>CP025653.1:19181755-19244101 GCA_003576665.1 Ipomoea trifida
GGTAACAACTAACCACAATCTTCAACCCACCAAAATCATTGAATTAGGACGAGTACATATATGCAGAGAAGCGTGTATGAATATCATTAGAAAAGAAATGAAAGGAGAATTACAAAGTTGATTGTCATAATCAAATAGGATTTGTTGTCTTTATCCAAACTCCAGCAGAGGGATGGGCTTTAGGTTTGACACTTCTTGTTGATGTTTGTAAAATCTCTTTAATCCTTACGAAATTGGTCATATAATAATATTTCCGTATCAACAACTAAAATTTATGTATTATATCAAACCTTATAAATAAAGTAATAAATTGAGGATTGAATCTAAAGTGGTCACTTTGCACTAGGTGCAATCCCGAATGAAAGATAATTTTACATAGCGACTGGTATTGATTGTACCTAGTGCAAGAGATAGTATTAGTGTCAATGGATATTGATAGTGTAAATACTAAGTAAGATACGATTGCAACACGGGCCGGTAATATTAATTATAGTGAATCGGGTTAAAGCATCTTAAAGGCTCATGGAGAGAGATATGATCGGAAGTATGTCTCAGACCAGGAATGGGTTGCCAAAAGTCCTCTCTCCGCAATAAATGCGGGTATTTATAGCGGTGAGCCATGGGGAGTAAGCTCCGTGCGACTGGCATGCCATACACGTGGGGACCATGCCTGGGTTGCCAAAAGTCCTCTCTCCGCAATAAATGCGGGGTATTTATAGCGGTGAGCCATGGGGAGTAAGCTCCGTGCGGCTGGCATGCCATACACGTGGGGACCATGCACTGTCATTCTCTAAGACCGTGCAAGGACCGTGCACGTGCCTTAAGATCTATGTCTTGTGTCGGGTCCATGGTCGGCTTCTTTAGGGTTTGAGGTCAAGAGCTCGGGTAGGTCCGTAGTGTGAAGTTGCAAGGTTCAATCAGAGAAGAGGTCGGGACAAGGCATGAGGTCGGGGAGATCTAAGCCGATCAGCCTGTCGTCACCGATCGTACATATGATCGGGGAGTATTTCCCCATCAGATACTATAAATTTCTTTAAGAATAGACGGGTAAAGTTAGCACGGGTAGCTCAGCTTATTCTTTGTGTTGTAGAAAAGTGAGTTATTGTGGTTTACTCCTTTACTATTCTGTAGGGCTTGGGTGTGAGGACTCTAGGCAAGAGAATTGTGTCCGAGAAATCCGCAACCGCTATCTCAAACAAGAAAGTTAATAGACTGCTCTTGTTTGAGACTTCAGAGTCAAACTTGTGACCTTGTGGTCACACGTCAATAGTCTGACCAATTTGACTGAAGTTGCTCTCGGAATATCGCTTTTAGTGGACCAGAATAGAGGGGTAAAAAAGGAAAAGAAGAACAAGTTTTGATATTCCTACGAATTTGGGGTGAGTGGTCAAAAATGTCAACTATATTTCCCTTCACATGGAGCAAGCGGTGGTAAGACGTTTTTAGGAGCAATAGAGTAGAAGACAAGTTCTTGGAGTCTTTCCAACTCGCTTCCGACCCTGCATTAACACTCCCCCTTTGTCAAAAACTTTTCCTTTGGGACACTCCCTCTCTCTGCTCGCTCTTTATTACCACTCCATATTCCCTCTGTCCTTTTCGGATTTCAATCCCTTTTTTTCTCCAGTTTTCTTTAACCCCATACCTCCTCACTCTTTTTTCTTCAACCCCTTTCTGTTAACCCTATAATTTTGCCCATTTTTTCTTGGTTTCCAATTATTGGGATCTCGTCTTCAGCTTCTTTTTTCCCTTATTTGCCTCTAATCTGAATTGGGTATGCGTTACTTTCAGCTCTTTCTCTAAATTTTCTTGTTAGGGTTTTAAATTCTCTGCATACGCTATCTGGGTTTCTTCTGTTGATTTAGTTTAATTTACTTTATCTGTTTGTGAGATCTTGAATTCATGTTTCTTGGCTTGGGTTTTCGTTATGTGATTGTTTAATTAGGTTTTTACTGTTCTGTTTGGAGTTTGGAGTTTCTTGATTGATTAGTTTTATCTTTGTTTCTTGGTTTTATTTTTTATTTTTTCTTTTTGTAGAGGCAATGTCGCAGGGCTATGCAATTGAGCTTTACTTTGATCCTGCACTTGAGAACCAGGTCTTGAAGGCCTGGAATGTGTTGGCTAGACGACAGATCAGCACTCAGCTTATTGAAATCGAATCTAGACCGCACATTACCCTGTTCTCGAGCACTTTCTGTGATCCTTGAAGCTGGAGACCATAGTGAAGAATTTTGCATCAAAGCAAGAACCTTTGCTCTTTCATTTGCTTCCATTGGGAGCCTCTCGAGCGACAACAATGTTCTCTTTCTCGCCCCCACCCCGACCTTGTCTCTCCTCCAGTTTCATTCGCAGTTGTTCGATTCGATGAGAAAGGAAGGGCTTGAAATCGGGGAGGAGTATCGCCCCGACATGTGGCTTCCCTATTGCCCAGTAGCTGAAGAAGTGCCCAAGACTCGTATGGCCGAGGCTTTTACTGTATTAAGGGACTTGAAATTGCCGGTTTCTGGCTATGCGATGGATATTGCACTGGTCGAGTATCCGCCAGTTCGCGAAGTGTTCTCGTTTGCACTTGGTAATACAGTTGAACCATGATGTTTCGAAATGTGTAGTTCTGTTTTACACTTTGGTGTCATTTATATAACTGTTCCTCTAGAAACTAAGTGTAGAGTGTAACTGTGTTGCTATAGTTGCCAAATTAGGCCTTGTTTCACTTCAACATTTATGTCATTTTACATTTTAGTTTTGTTTTACCCCTTTTCTATAATATGATCATTGCTCATATTGGATATTTAAGTTGGCTTGGAAGTATAATAGGATTCATATCCTCTTTATAATTTATATTTGCCGGATTTTGTGTGGGTCTGAAACTTTTATTGGCATAAAGCATTAAACTAACTTATTTTTTTCAACTTGTATTTAAATCACCTGAAGATTGTTGTTTCAGGACATCTGTCATTGCCATTATTTGGCAATTGGTATGCAAAGTTAGGGTGCTTTTGTGATATCTTTGCGTGGTTACTAAACTCGGGCACTTTTTTTTTTTTTTTTTTTTTTTTTTTTTGTCACATTTAGAATGAATGCTCCTCTTATTAACCTCATTTTTCCCCGTCTTTTCCTAAAGATGTATGGTTGTTACCTTGCATTGCTTTAAATGCACAGTTACTTGTTATCTTGCTATTCTATTGAGGGATTGGCGACAGTATAACCGAGTAGAGCTCGACTATGAAAGTTTATTCAGTGATTGCATTGCTCTACATAGAAAGTCACATAACTTCATTTAGTAGTCTTTTAGAAAAGGAGTAGGGTTAGTTAAGTGCCTTTCTTTTTTGGTTATTTCAGTTAAATGTGATTATGATCATTTGCAGAATCAACTTTGGTTCTTGTATCTTGAACAAGCGCTTTATTTGTTGATGTTGTGAAAGTGAAAGAATCTACTGCATAAGTTTTTATGAAGCTGGAAAAAAAAAAAGAATAGGAAATAATGTTATTAACTCTAGGCTTTGCAAGTGCAGTTTCATGTAAAATATTGTACAGTTTTACCAATTTTTGGTAGATTTGGTGGGGAATGGGGAATGTGAGATTTGAACATTGGTTTATAGCTTGAAAAGGAGTATAACTTACCACTAAACTGAACTCTGAACCATGTACAATTTTACCAGTAATCTCCACATGAACAGGTACCATCCTTGAAATGGTGAAACCTTCTTACATCTCTCACAATGATCTCTCTGTTCACAACTTTTGAAATGAACTTAGTAGCAGCATGGCAATCGTTACAAACCCGGAGATTCTTTGCAACGCGGATGGTAGTCCCGGGAGCTGTATTCAGAATACCGAAAGCAATAGCTAATCTTTCACTGTGCCCACAGAGAAGATTTTCCTTTTCATCATCATTGACATTGTGCAGAACACAGGAAGTGTCAGGCACATAGCCTTCTTCTTTCATTTTCTCGGACAAATCGTCGAGAAAGTCATAGAGGTGTTCAGTTTGTGGGTGAGATCCATCACCAGCTGTGAATTTGTGAACCTCTTCACCAAATTCAATCCAACTGCACCCAGGCTCTTTCCTTACTCCCATTTCCTTCATGTTCCTTCGCACGTCGTTAGCTTTTTCCCAAAGCCCAGCTGATGAATATATGTTAGAAAGTAAGACATAGTGGCTTGCCACATTTGGCTCCAGCTCAAAGAGATTCTTGGCTGAGATTTCACCTAGTTCTACATTTTGATGGACCCTGCATGCACCAAGCAAACTACTCCAGGCCCCAATCTTGTTGTGCCCGGGAGGCATCTGGTTAATGAGGTGATATGCTTCCTCCAGCTTACCTGCTCGGCCAAGCAAGTCGACAAGACAAGCATAGTGATCAGCAGAAGGCTCTACCCCATAACCATCTTTCATCTCGTAGAATAGTTTTCGTCCTTCCTCTACCATCCCTGAGTGACTGCACGCAGCAAAAATTGCAATAAACGTGACCTCGTTCAGCTTCACTTCCCCATCTCTGGTTCCTTCTGCAACCATTCTCCTGAAAAGTTCCAAGGCTTGAACTCCCTTTCCATGCATCCCATAAGCCATGATGAGAACATTCCAGGTTATCGCATTTTTTGTAGGCATGCTATCGAACACCCTCCTTGCCAGGTCCAGGCAGCCACATTTTGCATACATATCAGCCAATGCACTACCTACAGTGACATCAGAAACCATTGCAGATCTCATGGCATAGGCATGAATCTCTTTTCCCTTCTTAAGTGCTGCCAGGGCAGCGCAACCAGGAAGGACAGTCATGAGTGTTATTGAATTTGGTCTGAAATGAACCTTAACATCATGTTCTAAGACATCCTTGTGTTTATCTGTTTGCATTTCATGTAACAAGACAAGTGCATCCTCATGAAATCCACAAACTACATAACCTGTTATTATAGTGTTCCAAGAAACTATATCCTTGCTTTCCATGCTGTCAAAAATACGCTTTGATATATCTATCTTTCCAATTCTAGAGTACAAATCCATCAATGCATTTTGCACGTACCTGTCGTCTTGAAAGCCCAGTTTTATTATATACCCATGCATAACTTCTTTGTGGATGAACTTTTCGCAATGTACACAAGCAGGCAAGATACTCGCCATTGTGGTTGTGTTTGGAATTAGCCCCGAGAGTTCCACCATCTCCATAAACAGCACCAAGGCCTTCTCGTAAAACCCATTTTGTGTATATCCAGCAAGCATGGCATTCCAAAGCCCAAGTCTCCTATGTTTGGTTCTATCAAATACTTTTTGCCCATATTCCACCTGGTGACAGTTGCAATACATGTCCACCAAAGCACTCGCAACAAATGAATTCTCAACCCAATCCCCATTTCTCAAGATATAACCATGAATTTCCTTCCCAGTATCTAGTAACTCCAAATGGGAACAAGCAGGAAGGACACTTGAAAATGTAACCCCATCAGGTCTCACTCCTTCAAGAATCATAAGGCTCAAGAACTCCAAGGCCTCATTAAACTGGCCATTCTGCGAAAATGTGCTTATTAATGTGTTCCATGAAACAATATCGCAGTTTGCAAACAACTCAAATATAATCTTTGAGTAATTAACCTTGCCTAGCTTTGCATACATTGCCATCAAAGAATTGTTAGTAAAAGTCTTCCTCTCATCCATTCTCAAACAATATCCATGGACTTGCTTCCCTAGCTTTAGTCCATGTGGCCTCGTCAAATTACTACAAGCAAGAGCTGCACTCACTAAAGTATAAGAATTAGGAACAAATCCCTCTGAACCCATTAACCTAAATGCCTCTAACGCCAATTCCCACTCCTCAAATTTACACAGAGCATTGATGACTGAGTTCCAAGACACTTGGTCTCTTTTGGGAATTTTATCAAACACCTTGTAAACCTCGCGTATATCTCCACCACACTGCCCGTACAGATTGATAAGAGTATTCGCCACGGTCACGGATCTCGAGTCATACCCTAATTTAACCGCGCAACCATGAATCTGTTTTCCTAGATTCAAGTCCTGAAGCCCCGCGGCCGCCTTCAAAGCAGCTGGGAAAGCGAAGTTCTCGGGTCGGACCCCGGCAACGTTCATCTGGATGTAGGTTTCGATGGCGTCTCTGAAACAATTCGATTGCACTTCCGATCGAAGCGCGCCGATCCATGATGCCGGAGAACGCGGTTGTGAAGTCGGTGTTCGGTTTCCGGCAGGAGCGAGAGTGGCGGCGGGCGGTGGCTGAGAATGACGGTTCTGCGGCGGATTCGGAATCTGAGATGATTGAGTAACAGAAGTTTGATGAGAGTTTATGGAAATCGGAGGTAAAGAGAGTGTAGAGGTCCAGGAAGGCATGGCTTTGCTGCGTGGGTAGTTAATTCAGTTATGTTAGTTTCAAGCTTTCCTTCTCGAACATGGAAAGTACGAATTGCTTTGCGTTCAGTATAATAATATAATGAACTTATATTAGAGTTCAAAAAAACATCCCAGAAAGAAATACTTTAATAAATACTGTAACAATTAGAAGTTAACTTGTGACTTATGTTATAATTGTATACAATTTTGAAGTATAATAATGAACTTATATTAGAGTTCCGATGTTTACTACTCTCAATTTTTATTGGAACAATAGTCAAATAGGTCATTCAACTATAGGTTAAAGTGCAATTAGTTGCACTCTCTAAACTAAGAAAAACTCTAATTATGCACTTCATCTGTTCATTTTTATGCAATTTAGCCTATAACTTCTTAAATTTGTACGATTAACCTATTTTGCGGGTGAACTCAAGGTAATAGTATGTAATTTATTTTTTAAAAAATAAACTTAAAATTTATTTTTTAAAAATAAATTGTTAGCTTCTCCGTCCAATTGTACGGAGGAGCCAGGCCGGCTTCTCTGTCCAGTTGGACAAAGGAGCCAAGTCGGCTTCTTCATCCAACTAGATGAAGAAGTCAAGTCGGCTTTTTATCCCGTTGGACGGGAAAGTCACCGGAGTTTTTTTTTAATAAATTTAATTACTTTATCTTAATTAAAATATATATATGTTTTTTTAACTTTTAATTAACTTTTTAAATTAAAAAAATTACCGATTACATATATGTAACCTGCTAATTAACTTAGTCGCATAAAAATGAGAAGTTAAAGTCTCTAATTGGAACTTTTTTTGTTTAGGGCGCTAATTGCACTTTGACCTATAGTTGAAAGACCTATTTGGCTCTTATCCCATTTTTATTCTCTTATACAAATTTTTTATGTAGATACTTTTCTTGAAACCTTGAAGATACCTTATTGATGGTAGCATTAAAGATTTAAAGGTTAACTAAATTTATGAATACCATGACCATGAGTATTCTAAGGTGTAAATCCATAAGACATGAGGTGCTAAGCACTAACTCGAATTGGTTCTTGTGAAGCTAGTTTAATCATAACAAAGTGGAAGCAACGAAACTAGCTAAATGAATCTCAACTAAATCCAACAAATGAAGAAATATATAGAAGATACAATTGATATGGATAGTTTTTTTTTTTTTTTTTTTTTTTTTTTTTTTTTTTTTTTTTTTTTTTTGAAAGAAAGCTAGGTGCCAATTCTAGTAATATGATTCCGATTACGTGATAGATTTAAATTCAATTTTATCATTTTATTCCCCATTAAATTTAACAAAAAATAAATATATTCATGATTTAATGATCATATCTCTCCAACTTACGAAAATTTATTTGAGAAAAATCGTATTTAAACATAACTTTTAAATTGCATTTATTTTTAAATAGGTTTATATCAAATCAAAGAATAATATGTAAAAAGGTGAAGGGTGTAATTGAGTAGAAGAGACTCATCCATATTTAACCAAAGTTTAAGGATTTGATCCTGGACTGTGAGTAACTGAGTATGGAGTAGCTTTATGCACCAAAAAAAATGTATAATATGTAAAGCTTGAAATAAGTGGTCAAGTAGATGAAACATAAATTTAAAATTAATTTTTTTGTCTTATCATCCAAAAATAAAGTATAACGGGTAAAAGAAAAATGATTGAAACTTCATCCAAGTTCGCATAGAAGTTGATCACCTGACTTCAAGTTATAGTGGAAGACGACAAGGTACGAACCCCCAGAGTTGGCTTCCCTAAATTGGAGTTAGACTTCTTAATGTTCTTATACGCAAAATAAAGCATATTAGACTGGCGATATAATTTGTCGGTTGTTATGTCATGGACCCGGGTCCACCTTTCCATGTTCACAATTTTAAAACACTATGTTCACAAGTTTAGAACTCTATATTCACAATTTCATAATTCTATATTCAATAGTATAACACAACCTTTGAATCTATATAATAAAATTGTGAATATAGAGTTCAAAATTGTGAATATTGAGTAATGTAATTTTGTGTATTAAGGTCTAATATTATAAATATAAAATTCTAAAATTGTGAACATGAACCCGAATCGATAAGATAATTTGTATCATATGCACTTAGGGAATCTTTTTTGGAGCAAGCCCAAAATACTCTTGGAAGGTCTCGATCAAGTGACCAAACTCTTCTATCAAAATTACGTGACCAATTTCTCACTAGTCACAATCATTGGATTATATGGAGTGACATATTCTCTGTCTCTTGGTTTAGGTATATGAACAGAACAAATATTATTATAAAATTAATACATAATAAATATTACTCCCTCTGTCCCATTTTAGCTGTCTTACTTTCCTTTTTAGTTTGTCCCAAAATGTTGTCCTCTTTCCAAAATTGAACATCACCATCATTCTACTTTTCCCAATTTACCCTTATGACTTTTGCATCCTTTATTGCTTTTATGTCCAAAAGTAAAAAAGTGAGGGGTTAACTTGGAAAGCACACCACATTTACTTTAATTTCTTAAAAAGCGTGCAAAAAGCAAATGAGACAACCATTTAGGAACGGAGGGAGTATTAAACATTATACATTAATTGTCAATTTATTGTGGACTTAATATAAAATGATGTATTTTTTTCTTTATTTAAAAAAAAATAAATTTTTGAGTGACAATAAAAACTTATAGTCACTAACCAGCTTTGTTGGTGTTATGGTGTGAATAATCGTGCACTCTCGTCTCTAAAGAGAGATCGGGAGTTCAAATCACTTCCTATATAGAAAAATTAATTTAGCCAGCACTTTGTCCCCTTTAATTGGGTTGGACTGGTACGAACGGACATTAATCTTAGTATGCTACGAGTTTAAAAGTGTCTCCTGCAATTAGGGTATGCTCAGAGCAGGGTCCACATAGCATTATAGACCCTAAATTGAAACAATGAGGGACAAATAACTTAACATTATGGACCCAACTGGATTGAAAAGCCAGAGACACAAAATCCATATTTATAAGGTACAAAATTTCATAACACAAGACACAAAAAATCATTACTTGAGATATAAAATTCATTCTAATTCATAACAATAGATGCAATTACTAATTTGACAAATTTGTGTGAGTTGGACCACGCAGTGATGCCAATGACGAAGTTTAATGGAATTTGCAGAGAATGACAGAAGAACGCTTGTACACGACAACGACTGGCGTCCGTATGCATAATTGCATTATTGCATAACTTGCTAGTGAGGCGATGTTCATTATACTCCTGAGCTGACCAGACATTATTCAGAGAAGAAAAAGTATTTGTTTCGTCGATTGAAAGAAATTACTCAAACATGAGCTTAACTGGCCTAATTAGCCGACTCTTAGGGAAGGAAGAAAGAACGGAGGATGAGGATTGTGAAGAAGCAGCGAAAGTGGAATCAATGTGGATATACCCTGTCAAATCATGCCGTGGAATTTCCGTTTCTGAAGCACCTATCTGTTCTACTGGTATACGCTTTGTCTGTTCGTTCGTCTGTGTATAATTAATTCTATGATATGAATGTTTGTGATTTCTTCCGTTTTCTGAATGATCGATCAGTTTCTTCATGCACCGGCGATGTGCTAACTTATTTTAAATTGTCTGCCGAAACTTGATTTATGGACAATAACTGAAATTCTTCTGGAAAAATGTAAATACATGAGTGATTCTGTACGGTTAGGATTCCTGTGGGATCGTCTATGGATGGTGGTGAATTCAGGAGGCAGAGCGTGCACGCAAAGAGTTGAGCCAAGCCTTGCCCTAGTTGAAGTGGAGCTGCCGCGCGACGCCTTCTGCGAGGGTTGGGAGCCGAAAAACGGCTCGTTTTTAGGTAGGTTATTGAAGAATGTCATGAAATCAAAGGGTTTCCAGATTTCATGGGTTCTAACTTTTAATTTCTTGGAAATGACTTATGATTAGTAGTTTGCTCCAAACAGAGATTAGGGCTCCTGGAATGGATGCTCTCAAGGTCCCATTGATTGAACCTTCCACTGTATCTGATGGTATCTCTGTGTGGGACTGGTCTGGCTCTGCTTTGGATGAGGGAGATGAAGCAGCAGAGTGGTTCACCAAGTATCTTGGGAAACCTAGCCGGCTAGTGCGCTTTCATGAAGGTATTATCTAGAATTGAAGGAAGTGTTCGTCTCAACTAAAAGTTTAATTTATGCTGATATATATGATCAATATCAAGTGCACGATGTTTTGTATAACTTCTTGGATATATTGGCTGCCAGCAGGCAGCAGCTATGGTGATATTTAGACCATAATATCTTAATTTGATGCTTATGTGACCCTAAATTGATAATCTACCGGCATACTAACACATGATTGCATAAATAATTGGAAGATTGATGTTCAAATTCTCATGTTTATCAGTTGCAGACTGTGTTATCAATTGAAGCTGTGATTGATAAATGATAATACTCTCTCATCTTGTGTTCATGCAGCATCACAGACTAGGGCTGCGGACCCCAACTATGCCGCTGGCCACAAAATTAAGTTTAATGATGCCTATCCAATTCATCTTGCATCCCAGGTGAGAGACTGTGGTACCCAAATGGTAATTAGTATTTCTTTGAACTATTATGTTCTTATAGCCATAATCTGGTTACCAACTTTATATCGTTTCTTTGTTGTTGCCAGAAATCACTAGATGTTTTAAACGAGCAGCTGAAGGAGCCTGTTTCTATGAATCGCTTTAGACCCAAGTAAATTTGCTACCTTCTATCTTGATGTTCTAGCATAGGTCATAGCTCAGATTCAGAAAATCAATCCATAGCCAAAACCAAAAGGGTCAAACACACAAAGGAAAAGCCTTGATTTGTAGTCTGTATAATAAATCTACTTCCCTTGTTGGCACTCTTTTTATGCAGGAACATAGCAGTGTTAAATCTTGCTTATGGGAGTTATGGCTATAATTATATAGCAGTGATATAATAAACTAATCTCTGATCTGCAATCTGTTAAAAATTTGTGGCTATTGTGTCATATCTGCAACAAAAACGTCAAACTCTTATTTAATCCATGAAACTTTGGAACTTGCCTGCAGCATTCTTGTTGATGGATGTGAGCCGTATGCTGAAGATTTTTGGAAAGAGATCAAGATAAACGGATTAACATTTAACAGTGCTCAACTATGTTACCGCTGTAAGGTAATTTCCTCTGCATCTACCGCTGTGGTGATTTACAGATTTAGATGTATCCTCAGGAATTTCTAATGGTTATAAAGTTGAAGAAAGATTTCCCATGTCACCATAACCATTAAACATATATGCTTTCTGAGATATCATAACTCTTATCATCTAAACTGGCTATTGATTTTGAAATTCATTCTAATCTCATGGAACATCTAAGCTACTTCAGCTAAATGGTACAGGGTGAATGCCAACTTTAATGCATTCCACAATTCTATTATGATATTATGATCAGATACCTAGAGTTAATCAAGAAACAGCAGAAGTGGGCGATGAGCCAACTGAAACTCTTACAAAATTCCGCTCAAGTGAGAACTTGCATCCCGATAAAAAACCACATGGAAGGGTAATAGTTTATGAATGTCAAGTACTAACATTTATTAAGCGAATTTCATAATTCCTTTTTAAATACTGCACTGACACTCGCATCTATGTAGGTGTACTTCGGACAGACTTTCGTTTGTAATGATTGGGATGCTCGAGGAAAACCAAAAACTCTTAAGGTGGGAGATCCAGTTTATGTCCTTAAGATGGTCTCTTCCTATGTTGATGTTGCAGTTTGAACTCCAATCTCTTTCCCTGTTGATGAAATGAAACCATTTCCCATGGCTTAAGATTTATCATAAACTTTTTACCCGTTTCACTGTTTGCTACTCTTCCAGTTTGTACTTGTATTAACTGATGTAGAAAAAATAAAATTGTAGTTGTGTGGTATTGCCCTATTTGGTAAGAGTTTATTGCTTGTTTGATTAATTAGATTTTGTAACATTTTATTGTTTGAAAATACTAAAATTAAAAAACTGCTCAAATCAACTCTTTTGATAAACTGTTTAAGAAAGTCATTTTGCATGTAATCAGGTAACAACTAATTTACTAAATACCTTTCTACCATCAGCTAATGCTAACTAGTTAAACTCACTAATCCAATCAACTAACAATTATTTACCAAACACTTCATAATATTTTTATCAACTGCGATATTTTCATAACGTCTTTGTAATAATGTTTTAAAGAAAAATTCTATTTTCACAAAATTTTGCCACTACTAGAAAAGTCACAATTTGCAAAGAAAAGTTGCTCTCAAACATGTTCCGTTTCGAACTTTATTCAGTTGCAAGTTTGCAACAAATTTTATTACGGAGCTTGATTATTATATTCATTTCCATTGCTCTGTAGAAACATAAACATGTTATTCACAACGTACCACTTTAAAGTCCACTAAAACAAATCTTGAATACTACTAACTCTATTAGAATGCAGTATCTGTTCATAACTACTTTCTCAACCAATTGAAGCACAAGAGTTAGCATTGCCTCCACTGAGGCTCGAACCCACCACCTCCTGTATAAGGAGAAGGGTTTGATGCCACTGGACTACAAGGTCCTTGGCACGCATCTCATTCTTTAAAGTCGAGAATATTTTATTCTAATTTAATATTAAAAATATAAAAAATACATTATTATCAACAATAATTTAATATAATAATATGTTGATGATTATTTCTAGCATGATCTCAGTCTCAAAATTCACGTGTAAGTGGAAGATATTCTAAAAAAATGGTAGATTAACGTATTTTATTGAGAGGACAACGGAGTTTATGGCAAATTACTATGCACTGTGTGACCATAAAAAAAAAAAAAGTATATTTTTAATATACTAAAAATATATTATTTGTGTATTAAATGTATATTATAATTTACTTTTAATATTCAAATAATATATTTTTTGAATATAATGTATATTTAATATATTAAAAATACATTATTTTTGTATTGAATGTAAATTATTTGATATTATACAAATAATGTGTTTTTAGTACTCAAATAATGTACTTTATGTATATAAATAATGTACTTTTTATTTATGATGTACGCAACAATGATTAAGAATTGATGAGCACGGTCAACGTTAACATTGCTTGTAGCGGCTGCATGGGTTAAGGGCATTTGTTGTATTTTTATTCATTTATTTTTTATATTTTATACATTATATTTCTTAGCTTAAACTAAATTAATTCAACAGATTATACTATGGATCATGATTCTTATTACAATGTGGACCATGAATAAATGTTCATTTTAATATATTGAACCTACATTATTTGTGTACTAAATGTTTATTATTTTATAGTATTTATATACCAAAATAATGTACCTTCAAAAAATGAACAATGTGCATTAAAAATATAATATACATTTAGTATACAGATTGTTGGGAAGCGCTCTCTTAGATCAGGAGGAAAGGACTGGCCAACGTTAGAGTTGAGTCTAAACCTGTATACATGAGTAGTGCAGACCTTTTGTGTATAGGTTTTGTTATTTATTTGTGTAAACAACTCATTGATTCCTTAGATTCATGCATTATATTATTTGTTATGTTCGTAGGGATCGCAACCGCTTGGCCCACACTTTGGCTTAAGGTTGATGGTGTTCAATCGGTTTGTCAAGAGTGGTCTGGCACTCCACCAAGCTTTTTGGTGTGTTATTTTGTTTAATGATGTATCATGGTTTGATTTAAAAAATCGTATATTTGATATATTAAAAATATAGTGTATGTTAATGGTCTACCTTACAAGTGGACCATGGTCCATAGTATAATACTTGATACTAATCCTAAGCTTCTAGAATCCCTGTGCAAGGATAGCGGAGGAGGTAAATCGCAAATCGCTCAATCAATTATTTTTTACCCTTGTCTGTACGTACACTTTGCACACAAGAAGTCTTCATCACCTCAATTGAACCTCCACTCTGACACTGGAGCAAGGTTTCCAGAGCGACCCTTGAACCACTAAGCTAAGTCCCGCGGGACATACTATACTACAAGTTTCCCGACTTTGCACATGCTATACCTATACCTTGTATCGCATGAACCAATTTCCAGACTAATGAAAAGATAAATCGAGCAAATCTAGTTTTAAGACTGAACATTGAATTATACATTTTTATGCACAAAATGAATAACCCAACTCAAACTCCATCCTAATGTTCGTGATAGAAATCAAACACCTATTCTATAGCTAGAAATCTTAAATATGACTTGTCATCCATTAGACCAATGTTCTAGGGACGCCCTTCGTTGTATCTTTGGCAATAAATTTCGTATGCTACAAGAGGGTAAAGCGTTCTATCAACTAAATTATTTACTTTTCAAAATTTGAATTAATAAGTTGCATTCACATATCGAAATTGACTACTTTTACTGAGAAAAAAGAAAAAAGAGAAAAGGTCGGACTCATAGCGTTAACCTGTAAACCTGCACCATCAAGAGTCGAGACCTACACCACGTATAAGAAATTGACATTATTATTATTATTATATTTTTTTTAGTACTACTGACTCTATTACGATATAGTATATGTTCATTATTACTTTCTCAACATATTGAAATAAAAATAGTCAATATTTCCTCTACAGGATTCAAACTCATAACTTGTCAATTGAGAGAGTCACTTCCTGTTACCATATCACAAGACCATTGGCTACAAGCTATTAAGGAAGAGTGGTACGAATCAAGTAAATAATAGCATCTTTACCAATTGGGTTACGTTATTTCGCAGTTTTTGTGTAATTTTTGTAAGTGTGATTAGTAAAAAGAAAATGATAGGGGAGAAAAAAAATAAAACAAAAATGATTTTTAAAACAAAAAAATAAACTATCAGGAGTGCCTGTGCAGTGATGGGTGCATAAGTGACAACCACTCACGCCGTGTGTGGCTGTCATAAATGTTGTGGTGACCACTTTTCTGCCATGAACCTTTATTTTTGCTGCAGGAGTAATTTTTACATTCTCTCCCCTTCATATTAACTTTTTAAAAATCTATACAAAAATCATGTTTAATCCACTTAATGTGAATGCTCTAAGGTATCTTCTTGTCTTCCTAAAAGTTTCTTTAATAAAATAGAGTAATTATTAGCACCGTACCAAACTTGATGTGACACGTTTAACAGTGAATTAATAGTTTAATACTTTATTGATTACAAATTTCATAATGTCAGAGTGGCTCCACTTTCACACTTTGGCTTGCACATTATTACGCTACATTTAAATACGGAGTAATAAATTATAATTACGGAGTATATATTTTACCCAACTAGAAAAATTGTCAAAACTTTTGATTATTGTACAATTTGATTTTTTTTTAGTATTACAGTCTAACTTATACACAGATATGTTCAACATGATAATACCAACATAACTTCTGTTTGAAATGATAATAGTAATGCCATCAAACCACAAAGTATTTGGCATTCTAGAATTTGTTATGAACTTAATATCAAGATAAAATTTTATTGTTATACATGTGATTGAAATTAGTATATAGTTTTTTTTATTTATTATTTATTTAAAAGCAAAAGACACTAAAATGCATTAACCAATCAAGAAGAAAATAATTACAAATATAAAATGTCGAAATCCACTTTATTGCATAATAATCCACTTACATTTGACAAATACAATGGAAGTGTTTTAAGTTTTGAAGCCCACTCTTGTCTTCTCCTAGCTAATGAATTGAACTTAGTTTACTCACTTTGATCACTATCAAAATGCAAAAATTTGAAACTACTTTATTTGTCTTCTAATTCATTATTCAACATAGTTTTTCATAACTTGTTAGATGTAGACAATAAATTGTTGCCTTTGAAATTCATATATACCAATATTGTCACTTGAAAAACAACATTCCAAGTGGAATTACTTTATCAACTTGATTTTTTGAAGTTGAACATCGTACAACACGTGAATAAGAAGAAGAAAGAAAGGAGAAGACAAGGGAGGGCCCTAACTTAAGGTTCTTTCTTTTTATTTGTCTAGGTCTAAACAATGATATGACTGTGTCAACTCAAAAATTTGGATTAAATTAATAAAGGTATAATGGTGTTAAAAAAAGTGGACAAAATGATTAACATTTATAGAAATTATTATTGCAAAGTTGATAAAAAATAAAAAAAAATAATAAAAAACAAAACAAAACATGGGATAAAATTAACAGATGAAACATAATGTAGAGATCAATTTAATATTTTTTTTTCAAATAAAAGTCCATAAAAAATATAAGCTTAGCACTTGTAAGAGGCTATACAATTAAGAAAATTGTACAAGCTATTTCAGTTGCCAACCGAAAGCAATTACATATTCATGAAAATTATATATTGGACGACATTGATTTTTTTTTAATGAAAGAAAATTAATCAAATTGCACTAATGAGGAGAAAAAATTGAGCAATATAGGCCGGAGGCAAAACCGACCACTCAATCAAACTAGACTGAGAGCTCAAGACTCTTGCCAAAGTGTGAGCCAATGAGTTCATATATATTGTTCAACTTTTTTTTTAAACATTTCATAAAAATGTTCATAAGATCATTTTTTAGCAAAATCTTATCTAATTTTTGTATGTGAAACGCTTTTAATTTTTTTAAAAAACATTTAAAAATTAAGCAAACACCATTTGTAAAATACTATTATAATCAACCTATGAAAAGTGTAATAAACTTTATTAATTTTAATCTCTTGGCATTAATCTTATTTTAAGTTGACCTGTAAGTCGTGCACTCATACCTACAATCAGACAATCAATCAAGCTCCACTTTCAGCAAAGATATGGTGGTGACGACCCACAAAATTTGTTTGAAAGCTAAGTTCCCTAGCACACCAAAAGAATTTTTTTTTTTTTTTAAATTTAAATTATAGAGATAATTTTATATTTATATTAGAAATCATACAACAATTTTTTATTTACATAAAACCCACAAATAATGTTACTTAAAAATACATTTTAGTTGAAGTCTATAGTCTATCCTAATTCTACCAACAAAAAATCACAAAAAGTAAGAAAGGTGTTGCTACAGATTCAATACTAATCATTTGTATTTGTTTATTTAATATCCTATCAAATATTTTATGTTTGTTGTCAAATTATTTAATTTGTGCCTATTTCTTACGCAGCAGCAACCAAAGTGTCTGTGTGACATGAATTGAAGTCTCAGAAACCCAGAAAGAAAGAAAGAAAGAATGGGGGAATGTGAAGCAGCAGCAAAAGTGTGTTCAATCTTGATATACCCTCTCAAATCTTGCCGTGGGATCTCTGTCCCTGAAGCAGCCCTTACTTCCACTGGTATATTTTTTTTATCTTTTTTTTTTTTTTTTCTTTCAATTCAATTCATGTTCGCCGTGCATGCATCAATGGTGGCGCCACTTCAAACTCAATGTATGGCTGCATGCCACAGAATAGTATGCTAAACAGTGAATGTGAAAATAGATAAAATGGTCCCCAAGAATTGAAATGATGTTCAATTTCTACTGGTTCTTTGATAGTTTATTCTTGATAAATTACCAATTTGAGAACTTGCAGTTTCTTGGTGTATTGTTTTAGTGAAGCCTTGAAAGTAGCTGTTGGATTCTAAATTTTTAGTCAGTATAAGAAAAATCACCTCCACGAATAGCTTAGTTGATTCCTAGGTGTCAGATTGTGGGTAAGACGCAATATCTGACAGTTGCAGCATGAGAGTTTCACCCTCATACGCAATATCTGACAGTCGCAGCATGAGAGTTTCACCCTCTTGTGAGTGGTTCTTTGTGGGCACGTGGTCTTTACACTTAATGGGTCGTTAAGTCACTGTGATTATATCACTCCACAATCCCATGGAGCCCTTGGGTGAGGGATTTCGCCTTTGTGGGCAAGTATAAGAAAAATCTCATCATGTTTATTGTGTAATTAATGAGAATAGTATAACTATTGAGTACTTCCAATGGTCTTCTGCCTTGATTGATTGTGAAAATTAAGGTGAAAACTTTGTTTGATTATGGATAAAAAGTGAAATGCCTCTTAAGTGTTTCTTTCTTGTCTGCAATCAGGGTTCCGGTGGGATCGCCAATGGATGGTTGTGAATGCAAGAGGAAGAGCATGTACTCAAAAGGTTGAACCATCACTAACTTTGGTTGAACCAGAACTGCCTCATGAGGCGTTCTCAGAGGGCTGGGAACCCAAAAAGGGCTCGTTTTTAGGTAAATTTGATGCTTTTACCTTCATATATCATAGGGAAAATGTTGGTGAAAGTAATGTGTTTCGTTTTATGTTCTTGTTGGACTAGTATGAGCAGTTTGTATCTAACATAGAGGTGATCATCCTAGTAAAATTGCTTCAAATGAAATGTTATTAACGGTTAATAGTTTACTTCATCAATAGTGATTAAGGCCCCGGGGATGGATGTGCTGAAGATCCCATTGGTTGCACCGTCTGCCATAAGCAACGGTGTCTCCGTGTGGGAGTGGTCTGGCTCTGCGTTGGACGAGGGAGATCGAGCATCAGAGTGGTTCACCAAGTTTCTTGGAAAACCTTGCCGGCTTGTGCGCTTTAATGAAGGTAATAACACTCAGTTATTGAACATCCTAAATCTTCTTGGATACATTAGTCATTAGCTGCCTCAAACTATAATGATTTGGGCGTCTTTCTAGCTGTCAGAAACCATTCCAATTCGAAGTTAAGGACATCTCATCTTATGCTTCTACGTCTCCTATAAATCCCTTCAAAGATCGTCCCCTAATGAAAATTGATATCCAGAGTACTAAAATGTCCAGGGATCCTGAAATAATAATCCGCGAGATATAAACACAATTGGTTTGGTTGTGTCTTTAAAATTGAAGTACGCTGTATATTGTTTTTGAACTCTGTGATAAATGTGCACATCTAATGGTCGTTCTCGATCTCTTTTATGCTAATGCAGCAACAGAGAATAGGTCCGCGAACCCCAGTTATGCCTCTGGCTACCATATTAAGTTTAATGATGCCTTTCCATATCTCCTGGCATCCCAGGTTAGATTAGTCGATCCTTCAAAGAAAATTTCCATTTTCTTTGAACTAAGGTCTTACCACCATATTCTGCTTTGTCTTTCTTTTCGCTATTGTTGTCAGAAATCGCTGGATGCATTAAATGAGCAGCTTGAGGAGCCTGTATCAATTATGCGCTTCAGAGCCAAGTATCTTCTCTTACACCAAATTTATTGTTCTAATAGACTAAAGATAATCAATTAATATCTTAATTACACCGTGATTCCTCTCTTTGAACTAGGGTCTTATTACAACTGTGTTTTTGCTGCATAATATAGCAAAGCTATACACACGTACTGTACAATTCAAGCCATGTAGATCACTAAACGAGGTTTGTTTGATAAAATTTTAATCTTGATGCTTTGGAAACTTCCCCACAGCATTATTGTCGAGGGCTGTGAAGCATATGCTGAAGATTTGTGGAAGGAGATGAAGATAAATGGATTAACATTTCATAGCTCTCAACTATGTTACCGCTGTAAGGTAAAAGCTTGATTCCTCTGCATATTCTCCCCCTGGAATCTCGATGATTAATGTAAATTAATTGAAGCATGTGCTCCATCTCAACTAAAAGGCTAAGCTGATAGTTAGATTGCACATTTATGTTTATATATTATATGCTCAACAAGGTCATATGACTCTGATGCCAAATTGAAGCATGCGCTCCATCTCAACTAAAAGACTAAACTGATAGAACATCAAGTTTGGCTTCCTATTTGACCTTAATTTCTTCTTCAGGTAACTAGAGTTCATCCAGAAACAGCAGCACTAGGCCCAGAGCCACTTGAGACCCTTTCAAAGTTCCGCTCGAACAAAGTCTTGCATCCAGAAAGGAAGCCGCTTGGAAGGGTAAGGGATTACGAAAATTTTCAAAGTTAACTTGTGTTTTTGGATGATGTGTGTTGTTTAGCATAAACTGGTAGCTGCTGCAATAAATTTGCAGATATACTTTGGACAGTATGTTGTGTGCACAGACTGCAGTGATGAAGGAAAGAAAAAAAGCATTAGAGTGGGAGACAGTGTTCATGTCCTAAAGATGGTGTCTTCCTATGCTGATGTTTCAGTCTGAACTCCAAACTCTTTTAGTTTGATGAACAACATTCATGGAGGAAATGGGTGCAATAATTTTCGTAATTATTATACATGGAAATAATCTTGTAATTATCTATCTTTATGTTTATATAAGTATTCATTGCTAGCGATATGGGCAATGTCTGTGTTCGCCAGATCAGGAAGTCAGCGAATCAGGTAGCTCATACTTTGGTCAGGACAACTGATTCTTCATTTGTCCTTGTTTCGTGGGTCTCTTCCCCACCTGCTTGTATCTCGACTTTCTTTTAGTTCTTAATGAAGTTGTGTTTAAAACAAAAAAAGTATGGAATATTGTTGTTAATTGTTATGCAATAATAATTAGAAGAAAATGTATTTGCATTGTATGCCTTGTTACACTCCCTTATATTTATCACTCACAAAACTTATTTCATGATGTGACAATTTATATTAAGTTGAGATTTGGAACTAAAAAAATAAAGTTAACCACACCAAAATAATCAGGGAGATCAGACAAAAATTGTATGATATTTACGGTGAGAAGCATTTCCCATATTTTTTATTAGTAATATAAAAGAGAGTTAATATGATTTTATCAAACAAAAAATATAGTTAAACATACTATTAGTTACATGTATCACTGTAAAATATTTCTTTCACTTATATATAAATATAAGCAAGTTCCGGCGAGAATCATGCTGCTCTCGTAAGAACTGTAAATGTGCATCGCATAATAATTATCAGTGTAATTGTTAATATGTAAATGTATACTCAAAAGTAACTATTGATCTAGTAAATCTAATGATTAGAATATAAAGAAAAATAGGTAGAATCAAATTTATAAATATAAAAACTTCAAAATTTTGTATATTTTTAAAATCGACTCCAGTACTTCACAATTTTTGTTTTTTTTTTGTTTTTGTTTTTTGTTTTTGTTTTTGTTTTTGTTTTTTTTTTTTTTGTTTTGTTTCAATTTTTTGTGTGTTTTTTTTTATAGTTATGGATCATATGAGATGGATAGTTCATATTAATCCATACTTCTCATAGCAAGTGTGATTTTAATTTGATCTCTCACACACATATAGGCTAAGGATTCTATGAGAACAGTTCCATAGGAGGCAAATAAGAATCAATTTTAGTCTTATAAGGTCACAAGTTTGAATCCTTGCTCCCTTAGTTTGAGCTGGTTAGTTATGGTAAACTAGGTTGATTTATTTCTTTGTGATTCTTTGCCAGTTAGGATTACAATGCGCGATTTGGATTGCAGGGTTTTCTTCCTCATCCAAACTTGAAATGTGATGCATTTCACTTATTTTTAGCTATTGATTTAATTGAAATTATCAAATGTGACAAAAAATGAATGTTGTATACCAAATGTGACAACAAAGAAATTAAATGTTAAAATGACCTGATAACAAAATTAGAAAAAAAAAAAATCTTTAAAATTGTACCTTCCTTTTAACAAGATGTAAAAAGAGTGGGGAAAAGCATTTTAAAGCAGGAAAGAATATGCCAAGCATTTCACCCCTTGAGTGAATATAATTTATCAAAAAGAGAGAGAGAGAGAGTTGTAGTATACACTCTGTTTCTATTGATATATTAAATACTCTTAGAATTTTCTTTTTTTAGTTTTATCTAATTTTTTTTTGAGTATTGAAGCACAAAGAATCACAATTATGATCTCTTATTTGGAAGAGTCACAATTATGCTGACATGCGCCTTGATAACAAGGTCTTTCGCAATTTTATGTAATTAATACTCTTAGAAATTTTTTTTTTTAGTTTTATCTAATTTTTTTTGAGTATTGAAGCACAAAGAGTCACAATTATGATCTCTTATTTGGAAGAGTCACAATTATGCTGACATGCGCCTTGATAACAAGGTCTTTCGCAATTTTATGTAATTAATATTAGTTAGTTAATAGAAATATATAGTATTAACCATATTTTGTGGAAGAGGAGATTTAAAAAGTTGGGTGGGGGGTTTGAGGAAATCCAAAAAACAAGATGCTGAAAACTACTGACTCCGTAGTATTTTTATTACCGATTTGTTTAAAACATACAAATCCGCAGGCGTTCATCCCTGGTTTTCTCGGTATCCGTGGTTCGCGTTTTTTTCCCCCGAAATTACACGTGTGTCCTTCATCTCATCAATGTATTTCATTCCGTACCTCATTAAATCATACATTTTAATTCTAGTCGATAAAGAATCACAATGATTAAACTAGTCTAGGTTATCCATAGTTAACTGACTCAAATTAAGATGGTTGAGATTTAAACTCATGACTTTGTAGTTACAAGTTTGTATCCTTAGTCATCTTGATTGGGGCTCCATCATCTTTATTTTTAGATTAAATATTGATGGATATATTATACTCGACCTAAAAAGTTGAGGTCAAAGAAACTCAAAGTCCGAACCAGACAAACCAGTAAGAAAGGGTTGGATTGGAAAAACGGAGCCAATCGATAGTTGTTATAACCGTTACAAGTACACACTTCACTAGAAAAATATATGCGATACTAAAAGAACAATAGGATTGCTTCTAGTATAAATAAGTCGATTATTGTCTTATAGAAACACTTTTCCAACTATTGTAACATGCACAAGCATCCACCGTATATTTTATTATCTTTTAAAATATAAATATCAAATTTATAAAAATGGTTTACATTATTATAATTTATAATACAATAATATAAATAGTTAATATCTAAATAAATCTAAAATTTTGATAAATATTATTAATATTGAACATATATGTTTACGCATCACGCATAAAAAAAATATTTAATACTTATGTGTGGGGTATGCTTGTAGTTTATTATTAAAATCGGTGTGGATAAATACAATTGAAAATCTTTTTCAGGCACAAGGGACTTTATAGCAAATATAGCTCTTTACAAATTACAATTAATTGTACAATGGTTATTTTTCATTTTTCATTTTTATTTTTTTAAAGTAGTCCTTGCCTCCTTGCCTTCCTTGCCTTCCTTGGGAATGCTATAAATAATTACAGTATAATAATAAATAAATACATGCTAGGATTTCTTCTCTCTGTGAACTTGTGAATGTATATACGGTGTACAAAGAATCAAGCTTTTCACAGAAAAATGGCTTTTTGTGCGACGCAACAGTGATTGGTACTCGTTTCGGCTTCTGGGTATTCTTCAAATCCATTCGGCGCATGTAAATTTGTCGTTGTTAATTTAAAAATTGGATCTTTTGCTGTCTTGATTGCTTGCTTGCTTGTTTGTTTTTTCTTGGATCATGTTGAGATTTAAGCATATAGTGACTCCACTTTTATGTAAATTAATCTGCATTTCTGTTGTTCTTTTCGGTTTTAGTTTTTGAAGTTTTATGATTTCTGCTTAGATGGAATGCTCACTTAAAACTATCTTTAGATTTCACCTGAAAAACGTTATTGAAATTCTGTTGATTTGAGATATACTATAACTTTTTGAGATTTTGTTTTGAGGAATAGAAAGATTTATGCTCTTGATGTTTAACTAGAAAAGTTTTTTTTTTTTTTAAATTTATTTTTCCTCTTGTATATTATGTGCTGGAGTTAGGCATTGGCATTCTTATTATATGTTCATCCTTACACATGAACAATTTAGACTTGTTTTCTCTGTTGTAATGCTAAAGGATATAATAATTTATATCTATATGATGCTCTACTTTCCTCAGTTCTTCTCAAGTTACTGCATCTTGTTTAGTGTTCATGTCTCATCCAGTGGAAAATGAAATTATTGGATGCTTTTAATGAGTGAATTAGAATACACATTACCCAGAAGTTATGGAGTATTTGATTAGGAAGATTTGGAAGCTTATTGATAGTCATTCAGGTTGTCTTGTTTGGTTAGTATAACTGAATGTTATCAGATAAGCTTAAAGAAAAGCAGGATAGCAGTATATCTTCAAATTGCAAAACTTCCATCCTTATTTTTGGGTGATAATGGAAACCCGCAACCACCTTTGCCTAGTGGCCTTAGCCGGCAAAGGACCACAAGGAGGTAAACCAGCCTAAATTGCCCATTGCAGACTGGTTCGAACCAAGAAGGCCAATAGGCCACTCCCATTGGGAGTTGAACTTGAACTTCCATCCTTATTTAGATTAGAAGAAAAAAGCTATTTTGTGTTAGGAGGCATCGTTATATTTGCCTCTGTCTTCTAAGAGTTCAGGGGATAATTTGGCATTTTGAATTTCTAAGTGCAAAGTTTGTCATGAAAGACTAAAAAGGATAGTGGAAAGTTCTCATCAATTAAGTGCAGGCATATAGAATTGCATCTGTAGTAATATTAGTCTTCCTACAGATCGGGGAGTAAAATTATAACTGAGCTGAATGCATCAGCTATTCAGATGTCATTTGCTGAAACACCTTATGATGACTTGATGATTACCTAATCCTTTACTCCATATTATTTTCAGCCGTTAGATTTAGGACCATCAGCCATGTAGTATTTTGGCATAATGTTATTTTTCTCCTCGACTTTGCTATAATTCACATTTTCAAAGTCAAAATTTTTTTTTGGAGCCGGCTGTTTTGAAGTAAAGTTTATGAAGTGTGCAGTTACGCTTAGCCTTAGAGGTTCACATAGTGGAATTCTCCATTATTTATACTTGAAACTTAATTAAATGGTGCACTGGACTCAAGTTCAGTTGTGATGTATATAAATATTTGTGCAGAGCTGTTGGGGTGCTGATAAAGCCGATATCCTCACTCTAACACAAGATCGAGACTCAAATATAGTTCAGAATTTAGGCACCAGAAACTTGAGAGTTCCAACATCTTTACCATGTCTATGCTGAAAAGGTTACGTTGTGTCACACTCGATGTTACTGGTACACTGATCGCTTACAAAGGAGAGCTAGGTGACTACTATTGCATGGCAGCCAAAGCCGTGGGACTTCCATGCCCCGACTACAAAAGAGTACACGAGGGCTTTAAACTCGCTTATACAGACATGGCAAGAAAACATCCATGCTTCGGGTTTGCAGAAAAGATCCCGAACATTATCTGGTGGAAGACTTGTGTGCGAGATTCATTCGTGAAGGTAGACATCGCGTAACTCTATGTCCTGTTTCTCAAATTGTTTGCATCAACTCTCGAATTGGTCATTAGACTGATGCTTTCGTTGCAAGTTTACCCGTGTGGCTGACAAGACGGGCACATATTGGATAGCTGACTTAATAACGCTTTTTGACAGGCTGGATATGATTATGACGAGGAGACTTTTGAAAAGATCTTTAGACGCATATATGCAACGTTTGGTTCCTCTGCACCGTACACTATTTTCCCAGACGCCCAACCATTCCTAAGGTGGCTTCGTTCTACAGGGGTTACAGTCGGGCTTGTCAGCAACGCTGAGTATCGGTATCAGGACGTAATCCTTCCAGCGCTCGGTTTGAATCAGGTGAACTTAATGTTCTAACACAAGCTAGCAGAAGTCAAATACATTACTTTTGAGTACTACAGACTCTGTTACAATGTAGTATCTGTTCATACATTACTAATTTCACTGAAATAGTAGTGGCAATGCTTGGTTGTTCTTACATGGCATGAATTCAGGGATCCGAGTGGGATTTTGGCGTATTCTCTGGGCTAGAAGGCGTAGAAAAGCCAGACCCGAAGATCTATCGGATTGCGTTGGAGAGAGCTGGAAACGTTGCGGCAGAAGAAGTTCTGCACATAGGGGACAGCATGCGAAAAGATTTCGTGCCGGCTAGGAGTGTGGGGATGCATGCAATATTGCTTGACAGGTTTAAGACAGCTGATGCTGAAAATTGGAGGAAATCTGGAGCCACTGTGCTGCCTGATCTGGTAGCAGCAAAAGAGTGGCTTACTTCTGAACAATTGCATTCCTGAGTAATTTGTGCTCTTAAATTAGTGTTCTAATTTATATCTGGTTTTATGCTGTATTTGCACTGAGAAAAGAAAATGAATAGACAGACATTTGTTAATGAATTTGGTTCAAGTACACATAACAGCAGCTTTGTTGTGCACCAATAATGCTCCCTTGTATTCTTCTTTATTCACATGTTCTATACTTTGAAGTCTGAAGTATTCAAAGATGTTGGGAAACTTCCAATCCTCCGTTAAGGCATTACCAATTTTGATCCTCAACTTATAAGCCTACCACGATAAGTCATCCAACTTTTCTAAAGCTACCATGCCAATAATAGTCATTTGAGTTTGAGATGCTATCAATATTGATCCTCAACTTACAAGCTTAATTACCACAATAAGTCTTTAACTTCTCTAAAAATGTCACAAGTCCTAAAAATTATACTATAATTAATTAGAAATACAGTTATCGGATCTAAATGTGCAAGAACAAAGGGTGTGTTTGGTTCATGGGTTTGGCTATCAGGAATGGAAATCAAAATCATTATTATTGTTTGGTTGACAGGTTTTTAGAACACTACTATAGGATTTGATTACCCCTTAATTAGAAAACTCATTCCGTAATAAAATAAGGGTTTCATTCCATTATTCTACCTCCTAATTGGTAATTTAATTTTTAAGTTTGGATTGGTGTTTTTTAGATTTTTATTTTTAATTTTTTGTTCATATTGGTGCTTTGGATGTCTTTATATTAAAATAAATTGTCTTAATTTTTTGTTCTTGTATTTTAAAAACATTTATTCTCATTATAGTATCATGCATAATCAAACAACAATAATGGTAATCATTCAATTACACTCTACTATCCCATGCAAAATACTTTCACCAAATTGAAGAATGTGATCCATCTCATATTTATATATTATATGCTCAACATGTCCCCTCACGTGTGCGGGTCGAGATTGCTTTTTGATGGGTTCCAAGCAACCTCCCATTCCGATTCCAATTTCAAATACATACACCCAAATTGTTATTGATACCAATGATCTCAAATTGGAAAACGTCCTGATCATGCAGAAGTAGGACCAGAACAGCTAATTTGTTCATATATATACATGTCATCTATATAGGTCATGCATCCGTAGCGGTTGTTGCTTGGTTATGATGCATTAGAAAATCGGTACTACCAAATTTGATATGATTATGTTATTATTTTGATGGAGTAGTAATATTACCTGTATTTTTATTTTTTATTTATGTTAGGGAATTGCCATTATATTACATCTGATCTTATGTTTAGATTGGTGAATTGGCTTGAATTGATAGCTCGGCCGTCACGTTTGTCCAAACTTATCCAACGGCTAGGATGACATCATAATTGATTATGCTTAACGAATAATGTGTTGAAGTGTCTCATAATAATTAAATTGTGACAAATACATGCACATATGACGCATGAGGTCTCCCTATTTGAGACCAATTAATACAATGTAACCCTAAAATAGAGTATCAATATAATTGTGAATTGAAGACCGCTATTAAAAATCGCGGAATTTGAAAATACCTTAAAAGTGGTCGGAAACACCATTTCAGACCACTTTTCGACCAAAGTACAGTGGACATTTGAAAAATCCTTGGTCGAAATTTTCGACCACCAAGAAGAGTGGTCGGAAATTCCAACCACAATCCAGAAGTGGTCGGAATGAAACCAATCACCACCAAATTGGGTGGTAGGAAATTTCCGACCACCATGTAGTCGGAATTTCCGACAGTTATGAATACGTAAAGTTACCCTATTTGAGACCAATTCGTATACTGTAACAGTAAAATAGAATATAAATATGATTGTGAAGATAATTATGAATATACTTTCATTCTTAGCTTTGGAGGCTCAGAGTCGACTAAAGTTCTTTCTTATTCATTATTCAATGTTCCATTGCACCTGGCCTACACATAGAATCAACCCAAATTTGACTCATGTAGTTACATTGCATGTTAGGTCCATGATGTTTATATTAATACTAATATATTTTTAAAATGTTCATCACGTGATATATGTTTTGATTAATGAACTAAAAACAATGAGTTATAATTGTTATTTTAATTTTTTTTTTCTTTGAAAAAATTACAACATGTAACAATAATTTTGTTACTCCGTAACATTATTTTTCATTTTGATGTGGTAGGTGTGTTTATGCATGTAGTATGCCACAAGATTGGTGAAGATGCCTCCAGTCAAGTTTTTTTAAGTTTAGAGAATAGTAGTTCGGTAGCAAGCAATCCAAGCATGATGGTAAACGTTTAGCACAGTCTATATTTAGGAGGGAAAATAGCTTTTTCAGTTACTCAATTGTCGCATAACAGTAAACTCAATCATTTAATTATAAGGGTGACTCTGATCTATTTAGTCCAATTGTTCGTATAGTGACCATTTTTATTTTTTAAGCTAGTGTAGTGACTATTTTAGACCCTTACCTCATGTCGATGTAAGTGTAAATCTGAAAAATTATTTGCTACTTGTATGGATGCGTACACAGGTTGCTTCTTGCAACAAGTGCACACTCAAGGAATCACTCCAAAACCTTTCATGTCCTAAAAAGGATCTTACCTTGTAGACTCTTGAAATTCGAGATTCCAATTCTTCAAATGCCTCACCAAACTAACAAATGATCTTCTCAACCCTTGGATTATTAAACAAGGCTAAGAATTAGAGTATTAGGAATTTAGCACTTGAATTAAGATACACAAATAAAATTAGCTATATAATATGAGTAATAGTTTTTATTTTTGGGATTTTGGGCATGTGTATGAATATAAAGAACAATATAGTGGGATATGCCTTCTTTCTTGTAAACTAACTTCTCACTAGCTTATCTAGATTGAATGCTTCTCACAAACAACCCAAACTTCAATGCACTTCTCATGCAAAAAAAATTACTCCGTACGTAAAAGAGAGAAGTTTTCACTCAAATTCATCAATCTTACAAGGTGTGTCTGAACCATTGGCCTGGGTTATGGGGTATTTATAGGGAAAATAAGGTATTAAATATTCTAGGTCCTTATCCCACCCAAAATAAAAAATATAACTTTGTAAAAATATTTCCCCACCCAAAATTAAAAAATACAACTTTTGTAAAAATAATTCCCCACCTAAAATTAAAAATACAACTTTTGCAAAAGTAGTTTCCACCCAAAAATAAAAATACAATTCTTGCAAAAGTAGTTCCCCACCTAAAATAAAAAAGTACACCTTGCAAAGAAAATAATTTCACACCAGGAAATTCGATTTGATATTGAAGTATTAATTTTCTTCACATCACTTGCCATGAGTAAGCTTATTGCTTGAAATGCTTGCTTGAATCCTTAAGCTAGAACTCTCTTTAAAAGTTTAATTTAATGTGAAGACAATTGAATAGAATTTTTTTTTTCATATTGATATTTATCTTCACAAAATGATGTTGGATTCCAATTTGTTTGCATAAAACTGTTAAAAGCCCCTTAAAAATCTTCCTTGACTTAGATATTGTTACCGGGCCATTTGTTGCCTTTTGGTCTCATTAGTACTTCCAAAATACATGTCAAATAAGTATATATGAATTGAAGTAATTCAATATAAAAATATGTTGTGAGTATTTGTGTTTTGCAAAAATGTCGATGGAAAATATTATAGTACTAAAAAATTGTATTCTCAAGTATTGAAAAAGTTCATGCGGTAATTGTACTTGGCGATTCATCTTCCTCTACTTCAATTCCTTCTCTATCTCTGGTAACAAGATCATCCATTGAAATTTAAGTCTTGACAACTCCCAACAACAATTGAGAAATGCCCCAAACCTTTCGAGTAGCAAACATTAAACACAAAGAGTCAAGAGTTGCCTCCACTGAGGTTCGAACCCACTCTCATCAATCAGAATATACAAACAATTATAAGGCATCACATTTTCCATATGAATATGTATAGCACTTGCTTAAAAACACATCTTAAATTCTGATATGTCTTTTAATTTAGTACACATGCAACTATAAATCGTCATCATTCGAACAATGTAATATGCCTACCGCAACTGAAGGCGATATGATAAGATTGTTGATATATATTGAGAACTTCGAAGTTCACACACGTTAAAAGCCTGCAAACAATAAAGGCAATTAAATGCAAAGTGAGGATTTTCCTGCATGCTAACAAGATGCTGACAAGCTAGAGAAACGAATTGAAAATTACATTGCAACAAATTAAGGAAAGATAAATTGAGCCTTGAAGTTGCAACTATTGTATATAAACTTCACAAATGGCCGGAAAGAATAATAGTCTCTCCGTCCAGAGCAGGAGAAAGTCATCACGTACTCCTCTCCCCTCCAATCCTTTTCTCCATTGAAGAAGCTAAGCCCTTAGTCAATATGTGCCTAACTATCGCTGGTACCAACGTGCAATTAAGAAAAACGTTGGGCAAACCTAGACATAGTCACATGCATGATGCACCGTACATTCTACTTAATTGCATCATGCATGATGACTTTTTTTTTTTTTTTTTTTTTTAATTTGCCATACATTAATTAAAATATTGTTTTATAGGCTTTCGATTGTCGTCTTCACTCTTCATCAATCCTAATATAAACCCACGCCCACACATTCAAAAAAATAAAAAACCAAAAAAAGCCAATCATGACGCAACAAGCTAAGGTTGTCTTCGTCGCAACACCCACCATCGGAAACCTCGTTCCCGTTGTCGAGTTTTCTAAACTCTTATCGCAGAAAAACCAAAACCTTTCAGTTACTGTACTTCTCATCAACTTCCCTCAAAGACCGTTGATTCAATCCTACATTGACTCGCTCGCCGACGACGGAAACCTCGAATTTCTCAGCCTCCCGGCGGCGGAGCCGCCGTCCCCCGACCGGGCCACCATAAGCTTCTTATCTCTCTGGATAGAGAACCACGGGCCCCACGTGAGACGTGCGTTGACTAAACTTAAGTCCGATGATGATGTTCGGATCGCCGGGTTTTTCATTGACATGTTTTGTACTTCTTTCATAGATGTTGCGGAGGAATTGGATATCCCTTGTTATCTTTATTTTGCATCTCCGGCTAGTTTCTTGAGTTTCATGCTTCATATGCCGACCTTGGATGCTCAAGTTCGGGATATCGAGTTCCGGGATGCGGCTAAGGAGTACGTTATTCCGGGTTTCGATAACCCGGTTCCGGTCGAGTCTTTCCCACATTTCATGTCGAAGAGACATGAAGATACCTATCTGCCGTTCCTGCAACACGCCAAGAGGTACCGAGAAACACGGGGTATGGTCGTGAACACGTTCCAGGAACTGGAAAGTTATTGCCTGGGATCGATGTTGGCCGGTAAGGATGTCGGACCGGTTTATCCTATTGGACCGGTGGTGGACCGGGAGGGCCCGGCTCGATGGCACCCGGATTCTTGGAACCACGAGATGGTCATGACGTGGCTCGACAATCAACCGCCGTCGTCTGTCATTTTCCTGACAACCGGGAGCATGGGTTCTCTGAACCCGGCCCAAATAAGAGAGATAGCCACCGGGTTAGACCGGTCCGGATACCGGTTCTTGTGGTCCATTCGTGAACCGCCCAAGTCCAAACTAGACCTCCCAAACGACTACACCAATCTAGACCACATCTTGCCACCTGGATTTTCAGATCGAACCAAGGGCAAAGGAATGGTGTGCGGGTGGGTCCCACAGGTGACAATCCTGGCCCACAAGGCGATCGGAGGGTTCGTGTCACACTGCGGGTGGAACTCGATTCTGGAAGCGTTGTGTCACGGTGTACCCATCGGGACGTGGCCTATATACGCGGAGCAACATTTGAATGCGTTTCAGATGGTTAAGGAATTGGGATTGGCTGTGGAGATAACGTTTGACTACAAGGATGGGGTGACGTTGGTGTCTGCGGAGGCTGTTGAGAGAGGAGTGAGAAAGCTGATGGACGGTGATGATGAAGTGAGAGGAAAGGTCAAAGAATACAGTGAAATGTGCAAGAGAGTTTGGATGAAGAATGGGTCGTCTGCGGTTTCCTTAGGGAAATTGATTGAGGATTTAAATATTCAATGAAAATGTTATATAGTCGAAGCTCAATGGCCCAATTTCACAAGAATCTTCTTAATTTCCTAATCCTGTACGTCTTCTTTGCCGACCCATTTGTCATATCTATTTAGTTTTACGAGTTTAATAATAGAATTTAAAAGGATAATTTTAATTTTAATTATGGTGTTAACGTACTGTTTAGTCCTTTTTTCTTGGAAGGAAGTGAAACGTCAACAACAAGTTTCGATGAAATACGTCAAACGCCTTGTGTTTAGATGACATGTAGTGACTCTCCTATATGGGATGTCATGAGGTCAAGTCTCAGTAGGGATAATATTGACTCTTTGTGCCTCAATAAGTTATACGGAGAACTTGATTTGCGTTGTTTCACAAATTGGATGCTGAAATCCTTAAAGGAACTTAAAGTTTCTTTAAAGACATTAGTGAGAAGTTTGATCAGTTTATCGGATGAAAGCCTCCTAACCAAGCTGATCTGCAAATAATAGTTCAAAAGAGACACTTTTACATTGTCATCTTTATCGTCTAAGATGATGAGGTTAAAATTTGCCATGACCATATTAATGATTTCAAGCTTCAACCAATACTCGTTAAAGAAAATGATTGGAAAATAAACTCGTCAAAAGGAACAAAAAAGAATCAGACTCGTCAAAAGAACGAGATAAGATACAATAATACGGAGTACTAAAAAAACAGAAGAACAAAACAACAAAAAGTGACAAAAAAACAAAAGCCACCCAAACCCACTAACGACACACACACCCCAAACTTACTTTCCCAAAACCCACTACACGGACACACCACTCAATGACTCAAAGCTTGCTTTCCAAAGCCCAAAGATACAAAATAAAAAACAAATCCCCAACCCCAACTCCACTACGGAATTTTATGCCCAAAGATACTGTTTTTATGCCGTCCTTTTAACTCTTGACTATTTTGAATGGACAAATTTTATGTTTAATTATGCCCACTATTGCAAAAATTCCCGCCTAGGCGCTAGGCGCTCCTAGACCGAAGCGAATTGCTCCCTAGGCGTCCGCCTAGGTGGCCGGCCGCCTAGCGCCTAACTCGTCCGACTAGGCCGAGTTGGCGGCCGACTAGGCCGAATTTGGCCGAGTTAAATCGCCCAACTCAGCAGAGTTAGCCGAGTTAACTCGAGCGAGTCGGCCTTGTTAATTTTATTATTATATTTATATGTATTTAAATTTATTTATTTATATAAGTAAGAGAAGTAAGAGATATATATATATAATATACAATATAATATATGACAAACACCCACACACATGAATTAATTTTTATTTTTATAGGTCGCCGCCTAGAACCGCCTAGATACCGCCTAGGCGCCGCCTAGACCGCTTAGGCGCTAGGCGCTGGTCTACCGCCCGACTAGCGCCTAGCGCCTACTACAACCATGAATTTATGCCAATTATTACAATATTAGCTCCTCTTACAAATTTTAAAAAGTTTCATTATGGTTGAAAAAGCATATACGTTACGTTGCGTTACATACAAAAATTTTGTGTTTAATTGCTTGTTCATGAACATGTTCGTAAACATTATTAAACGAACACGAATGAATTTTTTCACGAGCTCTTAGCAAACGATCCTATAACTGTTCAAACTCTGTTCGTTTATAAATCGATCTCTAAAATGTGTTCATTTATGCTCGTTTACCTTATGAAACGAATATAAATGAACGTTTACATAACACGAACACAAATAATTTATCAAAAACTCTGCTTGCTAACACGATAGACAAAGATATTGTTTATGTTCTACTTCGTAAATCAAATCGAGCAGATCTTATTACTCCTACTCAGGACATCGCTTCAATAGAAAGAATGAATAATCCATGGATTATTATTAATCCATCCTGGCGCCCCGAGCGTCTTTGTTGGCAATTTATATCATGGACTAGGATCTACATAGTATAATAGACCTTGAATTGATACAATGAGGTACAAAATTCATACTGGTAAGATATAGAATTTCATAACACAAAATACAAAAAATAACAATACAATACACATAGTATTATGAATTTTGGATTGAAACGACGAGGTACAAATTCATATTCGTAAGATACAGAATTTCATAAAACAAGACACATACACATATTATATATTTACTTATTTTTCAATTCAAATATGATTCAGTTACATTGCTTTTGGTTAAGTTCCCATAGGAATTCATAGGGAGTGGATTTGCAGCTATCATTATAGAGGTATTACTCTAATTAATTAACCACAAAATTGTAGGTGATTTACAATGGATCACTCTTAAGTTGGGTTGAAACTTTTTTTTTTTTTATTTAGATCACGAGGTGTCTTGAAAATGCCTTAATTGTAAAAAACACATTTAAGCTCATACCATACTTTAGATTAATCCCTGTTCACATCGGGTCAATCCAACGGGGTAAAATAATGTGTTTGCCTATCTTTCCCTACTTCTTGGTATATAAATAATTTTCTTTATTAAAAAAAAAAAAAAAAAAAGTGGTCACCAATCACCATGCCCTCAAAGTCAAAAACACAAGTCATCTCTTAACTTGTTATATATAGTCCAACCTCAAACTTTTCAGGACTCCATTTTTAGAAAATTAATTAAAAGAAGATAAATTCAATTGAAAAAAGAAAATTAATTTCTTACTTTCTCTTCTTTTTTTTTTTGGTTGACTAGAAAAACACACCATCACTATTTAAAGATGTGTACGGAATAAATTTCACTCTTATGTAATAATTTGCAAATTACACAAAAGAGATAAATTGTATTAAAAATTCAGTGTGACGAACTCAACCGAGTATTAGCAAAAACTTCAACTCTTAACTCTGCAAGACTGCAATAGATTCATCTAGCAAAAGCTTCATGGCTGGATGGAAAGCTTTATACCTTGTTATGAAATAACTTATGTACTCCTACAAATCTTGCGTCTATTTGTATTATAATTGTTTATATGCTTTTTCAATTATGGTTCAAATGTACGTGCTCCAATGTTTAGTTGAAAAGGAGCACATCATTCAATTAAACTAAATATAAAATTTAATAAACAAAAAAGTTTTCTCTTTAGTAAGCTCAAGAACTTGTTCATTAAACGAGTTAAATTAACAACGTGCTTGAATGCCATAATAATCAGCGGCTCTACTGGTCTAGCTACAAGCCTAAAACACCGTTTTTAGCCAAATTTTGTAAATATGAAATTTGTTATATATAGACTTGACCACCATGTCTAATTATTTCATTGCACCTTTGGTAAATATTTATCAATTATATTATTAGGGTATTGAAAGTTTCATTTTCCCAATATATTGGATAGTCCAACTAAAAGAATATATATATTTTTAAGATTGTGGCAAGTGCTAGGAGGGGATTGTTAGGCGTCAGCCAAGTTCATTTGAAACGTAACGTTGTGGCTTACTATTATCACCAATGGGTTTTAAGAAGGATATGACTTATAGGATAGATGATCTACTGGAAAGTAAGCATAGTGCAACGCTGAGATCCAACACACATCAAAGTTCCTACCCTTGAGACTATAGATGAAGTAAATCACATAATGTCCTTCAATTGGTCTGCCGGCTAAGTCTTTAAATGCGTGTACACTAGTGCTCAAATTAGACCAAATTCATACCTCTATTTATAAGTCACTAATAAAATTTAAACTAGTATAATTTATCTCTTCTAACTTTAACTAGTTATGCTTGAGGTCAATACTCGACGCGAACAAACATATGATTACCTTAGTCATCGTTCATATCAACACCCATCACATATTAAATACTAAGTAATATATATATATATATATATATATATATATATATAGGGAAGGGTTCCGATTTCAAAAAAAAATAGGGAAGGGTTCCCGTGCAAAGACAAGTTCTCGTGCGGTAGTGGGTAAACACACAAAGGACATACCTTAAGTGTAGAAATGACACACCTAACCTTAAGCATTAAAATTGTGTACCTTAAGTACACAAACAAAACAGTACACCTTAAGAAGGAAAATTATGCACCTTAAGTTTCACAACTGACGCACTTGAAGCACACAAACCACACACCTTAAGAAAGAAAACTACACACCTATTTCAACAACTAACGCACCTTAGGGTCCGTTTGGAAAGCAGGAAAATGACTTCTGGAAAATGTTTTATGGAAAAATGAGTCATTTTCCGGAAAACAGTTTCATTTTCAGTGTTTGGATGTATTATGGAAAACTGTCTTTGTGTGTTTGGTTTATTTTCTGGAAAATGGATAGAATTGTATACTTAAACGTTGTAATTGTTTTATTTAAAATATAAAAAATTATAATAGTTATTAAAATAATGGTATTTAATAAAAAGAATAGAATTTATTAAAAAATAAAAAATAAAAAAATAAAAAATAATAATAAAAAATAAATGTAGCAAAGGTTTTCGGCGGTTTCCCCACCTCCTTGGTCCATGGTCATGGGTGATATGGCTTGGTTTTGGTCGAAAACATGCTAAACAACTACTCTGGCGATTCCGTAAAATGACTTACGGAAAAAAATTCCGTAAGTCATTTTCCAAAAAAATGAACTGATTTTACTTGGTCAACGGAAAATATTTTTCGTTGACCACATTTTCCAGGAGTTGCCAAACACAGAAAACTCTGAAAACATTTTCCGGAAGTCATTTTACAGTTTACCAAACACACCCTTAAGCTCAAAGTCACACACCTTAAGCACAAAACCACGAACCTTAAATTTGACCTAGACAAAAAGGACCAAATTTGAGGCCGCATTTTTTTAATCAACCTATCTATATGTGTGTGTGTGTGTGTGTGTGTAAAATACTTGACGCTGGAAACGTGGTAAGTGTTCGACATGATAGGGAATAGGGATTGTGCAGAGATGATGAGAAGAGGGTTGACCATGCTACGGAAACATAGGCGCCCGCGTACTGCACCTCACGTGGCAATGACATGAATTGAAGAAGATGGATGATCTGATTGTCAGCAAAACATCCTAATATCCTATGAAGAAACTCCCATGAATCTGTTTCTGTTAAAAGATATTAGGATGCCTCTGTCACCTCGTCATTAAATCATACCCTTGAATTGAATGGTTTGAAGAAGAAGAAGAAGAAATATATATCATCATCATCATCAAAAGTCATCTGTGATGTGCACTGAATTGAAGGATGTCCATCAATCATCTATCTGCATTTATCAACACCAACCCTGCACTGAAAGTCAAACTATATTCAATACTAACTCAGCTAGCTATACTAAACCCTAACTCTCCTACCCATACAAAATCAAATTAAATGCATATATACAAATAAAAACTCATATCATATTGTTTAAAAAAACACATATCATATGAAATTGAAAAATGAGTGCTGGGTACTCGGTTGCGGGAGGAATCACGGGATGAAATGAGAAATCTTCGATGAAATGGGAATGGGCCGGGGTACTTCTCTTTAATACATATTGATAGGATATTACTAGTCAATTGTTAGGATATTATATTACTAGTCACGATACCTAATCCAAGGAGTTCATTACACATTTGAGTCCAAAATCCCCGTCTAAGATCGTAGGACTAGTGGACTAAGAAGGATTCATGTATGAGCAAAAACTGAGGTGTTAAAAAAGTTAATTGGTATCTTGTTAAGAGTTAATATTCTAATTATATTATGATGTAATTAGCACAGACAATGAGTTATATTATGATGTAATAAGAGTCCTGAATTCAATTCTAGTCAAGATAATCACTTAATTATGTGGTAGATCTCACACTGTAATAATAATCTTCAATTTGAATACACGATAAATGCATAGTAAGATCCAATCAACTCCTCATGACTCAATTAAATATACTTAAACTAAAGACAAACCAATAAGTTGGATCACAACATATATATCTGTCAACTCTAAGCCTTTCATCATGATCATTATTCATCATTATGCATGTAGTGTTTGAAAATGAAAAGCAATTAAAATTAAAGTTTAAGTGAGAAGTATGTAGAATAGAATGCTGCAAGTTGATGGGGAGGGTATGTAGATGGAGAGGATCGGAGAGCTGAGGGGTTTCTTGAAGGAATACACAATTTCCAAATCTGACCAGTAATGCTTTGTCATTAAAAGGAGATTTCTTGAAGGAAAACACAAATTCTAAAAGTGGTGAGCACAACTTTTTCCATTTATGTGGGGGGTGGAAACCCTCACCTCAACTCAGCTCACTGCAATAATAATAATCATAATAAAGAGATTGACATGATCGAACAACACATTGCACTTTCTCTGTCTTTGGGGCCCTCCATCTCTTCTTCTAGCTCCTGGCCTGCTTTTCTCACTCAGATTTGCTTCAATTCCCTAGCATAACATAACCAAACTAAACTAAACAACACCCAAGAGGGTCCTGCTGGGAATTGAAGAGAATAGTTGAAAATAGTAAGTTAGAAGGTTTAAATAAGAGCAATGCAACCTCAATAGTAAGCTAGATTTTTTTTTTTTGTTATCGGTGGAAGAGAGGGTTATATGCATATGGAGTTTGAAAGTAATTCTATGGTGACAATTAAGAAAACTACTTTGATCAGAACAAAAAGGGATTCACATTACTTTCTCATTAAGGCGATAAAGCTCTCTAGTATATTACTGTTAGCATTAATGTAAGGTGAGTGATTAGTATAGATTTAAAAAAGAAAAAAAAATGTATGAGTTATGACAGCCTTAAGCTGAAAAAAAAAAGTTTTGAATAATTAGGGTTTTGTAACCATGTTTTTAGATAATTTAATTAATATATAAACAAAATATTTTAACCACAAAACACTAATGATTACATGAATCCATTCTCTTTTTATCTTTCCAGGCCACCAGCTTTTGCAGATCCATGATACAAAAAAAAAACTTGCGTATTCCCCATGCTAATAAGCTAACACTGAAAGTGCGACTCTGATCAAAGTTAAAGAACATACAATAATTATTATATTGATACCTTCAATTCACAGCAAGCTAAGGAGCAAACTAACTAGAACCAACCCATGTAAAATGCAATTGGAAAAGAGGGTATAAGTATTTAAAAACAATGATAGAAGAGATCAAAAAACATCACAGAACAAATAAGCTTCAAGATATATGTCTGTCTATATACTTAGCTTACAAGATTATATTGGTCATACTAAGAACTACAGTGTTCTTTTATGTTTTAGTATGTACATGAGTGTGTGTATGTGTGTTGTGTGTCTATCTGTTGATGTCCTTCAGTCTGGTGTTTGACAAGAAAACACTGAAATGATAGATGGATCAATCAAGAGCTGAGGGCAGGGAAGACTTGTACAGTTTTTTACTTCAGAAAAATAGAGAATAATGCATAAAGAAAGCAAGAAAATAAAATGATTTTCTTCCTATATAAGCATTGGTCCTCTCTTCAAAAGAAGCAACCAAAGAGTAAAAGAAGACAAGTGAAGCAAAAAGAACACACCTTTCTGCCAGCCTACTCTTTTCTGGTTTCTTCCTCTTTAATTTGGTGAAACTATCCCTCTTGCCTCTATTTCCTTAACAATAGCCCCTCTCTTGAATGTTTTTTTATGCACTGAAATTGGGAAACCTCCATTATTTTAGTGAGATCTATCTATCTGCAGTTATCTTTGTTAAAAGCTAGCAAACCTTAACTTTCCCTTTTGCCACTTCTTTCTTGCCCTCTCTTCTGCCTCCAAAGTAGAAACCTTTGTGCTTAATTCTTAACTTTCCAAAACAGCACCAAAATGGAAGCTTTTCATTCCACAATTGGGATGCCCTTTCCATATGGCTTTCCCACCACCACAGTAATGAACATGTGTGGGACCACAAACCCCATGTCCACCCCATGGATGGATAGTAGAATTTGGAGTAGGCTCCCTCAGAGGCTGATAGATAGGGTCATTGCCTTCCTTCCCCCACCGGCTTTTTTCCGGGCTAGATCAGTTTGCAAGAGATGGTATAGCCTTCTCTTCTCCACAACCTTTCTTGAATTGTATCTCCAGGTATCCCCACATTGCCACTGGTTCATATTCTTCAAGCATAAGAGCTTGAAAAGCTACATTTATAGGAGCAACAATAGCAGTACTAGTAGCAGTGGATATGATAATAGAGCAGTGTATGAAGGGTACCTGTTTGATCCTAACACGCTTACATGGTACCGCCTTTCATTCCCTTTAATCCCACCGGGGTTTTCTCCGGCCACTTCCTCCGGTGGCCTGATAGGTTGGGTTTCTGAGGAGGCTGGCTCAAAGAACATCCTTTTATCCAATCCCCTTGTTGGGTCTTTAATCCCAATTCCCCCAACTCTAAGGCCTAGGCTCTACCCTTCCATTGGACTAAACATCACAGACTCCTCTATAGATTTGGCGGTGGCCGGTGACGACTTGATATCCCCTTACGCCGTCAAGAATCTAACCACAGAGAGCTTCCACATCGACGCTAATGGGTTCTACTCCATATGGGGCACCACCTCTTCTCTCCCGAGGCTCTGCAGTTTCGAATCGGGGGAGATGGTGTACTCAGAGGGGAGATTTTACTGCATGAATTACAGCCCTTTCAGCGTCCTCTCCTACGACATTTCGTCGAACACCTGGTGCAAAATCCAAGCCCCGATGCGGCGATTCCTCCGCTCCCCAAACTTGGTGGAGAGCGGCGGGCGGCTGATCATGGTGGCCGCCGTGGAGAAGAGCAACCTGAACGTCCCCCGAAGTCTGCGCCTGTGGGGCCTACAAGATTGCGGGACAACGTGGGCGGAGATCGAGAGGATGCCCCAACAGCTGTACGCGCAGTTCGCGGAAATTGAGAACGCGCAGGGATTCAACTGCGTAGGGCACGGGGAGTTCGTGGTGATTATGATCAAGAATTCCGACAAGGCTCTCCTGTTTGATTTTAGTAGAAAGAGGTGGGTGTGGGTCCCTCCTTGCCCCTTCGTTCATCAAGACTCGACCTTTGGCGGCGGCGGATATGGAGATCAAGGCGGCGCTGGGTGTGGAAATGAGTTGCATGGGTTTGCATATGAGCCTAGACTAGCTGCGCCTGTAACTGCACTTCTTGATCAGTTCACACTTCCCTTTCAGTCTTTCACTGGCTAGTGCTAGTGCTTTGGTAATTTAAGCAAATCACTGTACTGCATGGAATCCTTTTCATTTTTGATGACTACGTGTCATAATATTATTAAGTAATTGGTTTTCTTATGTTAGGTTGGGGTATGAGTTTTAGCCTTTAGGGGGTTAATTTTATGTGTAATTTCTGGCTATCCTTGCAACTATAATTATCAAATATAATAGTGAAAATCTAAATAGTTTCCAACTCCAAATTCAAAAGTCCTAGCTGCCTACTCTTATCTTAGAGTCTTAGCGAAGGAGTAACAAGTTTTGGTACGAAACAAATTCATACCGCTCTTTTTGGTAAGGTTTGAACTCCAAATTTTGGTAAGAAACAAATTCATACCGCTCTATTTGGTAAGGTTTGAACTCGCACACTGTGATTGCCAGTTCAGTTGCTGTGGTTCTGGGTGAATGTCTCTAATCTTGAATATAGGGCAGATGTGCGATGAAAACAACTCCGATCCCTCAAATGCCATCTAAAATGCTACATACAGACTCAGATATCCGAGAGGCAAAATTCTCATCAGCGGTGAAGATCGCAGTTCTTTCTGCTGTAACTTCAATCAACGCTTCATTAGGCTCCGAGACATGTATTGTGGAAGCACTCTCCGGTCCGGGAGAATTCAGACCTTGTTCAATGGTTGCTTTGATTCCCATCTTCTGTAATGCGGCCACAAGCGAGTCTGGGTTGGTCGTGCCCCAATAGACCACTGGCCTAGTTTGCGTTGATTTTATTTGATCATTTCCAATGACCAACTGATACTTCCCCCTCTCTATGACTAACTCTCCCTTTAATCTTGCGATTTCCTTGTCTTCTTGCATGGGCTTTGTGCAATGGAGTAACCGCGAAACCAGGTCGACACCAAGATGTAGATCTGAACCCTGCTTCAGCTTGGGTATAACCATAGCCTCCTTTTCAGAGAAATAGCTAAAGGAATATGTGTGGTTCAAATGGCTAAAATGTGATCTCAAAGTTTCAGGAAGCTGAACCATACAAGAAAAAATATTAGAGAAATCATGAGATAATAGTCATTAGTATCTAACAGTGCACTTTTGATGTATAACAAACGAAATCATGTTCACAAGATTACCAGAACGTGCTTTGGTTGCAGTGCTTTCAGTAAATATGGAGCTTTCTTTAGACTACAAAAAGGTATAAATATAGAACACCAGTTAGAAAGAATAGCTCGATACACAGCGTGTACTAAAATCCCAGTTAGATATTCACAAGAGAGAGATACCTTACTTTATTCCAGAAAGAAATGAGCACTGCAGGACCTTCATTGCCATTGGCTTGAAAGGCAAAAAAGACAAATTGGCATCAGCTCCTTCCTGGAAAAGTTCAAATGTAATAATCAGCATATTATGTAATAAACAGGAGTTTATTAATTATGGAGTAAACTGCAGACAAGAAAGCACCTCCATAACAAGCAATGAGTTTGGATCTGCACACCAGCGGCGAAGCAAATGAACAACAGGTCCTAATCGCAGACTCCAATGCGGACAAAATATTATACAAGGTTCCTGCCAACTTGTTCTATGCACAGAACATTAGTCATAAAGTTTTTTTTTTTTTTTAACAAAAGTCATAAAGTTAATAATGCTGATAACAGATCCTAATCACACACTCCAATACAGTAACAATTCCCCAAAATATATAATGCATATAATTACAAGTTGTCCACTACATAGGAAGAATTCATCTTACAATAACTCTGGAGAATGAATTGTGGGAAACAGCTGGAGCCTTTTGCCGTTCAACAGCTCAACATGGGAAAATAGAGATTCACCGGCATATAACTACAGGACCCATATAAGTGGAATGTTAGACTCAAGTATTATTCCCTTGAAAAGGGAAGTTAGACAAATTTAATCAGATAAGCACGTAAATAGCATACCCTGTCTTGTTTTTGCTTGCACAACCATTCTGGTATGATATTTGAAAAGGCCAATAACTCTTTAGCTACAGAAGAAATGAAAAATATGGGAACCTAAAGAAGAATGAAAAGTATCATATTCAAAATCATTAGATTTGAAGGAAACAAGATCTGAAATCTGAATTTAGTATTAGGCTAAGAAATAATACTACAAGACTGAAGACTGAGCCAATATTCTCTCGAAGGAGTGCAATTCAATATCCTAATCTTAGTAAAATTTATAGCAAAGGGCAGCATTGCAGTGAAAAAGTAAATTACAGTAAGTAGCTGGCTTTCTGACCCTTCTGATATGCTAGACATCAGTATCCATCTAAAAAACTGTTAACATTTAACATACCTTCAAATTTGAAGACTCTAAGGACAGTCCTACATTCTCCAGCAGCTGCAACATAATACCCGGTCGTCCAATGGGAATAAGGACTGATCCTCCAGCATTAACAGAGTCCAAAACACATGAACATAAAAAATCTATTTTCTCCATCTCTTCTGTGTACTCACTAGAATCAAGCAAGTATTTGGCTGTCACTTCCAAATTAAAATCACTGCCACTGCAAAAGTTTGTCCAAATTTAAGAAAATTTTAGTTATCCCTCCAGTGAATATAGGAGTGATGGAGGGAGACAGTAATTACAGCACAAATCATAAAAATGCTACACATCTGCATGAATCAGGCTGTGTGTATGTGTGTGTCTGACATACGCATATACATCCCGTAGCCTGTAGGAGGTACCTTGAATTGGAGGAATCATTACAAGGTGGAGTACATCTACTGTTGTCACCATCCACATTGTCAACATCCGAAGGTGCATAGCCAGAGTATAACAATACATCACTTTTTTGAAGAGAAAAATAATCAAAACTCATTGCAGTTGCTGATGCAAAGACAGATCCTGAAAGATATGTGATGCTTCCTTTTGGACTGACAATGGTCCAATTACAAGCACCAATCTCTAAACCAGAACTGAATGCTTTTAAGCTTAAGGTGCCACTATAGAAGGTTTCTTCGGCATATTTAAGAGACTGAACCTTCTGTATGCAACTCTTGACATCTGCTGCACTGAAAAGATTTAGGTTTTAGATCCTCAAGCATAAATACCAGCAATTCGGCAAATGGGTACGGGGTACCCAATTCTTTTCTTTAAAAAAAATTGAGGGAAAAAGTGAAAATAATAATAATAAATACTGTAATTAGACATAGAAACCAGCATAGGAGAACGCACATGAAAAACTTGGATGAAAAGAACCAAAAAGTGAAAAAATATATATATATATATATATATATATATATATATATATATATATATCAAAAAAATGTACAACAAATTCCAACCAAATTATAAAGAATAAGAAAAATTCATGTCACTGTGGAAAAGAGGTGAAGAATAAATAGAATTTTGCTATTAGGCAAATATCATACTATTACCTGTACAATGGCATCCACCCACCAAGATCTATCCCATGTTTGCCCAAAACGATCTCCTTCAGTTCCAAGGGAAGCAACTCAAGTTTTTCCCAATTCATCCATTCTGGGAAAGCAGACTCTTTGGCTCCATAGAATTGCCTCAACTCCATATGGATAGCGACAAGGTCCTCCATTATTAGCTGACCAAGTCTAGCAGCAGCTTCTGTTGCATATATCTGATAACATAACACATCACACTATTTTCAATAAGCTGGACCATAGGGATAACTGAAACGTTAACTAAGTGACAAGTTCAATTTTAATTACCTTCGCAGAAAAGTCTTTGTTACGAGTAAGATATGGTAACCCTAGCAGGCCCATTGGACTTGTGATCAACACAACATCTATGAAAGATGTATTGAAAAGGTTCAACCTTTCAACAGTTTTATACCATGGTTCTGCATGTATTAAACTAGTGGCATCAAGACATTTTCCAGTCTGTGGTACAATTTGTCTATCAAGCAAGGAAGGTGGATCAGTTGGCAGTGGAGAAAAGACTGAAAGAGCTGAAAGGTCCAAAGGGCAATCAAATAACACCTGGAAACCGCAAATGTTGAGAATGTGGCATGGTGGGAAATGATAACCCTGACCCTTGCTTAAACATGTCTGCACACAAGTTGAATCCATAAATGAACACAATAAGAGTAATTCTACGCCCAGCAGGAATGAACAATGAAACAAGTTTTTGAGAGGGGAGAGACTTACAAGCTTCATAGGGCTTAAGGATAAGCAAGTCAGTCTTAAAGTTCTCCTAAACCTGCATAAAAATAAAATAAGTAAATAAATAAGGCAATTATAGTGAGAAGTAAATTCTGAAACGATGTACTTGTATAAATGTAGGCTCTCATTTGTAGAAAGGGGCCATGAACTTTGACCAAAGAACTCCACATTTTCTCCACAAACTTCTAGGGAGAGAATTCTACAACAAAATTGTCAAAATTCCTCCATGAAATGTTACATATACACTATAAAATTCCTCCACAAACTTTACACTATGGATAATCAAGACTCAACTTTTTTACAGGCTACTTTTTAGACTAATATTAATGATGGAGGAATTTTTCTGTCCTGTTAAAGTTTTTAGAAAATAATTACAAAAAAGACAATATGAAATTTCAATGAGAAGTAAACTCTGGAATTCTGTACTTGTTCAAATGAACTGATCAATTCCTGCAAAGTTGTATACTGCTACCCAAAAAATTTCACCAATCTCTAAAATAGATAACAAAAACAAAAACAAAAAATACGAGTAAACTTATCCCAATTTCCAAACAATGGTTTATTGCTTAGAGCTGTTTACATATAGCTATATATGCTGCAAAAATGTTGGTAAAGTAGTGACAATATTTTTTATGACATTAATTTTCATAAAAATCACAGTTTTGGTGGTGCTGATGCTATTGTGAAGTCCATTGTGATTTGCAATGTTTCCGGACGAAATAAAACTTTTCATCTATTTTTGTTATAAAAAATTTAGTACAATACTTTTTCCCTTACTGGCATTTATCTAGTGAAACTGTATACTTCTATGTCAAATTAATGTGTGGCTAAATAAAAGCATAGTTATACATAAACAATACATCAAGCACCTTATAGGCAATATGGACTTTTCAGTTAGCCAGAAAATTCCGGGCGAGGAAAGAATGCAGAAAAAGGACTTGGATTAAAATGCACTGATCATAAGCGAAATACTTCATTTCTTACCCTGAAAGCCAGCAAATTTCCGGCCGGAAGTAGCCTGAAAGTCTTTAATTCTGATTCCAAGCTGCAACAGATACACTCTTTCTGGAGATTCAGTCTTTGCAAAGATCCTGTGGGATTGGTACCGGTTCCGGGGGTAAGGTCGAGAATTCGAACTTGTTCTGGCGGGAAAAGAAAAAAGCTGCCTGATCCTGCTGCTATGGAGGAACGAAGCTCAATATATCTGTTTTTGTTGGGGAGCTTGATTGTACTTTGGCTAAAAGTTTCACGACTAATTTGGTCATTTTTCTATGAAAAAAAAATATTATAATATAAAATTCAGAAAGGTGATTTAAGATCTTCAAAAAAAAAAAAAAAAAAGAAAGGTGATTTAAAATCCTAACTGTTTTTTTCAGGAGTTGTGGATTTTTTGGAGGAAAAAAGAAAACTGTGAAATTATAACAGATAGAGCATAACGGTGAAAGTAACTAGTATTATTGTGGAAAAAAAATTATTTAGAAAAATAATATTTATTGAGAGATTGATATTAAAATAATAAAGTAAATATAAAAAGATATATAAAATATTAATAATGACATAATAGTTCTAAACATTTTAAATGTTTCTGTTTCAAAAAACAAAAACATTTTAAATGTTTCAATTAAAGCATTTTACCTTAGGGTGTGTTTGGAAACCCGGAAAATGACTTCTGGAAATCATTTTTCGGATTTCCCGTGTTTAGCAACACTTGGAAAACCCAGTCAACGAAAAATAATTTCCGTTGTTTGGGAGTGTAATAAAGATCTTTATAAATAATTCGAGCTAGGGTTTATTGGGGCTGTATGTTATTTATTTATTTATTTATTATTATGTCATATTCTTTATCGATAAAGTCTAACCAATTTCCTCCCGCTTGCATTGACTATTACTAACATACATGACCTCATTCTAGTATTCAGCACCTTTGTTTCAACTTTCAATCACAATACAGAAAATTATATAGAAATTATTCTACCTTGACTTGGACTTATGAATATATATATATATATATATAGGAAATGAAAGTGCATACTACTTTTGATTTAATTGTAGGAATTAAACTATTTAAAAAATAAATTACAATTTTTGGATTGAATAACTAATTAAATTATATTGTTGTGTATAGTTTAATAATTATTTTTTAATAATTATTTGACTAGTATTAAAAATAATAATTATTTGACTATTTGACTCTTGTTCCAAAAAATAACATAATGACAATTTATAATATAAAGAAAATAGGAGGAAAAGGGGAGAGAAGAAACAGTTGAATGAGGAGACAAGGGGAGTTGAGAAATAACTACCCTTGTCAGAACGCAAAAGACCTACCAAAGTCTTCCTACCAATAGACTCACTCACCCTTGAAATGTGAAATTCTGAAGCTAATCACAAAACCCTAACCCCCATTTCCTTCTTTTCTGCTCTCCGAAATGCTCAACTGTTTCCTGCTCTCTCTGCTCCTCGCAATCTCCTGCCTTCTGCTTCCATCCGGGGCTTCATACTCTGTGAGTCAATGCCATACTCGTTCACTGTTCAATTTCTTACTCTTTCTTTTTGTTTTTGTTTTTAATTTTGCAGTGAAATTGGGGGAAAAGGGTATACTTTTGTGTATGTACGTTAGGTTCGATGTGTAATTGAAGTAATTTTAGAGGATGTTTCAGTTTTGCTTATCATAAGTTTCCCTTTTTCAGGTTTCTAACTCCTCTCAAAACCTAGCTCAAGTTAAAGGTAAGATTTTTATTTATTTATTTTGACTTTTGAATGCTACAAAATTTTATTTTCTGCTGCTTGTTGAGATAATTTGAGAACTTGATTGTGTCTGTGACGCAAAGCGATTTAGTTTAACAAAATATTATCCTTGTGTATGCAAGTGAGTGGAATGGTTAAAGAAAGTATGGGGAAAGATTCTAATCAAATTAAGTTATCTGTTTAGATTGCTTCTATCTCTGTTTCTGATATATGTGCTTATGGAGAATAGAGATGGTAACAGGGTGGGGCAGGGAGTACACTACCTGTCCCCAAAACACCGCCCTGTTCCTGCAAGAGAATGGAAATCTTTCCATCCCCGTCCCTACAGGGAATTTTCCGAGACAGGAAAATCTCCACCCTCGGTCAACCTCTAGTTAAACTAGTACAATTCTTAATATTTATGTAAAGAAAAATTCAAAATATTAAGTTTTTAATCTTAAAATACTAAAAATTTCATCGAATTCTCAACGACAACCAAAATGCCAAATACAAAATACAAATAGTCTTCAAGCAAATAAGAACACAAATACACAATTACAAAATACCAACACATCTGATAGCTGAAGCAAGAGTCTTGATAGATGTGCAGTTGTGTGAGGACAATTTGAGCAAGAATTGATTAAAATTTGTCTTCAAGTGTTGTACGTTACTAACTCCAGGGTTTTGGTGATGATAGGTTTTATATAGGAGATAAGCCACAATGTTCAACAATCAATATACCTTTTAAATAATGTGTTTCTTGGGAAAGCATGGCAAATTTCTTATCTTTACAACAAGGAATTATCAATAAAATTTAATTCAAACATTTGAGGAATCCAATGTGCTGGAATGCCCCTTTTGTCACAACTGTAGGTGCAATTTTTCTGAAAACCAGAATGGATAGTGAATGCCAATGCCTTTTTCTCTGACTATGTTCTAGTCTTGATTGTCTGTGAGAGGATATGGCACCAAAAAGCTGTGGAGTAACTTTTGTGTTTAATATCTTCAAATATTTCCTTCATTGGGATTAAATATTTGATGTCCCTGAAAATTATATTACAATTATTTAAGGGTATGTATTCTATCCATTTGCCTAGCTCATTCTGAAAAGACTGTTCTTTTTGCATATAGAATCATGTGATCCTGGTTGGTCTAGTGGCCCAAGTGGGACAAAGTGTTACAAGTATATTTCAAACTCAGACTCATGGGAGTCATGGGATGACTCTGAGACTAACTGCAAAAATTCTGGAGGAACACTAGCAGCTATATCATCCCTGGAAGAACTTACTTTTGTTCAGAAGCTTTGTGTTGAAGTCACAAAGGGATGCTGGGTTGGAGGAAGGAGCAGCAATAACACTGGTGGTCTGGGTTGGAAATGGTCTGATGGCACATCTAATTGGAATGTGAATCTTGGTCCTAAGGTGACTAACAACTCAAGTTGCCAGAATTTCACATGCAACATTGATAATGCGGTGGACATCTGCACACTAGTGACAAATGGAACTTCCGTACTCATAGCTGAGAGATGCAATGTGTCTCATGCATTCATATGCATGGTTAATGCTGGTATGCTTAATTTATAAATTGTTGTGGTTTGTATTTGTTTAAGAAGATGGATTTATTATTCAGATAGTGCAATATACAATCTTGTTAACTGCATTACTATTACTTATAACTATATGATTTGAACTCTTGTTTTTTTTATCTATTACTTTATAAATTGAAATACAAATTTTAGAGTTCATTTCTTTGTTATTGTCATGATTATGTGTGGCAGCATCTTTGCTGAATTGTCATTATAAGTTCCAACTCTAGTATGTGGTGCTTGGTACTAACTTTCATACTTGTGGAATGTCAGGGAGCAAATGTCACAATATGCGCTGTCACAGGGAATATCTGATTATTCTTGCTGTTGTGAGCGGTTTGATTCTCTGCAGTACTATGGCTGTTGTAATATGGCTTCTCATCTATAAACGAAGTAAAAGACGTAAGAGGTCACGTGCAGCATTAGCATTAGTTCCTCCATCATGGAAAATCTTTACCCGTGAGGAAGTAAAGTCTATTACAAAGAATTTCAGTGAAGGAAATCGTCTCATCGGGGATGCCAAAACAGGCGGTACGTATAGTGGAGTTTTACCTGATGGATCAAGGGTGGCTGTTAAAAGGCTGAAACGGTCTGGGTTTCAGAGAAAAAAGGAGTTCTATTCTGAGATTGGAAGGGTGGCAAGACTTCATCATCCAAACCTTGTTGCAATCAAGGGATGCTGTTACCATCATAGTGATCGCTACATAGTGTACGAATTTGTAGCAAATGGACCCTTGGATAGATGGCTGCACCATATTCCTAGAGGGGGCAGGTGTTTGGACTGGACCATGAGGATGAAAATTGCCACAACTCTTGCTCAAGGAATTGCGTAAGTACTTTTCTCCTTTGTTAAGGGTCATATTTGCAACATAACAAAATTCAGAAGAAACCTAAGAAATAGAAGATAATGTTCAAACTTTCACCAAGAGACTATACTTAAATGTCTAAACCAACTTGTTTGGCGTGAGTGGTCGTGCACTCTCATCCCTTAAGAGAGGTCGGGAGTTCAAACCCCCTCTAGTATGAAAAACCCAATCTGGCCAGCACTTTGCCCCTTAATTGGGCCTGCCTAGGACATACCTAGTGGTCTAACAACAAAAAATACTTCAATGTCTATCATTTCTTTTGCCTCCCCAATTTTGATATTATTTCCAAGAACCTTGAAGTTATAGGTTTTTTAACAAATTCATTGTGATGGCCTCAACTATAACATAAAGTTAACTTGTATCTCCTACTATCTTGCAATGAGCATTCTCTAGTTCTTTCTGTGATAAACCATTCTTTTTTCTACTAGTTCTGGTGGTTATCAAGGATTGATTTAACAAGTATTCTTTGCCATAGCTTCTTTGTCTAGCTTCTCATAAGCCTGCCTTATTTATTTCATAAATTGCAACAGATTCCTCCATGACAAGGTGAAGCCACAAGTAGTGCATCGAGATATTCGTGCAAGTAATGTGCTCCTTGATGAGGACTTTGGTGCTCATCTCATGGGTGTTGGTCTCTCTAAATTCGTTCCATGGGAAGTAATGCATGAGAGGAGGGTCGTGGCAGGCGGGACACATGGATATCTTGCTCCAGAATTCGTTTATAGAAACGAGCTTACTACAAAGAGCGATGTCTATAGCTTTGGAGTGCTCTTGCTTGAAATTGTCAGTGGACGCAGGCCAGCACAAGCCGTTGATTCAGTCGGTTGGCAAAGTATATTCGAGTGGGCTACACCTCTGGTTCAAGCTCACCGCTACGTGGAGCTCTTGGATCCTCTCATATCCTCGTCTTCCTCTTCACAAATTCCCGAAGTTGGAGTAGTTCAAAAAGTAGTCGACCTCGTATACTCTTGCACACAACATGTACCGTCCATGCGGCCCAGAATGTCGCACATTGTCCACCAACTGCAGCAGTTGGCCCAGCCCCCCACTGTAAAGTAAGTTAAATTTGTAGTTGCCTAGCTAGCTAGATTGTAATTCATATTTAGAGGACACATGTGGGTGGGTGTTTTTCTCTACCCCTATTAGCTCTAGTTTTCTAAATGTCAGGTAAAATAGAGGGGAATAACAAAAACTAAAAATAGCAGTCTCAATGTTTAGCTAGTTGTAGGGTTGAATGCATGAACTGTTGTCTGTCTAATCTTTTTGTATTTCTGGGAATCAACTTCTGATTTTATACCAATTCAGAACTAAACTTTATACCCCAGCTTAATATATATATATATATATATATATATATATATATATATATATATATATATATATATATATATATATATATACACACGATCTTGTCAAAATAGTACAACCGATGCATGGGCAAATGCCTCACACATCTATGGGCCATGTTAAGTGACATATGTTATTCTCTATGTAACTGAAAATCGTACATAGATAATTGTACAAAGTGGGAATGCATGAGGAAATGCCTTATGTTTTTGGGCTTATGCGTTGAAATCAGCTGGTTAAAATCGCAAACCTTTATCAGCTCAGTCAAGCTAATTAACTCCATTATTTTTCATATATATGTACATGTGTATAATGTATTGGATAATCATTGCTATAGAGTTTAGTAATACTTTAACATGAGTGATAGAGTTTAGTAATACTTTAACATGAGTACTGTTGCATAGAAGAAATAATATTTCTCATAGATTTGAATCGTCACTTCGTCCGATCCCCTACTCAGTTGATAAATTATCTTTAGTAGTTGTAGTGGGTAGGTAGTTGGAATTTTTCCTTATTAATAGTATAGTGACATTTGTAGGTATTTTGTGGGTGAGTGATTAGTTGTATGAGAGGGTGAGTACGTAGTTGTTTGGAGTTTCATTCTTGACAAGTGTTTGTAGGAAAGAGAGTGTTAAATTTATTATTTCTGTAAAACCACATAATAATCAATCATATGACTTAAAACACGTAGCAGTGTTGTCACCATAGTAATACCCACTCGATATGCATTCAAACCCATTGTTCTTTTAATTTGCTCTAAGCTCATCTAATATTGATTGTTTGATGCATGACTAATCATGACTTTTGACTAGCTCAATGTATTTTATTAATTATTTAAATTTTCTTAAAACGCCCTTAGCTTGATGATAAATCAAACATTCAAACTACATAATGAATACTACTTATGTTGTTTAAGAATTTGAATTAAAGAATAAAAATTAGAATCTATGTAATATAATTGTATCAAGAAACACAATCAAAATTAAACTACATATACCTTTTCATTTTTAGCTTCTATATTCTAATTAGCTAATTTAATGATGAAGATGCAGTTGGGGGTCTTGGGAATTGGAACAGCCCAACAACCCAACCACACCCAACTACATTAGCAATTATCAATGTAATCACAGGCCTAACTACTTACTAGGATAATTGCTTCCTTTTCACATTTCATAATGTATTTCTTGTTACGCAACCAAACCAATCATAATGTTTTTTTGTTCATTTTTATCAGTTCTTCCTTCCAGGAATTGAAAACATCCCAAAACTGTTTTACCTATCTTTTCCAATTCCTATATATGCCTACTTTTTCTTTTTGAAGTCACCTTTTTTAGGCTTATATTTGCTAATGTAAACGGTTGGTAGCTTACTTGGCCATTTTGGCTTACCTACTAACAAACTCACTAACTAAATTGCTTCATATCCATCAAATGTCCAAAAAGGGTTTATAAAGTTATTGGAGTTTGAGGTTCCAAAAATGATATCATAAACAAGTCAATCCTAGGGATAGCTTATTACCAGAATGCACACATATTTGCTTACACGGTAGTATCTGTTCATATCGCCTTCATTGAGGCTCGATCTCATAACCCCCCATATGGAAGAGTCACTACATGCTATTTGAGCACAAGGCCAGGTGATTGGCAACAAAAGAGTATATTTGCTATCCAATGATGCGCACTAGGTAAACGAGTTTAGAACTTAGTTTAGATTGCCCATATATAACTGACTGACCTAAACCAATAATGCAAATAGATAACTCCTACGGAAAATCAAATTTGGAATCAACCCAACTTTTTGACCAATTTAGTTGGCACGTTGCTCCTAAGTATATTTTAATTTCATTATATAGAGTAAAATTATTCCTATTTAATTATTTTTTAATTTTATTGATTTTTTAAAAAAACAAATAATATAAAATAAGTTATGATGAGTTGTCCGGAGTATATGGTACTACAAGTTTAACATGGATAAAAAGAGTACAGATGATACACATTATCCCACATGAACATTTACTAGTACCACAAAGAACATTCACATTATGCTGACTATACAAAGCAAACCTTGGAGCAGTTTACAAATGGCGATCTTGCTTATGAGCATGAAAATGAATCACCAACTCTAAAATATATATTATGTGGGATTTCATTATTTTACCCTATAGACTATAGTTGTGTGTTGAAAAGTCCGAGGAGTCATGACAACATATTGCAGATGTTGGACAACCATTTCAAACCTAACACCATCCACTTTCTCCATGCTGATATCACTCCATAAACTTTCAAGTTTTTACGTAAATGATTTGGAACAACCAAGAAACAATTGTCGAGAAAGCAACCAAAGTCGTCTTCTTTCTCGGTTTTCAGGGTGCTGGTTCACCAGTTGCCAGTCGTTTTAATTTTATCGTTAAAAAATATCATCCTTGGCAGAATCCTAAAATGACCGGTGATAGCAAGTTATTAACTAATTTAGAGACTTCATTGCACCAAAATACAATGTTAATGGATTTAACTATTACTTTAAAAAGTTTAAGTACCTAATTAACTTTTTAAGTAATAATGTTGGAGGGTCTATTTGACCCTTTTACCTTATAAGTTATAATTGAGGTGTTTAATTTTCCTGTTTCTTAATATCTACTATACTAATAAGAGCCAAAGAGAGTTAGGCCTAAAATGGGTAGAAAAAATGGCGGTAATCAAATGGATGGTTCAGATGAATTATTTAATCAAATAGATGGCTAAGATAATTCTGATTAATATTATTCATAGAGATTACCTAATTTAACCTTACTTTTATGATTTTCCGTTAAGTTTTCCGTTAAATATTCTCTTTTCTGTTAATATTCCGTTAACTTTTAACTAACCCATTAATTTCTATAAGAAAGGTCTTAGGTTCGAACCTCATCTCAATCAAATTTGACATAATTAAGTTTTTCACTTTATTTTACTCTTATTAAATTAAATAAATTAGTAGCTACAACAAAAAATGATACATATGTATTTCTTTAATTTAGAATTATGTGTCTACAATACTTTTATTTGAAAAAATTATTCATTATCAAAAAATTAAATTAAATAAGAGAAATAATTTCATTAGTTATATTGTCTTTATTTTCTCTCATGCAAATATTCTTTAATTCATTACATTGTCCATTATCTTATTTTTACAATATCTTGTAATTAAATATCAAAGTTATAGTACAAAATAATGTTATATATTTATTTACCAAATATTTTATTAATACTATGAAAAAAAATTTAAATAATTTGAAGCTAATTATATTAACTACTTGGGATTGGTTGACAAAGAGAGTACTCAAATAGTCTAACAAATTGAAACGGAATCACTCTATTTTACTATTATTGAATTAAATAAATTAGTAGTTACACCAAAAAATGATACATATGTATTTCTTTAATACCATGAAAAAAATAAAAAAAGAATAGTTTGAAACCAATCATATTAACTACTTGGGGGATTGTTGACAATGAAAGTACTCAAATAACCCATTACCCAGCAAATTGAAGCGAGAAATTACCTTTTAATATCTTTGGAATACATAATATTTTAAGTTTTCAAATTTTTATTAATTTATTTAATCTTTTTTCTTAAACTAGGAATTTCTTTATCCACAATAACCCATTTAACAATAATGGTTGAACCAAATGAACCCCAAGCAGAGCACCTAAAGGAAAGTCCATAGCTCCTATATCGTAATCTCATTGCATGACGTTATCATCTATGCTACCAACAATAACCGAATTGCAAATAACACACAACAAACAAAAAGGAAGAGAACAAATAGTAAAGATGAATTGAAGACAATGACAATGTTACTCAAAAGAGAATTAAGAACACTTTAAAAAAATTCAAATTAAAAGTAGTACGGAGTATTTATTTAGACTATCATTTTTAGACCAAATATTTAGACTATCGGTTTTACAACGTTGCAAACATTTATTTTAGTAATAATTATAATGAATTTTCTATATTATCTTAGATTCATATATATACTTTGAGTTAGATATTTAAATAAAAAAATTCGACATTCAATTACCCATGTATAAACTTCTCATATATAATCTTGCATTGATATACTTTCAAATATTTATTTAGATATAAACATTGGGCATTAACCCATTCGCGCTATGCGCGTATAAAACTAGTTGTATATATAAAAATTAAAAAGTAATACATATTTACATAATTTACTAAAATTATAATTATATGTATTATCGTCTTTTATTTAATTTGATAATAAGATATTTTTATGTAGACAATATCATTTGGGGATTAAAAAAACAGTTAATAATGAATCAGTGTGAACAAACCATTGAGGATGGAGGATTCGAGGAAAACTTCAGTAGTAAGTAATCTTTGTAGACTTTAATTTGCAGCTCAGATCAGACCAACGCCGTCTAATCTCAAAGAAACCATAATAATTTAATATGCCAAAAGGATAGGAGTCAGCAAAGGCATCATTGTTTAGCTCACAAAAAGCAGTCCAGTGAATGAAGTATGATTCTTGAGTTATTTAATTTTTCTTGATATGTTTTTCTACTTGATTTACAAAATTACAAGTTATTATTATTACATAAAATTAAAATTTATTTAATGTACACTCTAGAATATTAATTATATATAAATAATAACTGTGAATTTCTATCCTTACTCAAAAAAAAAAAAAAAAAAAAGCATCATTGTTTATTTGCCTTGAAGCTACGTACTCCGTAGTATGTAGTATAAAATCGTGTCCCGTATGGTAAAAAATTCTTTTCATTTTGCAGAATGTGAAGCATCCTTAAATTCAGAAGTTGGTTCACTTGTTTACTTTTCTTACAGGCCAGATATTCCAACAATTCAAAAGATATACAATAATAATCAAACAATATATAAATTTGTTTTAATATCAGTCCTTAATTGATTAAGTAGGTTTGAGACTTAAAACTGTTGAAAAAATAGTACTTGCCTCCAAAGACGTTATTGCCCATGATGTTCGCACCATATTTCTTTTTTGAACTCTTCAACAATTCGAAATTGTCAACAATTTATTCCCAAATGATGAAAGGATTAGTCACTGTTTCTGATTGTGTCATACAAGTGGTGCATGCTCCCATCACAATCAAAGTTACTATTTTCTGCCTGTATGAACAATTCAGTTAATTATAAAGGTGTAATTTAAAACAATAACTCAGGATTAAGTTTTACTCACGGCAATGTAGGAATAACTTCTCAAAGTAATATTCCGCTAATTTACTATTTTTCTCAAAACCATAAAAAAAAAAAAAAAAAAAAATCTTAACGAAAATGACAAACATCAAAAGAGAGCCCACGGTCATACACTTGAAGTGCTGTTCCTAAGATTTAACCATATATTGTAGATGAAGGTATCGAATCTTTTTTCTGCATGCTTTCTCTTTCCCTTTTATTATTTTCCTCCTCCCTTTTCCCCCATTATATCTACCTTATATGCTTTCATCATTCCCATTATATTCTCATTCCCCAAACAACAGATTACAGGGAGGAGAAATAATAATGGGAGTAATAACCACAAAGCCTCTCCCTTTCTTCTTCCTCACACTTTTAACCTTCACTGTAAGCGTTCATGGCGGAGACCACACTCATCATCGTAATCATCGAATGCAGGCGATTCGGGCCTCCGTCGTGCGCCGCGATTCATCTGTAACCATTCATTTTGCAGCTTTAATTTAATCCGCATTCTTTCTTCTTCTTCTTTCTTTGTTTCTTTCTTTCTTTGTTTTGATTTTAGTTTTGGTTTTGATGGCGGCGCAGGCGGCGACGGCGAGTCCGCGGGTGTACCACGTGACTTCGTACGGCGCGGACCCGAACGGCAAGGAAGACAGCACGGACGCGATTCTGAAAGCAATTACAGACGCCCTTCAAGGTCCGAGTGATGGCTTCTTGTTTAACGGAATAAAGAACCTCGGCGGCGCGCGGGTGGATCTCGACGGCGGGACTTATGTAGTCACCCGCCCGTTGCAGTTCCCGGTGGCCGGACGTGGTAATCTCGTGGTAAGCCAATCTTAAATTAATCAACTTACAAATATATTAATTAAATGTTTATTCCTATACATTATAGTAATGTAGGATATCTAGCATGGTACTTTTATTAAATAAGTAATACTAGCCGCACATCATGCTCAGATGGCATGTAGTGATCTCATCCATATGAGAAATAAATATAATATGGGGCAACCCAAACACGACTGATTAGACTGCTAGCTTAATAATCATAACTCTCAATAAGAGCGACCTATTTAATTACCTAGTACATAATCTCAAATAATAATTTTGAGTTTCTCTCTTTATTCAAAATAATAATAATAATAATGTAAATATAAAGTCACAATATATCATTCAATTTTGTAGAATATATCATTTTGGAATTTTCAAAAGACTAATAAGTAACCCAATGATTCCGGCAAAATAGGCTCTTGTAGGAGAAAAATGGTACAAAAGTCTATAAGTAAACTTTTTCTTGTAACCAATTGACATATATCATATTATATGGTCAATAAAAACTGTACGTTAATTGTTTGTAAAAATATCTATATTTGTATCTTATGATTAATGAATTTCTAATGTTATTACTTTGTTGGAATATAATAGATTCACGGAGGAACATTGAAGGCTTCGGATGATTTTCCGACGGACGGATATGTGATCGACTTATCGGCTCCGGCCGGCAACGGCAGCGACTCAGATTACAATTTTGAGTACATAACGCTAAGAGACCTAATGGTGAATTCCAATTTCAGGGGAGGAGGGATTCAAGTGGTGAACTCCCTAAGGGTCAATATTGACAATTGCTACATTACTCATTTCTCCACAAACGGGATTTTAGTCCAAGGCGGTCACGAAACCTACATCAGAAACTCGTTCCTCGGCCAGCACATCACCGCCGGCAACGACGCCGGAGAACGGAATTTCTCCGGGACGGCAATACATTTGAACGGCAACGATAACGCCGTGACCGACGTCGTGATTTTCTCGGCCAACATCGGAATCATGGTTTCCGGGCAAGCCAACATTTTGACCGGGGTACATTGTTACAATAAGGCCACGGGTTTTGGCGGCACGGGAATTTACCTAAAAGTCCCTGGGTTAACCCAAACCAGGATAGTGAATTCCTATTTGGATTACACCGGGATAGTCGCCGAGGACCCCGTCCAACTCCACATCTCCGGCAGCTTTTTCCTCGGAGATGCTTTCATTCTCTTCAAATCGGTCAACGGGGTGGTCAACGGAGTCAACGTGGTCGACAATATGTTCAGCGGCGGGAATAAGGGGGTGGACATTGTCCAGCTGGACGAATCCGGTGGGGCCTTCAAGAAAATCGACCAAGTAATGGTCGATAGAAACAACGTTAACGGAATGAACCTTAAATCGACGATCGCGAGGGGGAGTGTCCAAGGAAATGGGAGCTCCTGGACCGTTGATCTCAACTCCGTTCTTCTCTTCCCGAACTTCATCAAATACGTGCAATACACGTTTAGTCCGGCGACTGGGAATTCTTTCGCCAATCACGCCTTGAGAAACGTGTCGAACAACGAGGTAGTGGTCGTGTCGGACGTGAAAATTCCGGCCAGTGTCTTCGTCATGGTTGACCAGGGAAAGTCGTATTGATTCTCAACATACATATATAAATTATTATTGGCATATATAGGTTTAGACTTCACCACCGACTTGCAGGAGAACTGTGAATAGGCGGGGTGGGTGAGGGGGGGGGGGTTGCTTTACCACATTTTTCTAATGTATTCTTTTCCAAACATTATTTCCATCATTTGTCAAAAGGAAATATCATGTGTAGTGCATGTGAATAAAAGTCACAATATTAATGGAAAAGGGATGTTAGATTTGTCCTTAAATTTTCTTTTCCCATGTTGAAAAAACTAGATATGTTTAATTTATTATCGCATTTACGGGTTAAAATCACAAGACATATTTTACATTTAATGCACATGTAGATAGTTGTTTTGGACTTTTACATAGTAAATCAAAAGAAAGTGATAGTCAAGTAGTATATACAAAATTACACAAAAGGCAAAATGTGACACACACACACACACACACACACATAACAATTAACTGGACCGATATATTTCAGTTAAAAAACAGTTAATTAAAGTTCTTCAGTTCGGTCGGTTAACCGAACTTTCACCGAAATTTACGCACCCAAGTAAAAAAGGGGGCGAGAAGCTGGAGACATAGGGCAAGGCATGAACATATGATGGTAAGCATGAAAGATGAAGTAGGATAATTATACACTTGGAAACCAATGGAATGGTCCTCTGCACTATAAAATGGACAGCTTGTCTCTCTCCTAGATATGACTTGTGTGAGCATCACAATACTCATATACATTTAATTTTACACCCTATTTTGTACGTCCATACTTAATTTATAGTAGACCCGATCTCGATAAAATTATCAAACTTAAATTTATATAAATTATTAATACATTTTTTATCTTCCTTTTTCTTTAACATTTTTTTTGGCATTTTATGCAAAATATTCTCACTTAAATTAAATTTCCTTATGAAATTTCATCTACTAAATTTTTAAAGTATCTTCATGACGTCTACATACACATAACATATGCATGCGCGCATGAACGTACGAATAGTACGAAAGTCGAAAGAGAAACGAAACGGTCAAGAAAGAGACCTCAAAACGCACCGAAAATTACAAATTAAAAAACTATAAAGTTGTGCTACGTTGTGTTTTAACCCTTCAATATACCTTGAACATGTGTAGTTAGGTTTCTAGAAGTTAATTAATTAAAAATATATAACATTTAATTGTGATAATAATTTAAAATCAAAGTCCATACACGCCGTCCAATCGAAGCAAACCCATGTAAGTTTGCCTGTTAATTAGGTAGCCATAGTTGGCTTATTTTTTTTTTTGTTATTTTATATTAGTTAGAATTACAAGTCGAGTTTCACCTAATGTATACTTCTGAGTTTTGAGTAAAGATTAGGTGTTTTACTATATTAAAGAAAAATTAATTAGTGAGAATATTTATTTAAATGAGAAAAAAAATAAAATTACAAATAGTTAAGGACAATAAATATAATCAATACATAAAAAATAAAAGAATAAAATGTATAATCAAAAGAAATTTGTAAGTATACAATAGAAATAGTACAATACACAAATTATTACATTTAACCACGTTACTAAGTTACATGGTAAAATAAGAAAGAATTGCAAGAGATTAAACTAATATATTTTTTTATTTTTCTTATTAATTTAACATTATTGACTTTTATATACTTTTTTTTTCCTTGAAAATTTTAAATCAGATTAGATGTGTTATATGAATCATATGAATATATGGTCAAGAGTTTTGTCATTTACATACAAATCAAAATATGGGCCGGCCCATATTAGTATACTGGATGAACTTTAGAAGACTTGAGAAGTGAGCTTATCTTGTTTTAGTTGAGCCCTAAATCAGTTATTAGTGGGCTTGTAATATTGCATAGAAAAAGTGGGCAAATTATTACATGGACCATGGTCCACAGAGCTGTGTAGACCAAAAATAAAACGTACATTATTTTTGTATTGAAGTTACATTATTTTTGTACTGTAGGTACATTATTTGATATATACTATAAAATAATGTATCTACAGTACAAAAATAATGTATCTTCAATATAAAAATAATGTACTTTTTATTTATGGTCCACACAACTGTGTGGACCATGGTCCATGTAATAATGATTGGAAATAGTCAGTTCACGAGCTTAAGCACTATTTAAGCTTTATTTGATTTTCTTTCAAAAAAAAAAAAAGCTTTATTTGATGGGCCTTGGTTAGTTCGTTAATTATATATATATACTAGTGTTTTACCCGTGCGATGCACGGCAACAATGATGATATGATAAATTAAAGGAAAAATTTACAAAATAGAAAATCATTGTAAAATTGTATAAATGAAACTATGATGAAATATTATAATAACATTTTACAAATTTTGGAAAACCTCTTTGAATGCAATGTATGTTGTTGAATTACCTTGGGTGTTCTCAATTATCACAAATCAAAATCTTCAATCCATTTGTGTTAGTGACTCTTGAAGCAGCAACATATAATTGTCCATGACTAAATGCTGGTCTAATAAAAGAAAGTGATTGACCTTGACTCTTGTTAATCGTTATTGCATAAGAGACGATTAGAGAAATTGTTTTCTTTGAAATTTAAAATGCAGTCTTAAATCTGAAGGAGTTAATGACATTCTTGGAATCA
>CP025653.1:19246678-19263165 GCA_003576665.1 Ipomoea trifida
AAACGAGGACAAATTGGTTAAAATTTTTAAAGTCGAGGGACTTAATTGGGCACGAAAAATTTGTCGATGACCAAATTGGTAATTTCGCAATAGTCGAGGGACCATTTTGGTAATAAACTCAATATTTTTTTTTTTACAAACTGTAAACTTAAATTCAGTTACATAGTATAAATAGGGGATTCATCTTTTAAAAATATAATGTAAATATTATACTTTTTAAAAAATATTAATGATAGTGTATAAATTTCTCTATAATATGTACATCATATAGTAATTTGATTATTGTTTACGAATATAAAATAAAAAATACGCAAGATTAAAATATTTTGAACCATAATTAAATTGCATGGTATATTATCATGAGAGGAATTTTACTACGTACATTAACATAATATAGTAATATTTTTTTGGAATAGTATAATATGTACATCATATAGTAATTTGATTGTTGGAATTTTTTTTTAATATTATCATGAGAGGAATTTAATTACGTACATTAACATAATATTGTAATATATATTTTTAATACTATAATATACATCATATAGTAATTTGATTGTTGGAATTTTTTTTGAATATTATAATGAGAGGAATTTAATTACGTACATTAACATAATATAATAATATTTTTTTAATACTATAATATACATCATATAGTAATATATATATATATATATATATATATATATATATATATATAAAAGAAATCCATGCTGGAATGGAATTGAATAAAATATTTCATTAATTTTCGTACATAATAAGGAACGGAATCATATTTTGAATATTTTGTGAATTTTAGCCCTAAATAAGGAATGATAAGGAATGCTAGAATTTCTTATAAGGAATTATTATATAATATTATGTTGACCGATTTCAAATTTTTTGGACTAAAATGAGCGGGAAAGCTAGCACTTCTGTTTTAATATATATATAGATTTTTTTATTTAAGAGAAAATTAATAGTTGCTATTAAAAAGTTCAGCTATGGATAAAACCTCACATTGTAACTTGTAGTCGCTAACTTGCTATGCGCTATGAATTACAAAATCTTACATTGTAATTCAAGTTTCGGTAATAGACTACAAGTAAACCAGTTTAAATTATTCATAGTTGACCAATTCAAATCAAGAAAGTTAATAGATAATTTTGCAGTAAGTTGAACTTGGATGTTAATTATCTTATTCGAACTTGCTTACGACCAAGTAACTATCAAGGATTTGGATTTGTCATGTCAGACATGTTTAGAAGGAAATTAATATATGCCTAATTGAATGACATCAAAACTTCAAAGCCATCAGCTTAATTTGTCTACAACTTTTTGATTGTTCACTTAGTATGATTTATCCTCTTCTTCTTGTAAACTTAGTAGATATTATGTGGACAAGATTCATGTAATTGTATTCTTTCTCCTTCCTATGAAAGGGGTAAAAAAAAAACATGTTGGTTCTATGTAAAGGTTCATACTTGTGTGAGACCGTCTCACGGGTCCTTATTCGTGAGACGAGTCGGGTCGGGTCAAAGCATCATGCAAATGTCATACTTATATGTACAAATATCATACTTATATGCTCAAATATAACACTAATCAAGAATACAATTTTTGTTACTTATAAGAGAAAAAGTAATACATTTTTCATAACCAGTAATGTTGACAAGTGTCCCTTACTTATAAGGGCAAATATAATACTTTTGAGGAAAAATGTAATACTTTTAAATGAAATGTATAAGTATTGTATTTTCAAGTATTAAATTTACCCTTATAAGTAACAAAAAATTTATTCTTGATTAGTATTACATTTGAACATATAAGTATGACATTTGTGCATATAAGTGTTACATTTGTATCTCGACCCGACCCGACTCGACCCAACACGTCTCATGTTGAGATGGTCTCACACAAGTTTTTGCCTTATAATTTATTTTCAATTTTATCCTTTCCATTTTTCGTTTTGACCTTTATTTTTACGTTAGTCATTAAGTGTAATTAAAAATTTGTTAGTAAATTAAATGTCATTAAGGATCCGTTTGGAAACTTAAAAAATGACTAATTTTTTGAAAAATATTTTAATTTTTTCATATTTGGTTGAATGTCAAAAAAAAATATTTTTCTGTTTGGCCGAAAATTAAGAAATTACATTTTTTTTTATGTTTGGTTCATTTTTCTAATAAAGAACATATTATTTGTTACGGAGTATAATAATAATAATAATAATAATAATAATAATAATAATAATAATAATAATAATAGTAATAATAATAATAATAATAATAATAAGGGGTGATGATGGTGGTTGTGGTGTTGATGGTAGTGGTGGACCGGTGGTAGTGGTAGTAGTGGTGGTGGTTAATAGTATAAATACCCAATTATACAGAATACATGTCGGATTGTATTCGGAAGTAGATCCTAGATATATTTTTACTATAGAATAGCCATTTGTAACTAGTTGAACATAATAAAAATAAATGTAAACACGAATTGAACTATAATTGAATGAGTTTATTATTTATATACGCTATAGTAAGTAGTATTCCGATCCGAATAGCAACGTTAAACTCAATATATAAGAATACATAAATAAAATAATACACGTTCATTCATATAATTAACGCCACAACCAAGCTAATATTTCCGAAAAATAATCGAAATAATTTACAGAATATCATGTTCAATCATGAACAACTTCTGATCTAAGACATAATCCTAGGAATCTGATCATGTGATTTTGATTCTCATCTTACCAAAAAAAATAAAAAAAAAAATAAAAAGACAAAATCCCATTGCCCTAACAGCTCTACACTCCCATACAGTGATACAACTAGATGGTTTCAACATCGATCTTTAAAGTGTAAGTAGAGACTACAGAGATAATAGAACAAGAAAAATAATAATAATAATAATAATAATAATAATAATAATTTAAGATGCTTCCTTTAGATAATGTTAGAACAATGAGGAGTCATTCCAATCTTCACTCATCAACGAGAAATCTTCAATCAAATCATGGAAAGGAATGTTGTCCAAATCAAGATCGTCCAAAGTCAACGCTGCGTCACTACTGACCGTTGATGATGCCAAACCTCGACGATCCTCAACTTCATTCATTCTTTCCCCTTCTTCTTCTTCTTCCACCTTCTTAACCCACCTCCGCTCTTTCCGGCAACGGTCACCGCGAAACCCGGATTCGTTACCGCCATATCTCATCTCGAAAACCGCATCAAAAACGACGTCGTCGTCCTCCTGAACTCCGAAGTTCAAGTTGATGGGGCCCTTATGCGCCCCGGAGAACGTGGCCGCAGTGTGGCAGCCGGTGAACTGTTGCACCACGGCCCGGAAGCTCGCGGCGTCGGCGTTAAGATGAGTGGTCGGAGTTTTCTTCGAGGCTCTGGACCGCCTCCGCACCGGTTTCCCTACGCCGCCGTTTCTTGGGCTTAACTCGCTGCCGGAACTGCTAGGGCTAGGGCTAGTGCTGGTCAGTACAGCGGCAGCATTTACACCACAGACGCCATTAATGGAGGAAGCTGATGATTTAGTTGAAGTGATCATCATTTATAGAGCCACTCCAATCTACTGCAGAAACTAGGGTTTTCAGGTACTGTTATTCGTTTGCTCAGTTAACTGTATTTATATAGTTGCTTTCAGACAATTAGTCAAATGAATCAATTGTAAGCAACAAGATGTTGCGTTGACTGATAAAACTTTATAATTATCTCATTTTATTATTATTATTATTATTATTATTATTATTATTTGGGAGAGATGATTGAGGCCAAAATGAAGGTGGTTTCCAGGAAACGACATTGCTTATCTTATGAGCAGAGAATCAAATCTTTGATTAAGTTATTCTTGGAGGCTTTGTTTCCAAGGAAGATAACTTGACCTTCACAATTCAAATCCAATTTAAATAACTCCTTTTCACACTGTACTACACTTTCTGAAGAGAAAGAGATATGACTAATTCAACGAAATTTTAGTACAACATTTTGTTAGTACGAATTTTAGTACAACTTATTTAAAGAAACTTTCTTAACAACGTTACGTTTGGAGATGGTAATAGCAAATTATATTGTGAACTTGATGTACATCTTACAAAATGGGTTATGATTCAAAAAATAATCTACAATATATTAAAAATAAATATATAAAAATATAATGAACATATAATACACCAAAAATAAAGATATAATATACTAAAAATGAACTTGTATAAGAATTTATCTTACTAGATGAACTCGATCGATCTAGACTAGGATATAATATATGCTTAGATGGTAAGGCCTTCCCCAATAGTGATATTGGAGAAGGTTTTGGAACAGTAAAATCTAATGGTCAAATTTTTAACAAATGTGATGTTTGAAATTTTGATGAGATTTTCTTTCTGCAAGGGTATGGATTTTGGCAGAGGTGTAGCAGAGATGTGGCAGGAGAACAGCACAAAAGGTGGCGCGTTGAGCGCAAAATCTGCGCCCTGCAGGCGCGTAAGTCTCTTTGATTGTTTTTTATTTTCGTTTTTATTTTTTAAATTTCAGATTTTATTTTGTTTTTTTTTTCTTTTTTCTTCCCCTCACATTTTCTCTTTCATAATTACACCTGTAAAATCTCCTCAAAACCCGATCACTATTGGCAATTTATGCCGTGGACCCGGGTGCACCTTGCAAGGTGCACCCGGGTGGGTGTAACGGTGCTGTTAGTGGATTCACACTTATACAACTATAGATTCACAGTTACATAGTGATAGATTCACACCTTATGAACTACAGATTCACACATTATGAACTACACATTATGTATTTGAGTTTTAGATTCACACTTATACACCTATACATTCACAGATACGTAGTTGTAGATTCACACATTTAGAACTATAGATTCACACTTATACTCTGTTTTATTTTTGATTGGCTGGGTGTAACGGTGCCACTAACAGCACCTTTACACCCAGCGTCTAAACGACGCCGTTTAAGGACCCGGGTGCACCTTGCAAGGTGCACCCGGGTCCACGGCATAACAATTGATCACTATTGTGGAAGGCCTAATAATGTGGTCTTGACCCACATGGCATGGGTTGATCCGGCCAAGTCATCCAACTACAATCGACATGCTACATTACTTGGATTACCGCTATAGATGTCAATCATTATTCCACAAACCATTGTTCACACAACTGTGTGAATAATAAATAAAAGATATATTATTCGCATACGACTGAAATCACGTTATTTAAGTACTAAAATTACATTATTTTATATATTATTTGTACATTCAGTATATAAATAATGTACCTTTAATATACTCCGTATTAAAAATGTACCTCCAATTCATTATCCACACAACTATATAGATCAGAATTATCCACACAAAAAATTTGCCCTTAGAATTATGTGAAGTTGTGTGGAGTCACCCTTTGTTTAATTACTCCGAGTCATTTTTAGAATTTCATTAAAATTAATGTAGATTGTATGATTTTTTTTTAATAAATATTCATAATTCTTTAAAAGGTAATATTTATTCTACACTTTGTCAAAGGGTTCGATCCTATAACTATTCATTTGTGATGAAAACAGAGATATCATCACACTATGTGGTAATTCGCAATTAGATTTTACGATGTAAATTTTGATTGATTTGTTATTGTTTAAGGTTGTAAATTAGGGTGTTATGATCCTTAACGTGTTGTGGCATACGTGGAGGTGGAAGAGCGTGTTGCGAAAGAGGCATGTGCGCCTAGGAGTCATGTAGTGTGAAGTAGTCAAATGATATGTTTCTACTTTATTGCCATGGGAAAATCATAAACTAATTCCTCCAATTTTGATTTCTGATCTTTCATTTCATTATTCAGAGGGTTGACTGAATATATTGCCCGCCAATCTTTTTCATTTTCTTTTTATTTTTTTAATCTAAATTTTCCGACTTCACACAATTATATCCTAGACGATACTGTACCCCTAAACACATCCATATATACTCATGAAGTGATAAATTAAGTCAATCTGCATTTTCTTTCTTGTTATTATTTTTATGAAATTTGCTACACTATAATTAAACACAATTATATATACAATATAATAGTAACAAGGATGCATTGCCAACTAGTCAAAACTCATTCTTGATCTTACAATGTATTCGGGAGAGTCTTTGAATAGGATCCGATAAAAAGAATAATGATATTTTTCCTTTTTCAAATTAAAATAAAATTGAGTTTTCTTATAAATAATATTATATTACAATGTGAATATTAAATAATAATTGTAATGAAAGAAAAAATAACCCACCGTAAAATCAATCTTAATCAGTAAAACATTCCTCCAATGACAAAGACTAAGTTAGCAAAAAGCACAAGCCATTCCTTAACTAATGCAAAAAAAAAAAAAAAAAAAAAAGAAGAGATCATCGATTTACCTAACAATATAATTAATATATTTATATTTCCTTTATTTATTTATTTTATCATTTTCCTACTCTTTCTGAATTCGAACTGAGTGAAGATGTGGTTTGGTGCATGTATTTGGACCGCCAATTTCTCCCTGGTTTGACATTTGGCTTTATACACATTTCAAAACATATTTTAAAAGTGCTAATTAATAAATTATTATCGTTCCAATAAGTAAAATGAGTATTTGAATCCCTTGTGAACATATAGCAGAAACCGTTTCAAATCTCCCTGATAAGACTCGATCCCTAGTCTCTTCTCTAAAGCTTTACTTTTGTGACTAGTTGAGCTGTCCATGCTGGCCACTTTTAATTTCTCTAATTAATCTCATTTATCGATCTCGTATACTGCAGATTGGTTCTCATTAACTCATGGGGAGGTGGGTACGGTTCTCATATGATTTGATCTCATATATATATATATATATATATATATATATATATATATATATATATATATATATATATATATATATATATATATATATATATATATATATATATATATATATATATATATAGGGGTGCACTCTCGTGAGAACTCTCGCCCAGGTAGGAAATGAGAACGCTCCACAGTCGTCCACGTGTCCAGATCAACGAATCAGATGCAATTTTAAAAAAATGACGCGGTGGCATTTTCGTAAATAACTGAAACTTTGGTGCACCTAGTTTCACTTACGAGTGCACCTAGTTTCACTTAAAAGTGCACCTAGTTTCACTTACAAGTGCACCTAGTTTCACTTACAAGTGCACATATTTTCGCACATATTTTCACTTACAAGTGCAAGTAATTTACCTTATTAATATTCATGCACCTATTTTCGCAAATACTTTCACTTACAAATGCAAGTAATTTACCTTGTTAATATTCATGCACCTGGGTGCAACCTAGGTGCACCTAGTTATAACATAGGTGCACCTAGTTATAACATAGGTTGCACCTAGTTATAACATAGGTTGCACCTAGTTATAACATTAGGTGCACTTAGTATTGATGCTCACTGTACAATTCACTTGCACCTGTAATACATTTTACTTGCATCTGCAATACATTTTTCTTGCACTTGTGCAAGTAATTTACTTTGTTAACATTCATGCACCTGGTTGCAACCTATGTGCACCTAGTTATAGCAATAGGTGCACCTAGTTATAACATTAGGTGCACTTAGTATTGATGCTCATTGTATAATTTACTTGCACTTGTAATACATTTTACTTGCACGTGTGCACCTATTTTCACTTGCAGGTGCAAGTAATTTACCTTGTTAACGATTATGCACCTGGGTACACCTATGTGCACCTAGTTACAACATGAAGTGCACCTAGTTACAACGTTAGTTGCAACTACATTCCGGACACGTGGCGCGCTGTGATTCGTCCGCATTTCTCTCCTGGGCGGCCAGTTCGCACCTGAACGCGATCCTATATATATATATATATATAATGTTTCATGTGCTAGAATAGTAGAATATATTACATATCACTTGGTCAAAAACTTTAGTCAATATCATTGAAGAATTCAAAATTTTCCTCATTTAAAAAGTGGAAGATTGGTTTGAACAAGAGCGACCTATTGGTTTTCTTAACTTGAGTCGATCTTAGATGTCGGCAATCTAAATTGGTTTACTTCGTTGTAGTCCTTTGCCGGTTAAGGTCATAAGGCAGGGTTTGCCTAGTACACACCCTCGGGTAGTGACTACGAGTTTTAATTTCCTAAAAAAATGGGGAGATTGGAGCAAGTTTTTATGACATGTATGATAACATTGGAAGGTGCAGTGTATGGAATTATCTTATGTTAAATGTTATAATAAGCCTTCTTTTCTGTTTAATCAAGAAAGAAGAAGGGCAAAAGAAATTTTTGGTTTTAGTTACGTTGATTTTGTTGCGAATTTGTGCCTGGTCTTTGTCATGTTTTTGTTTTCTTCAATGTGCTAGTAATAAATTCATTCTTTAAAAAAAAAAAAAATCCTTGAAGAATTCTACATTATAAAAATTTATTGGGCATACTAGCTATTATAAATAGAAAGTGAGTATAATTTTCTAGACATGATGTTGATTGCTTACCAATTCTATGGGCAATTTCTTCCTTAAAAAGCAAGAAAGACATTTCTCACTAATGCAACAGCAAGTACTTTCCAATGTATAATAGTAGTCATAACTCATAAACATCCATTGGTACATCCCATTGGCCAAAAAGTTAGATTAGAAGATTTGAAGTAGTCATTGCATTTTAAGTTGTTGATCAAATTATAAAGTGAAGTCATCAATTACTGTATTGTATTAGATTGCTGCATGTTTCAATACAATTTAGTGGTGTGGGAATGTGGGATTATTCCATTCCATCATGATTAAGCTACACTTAGAAAAACATTGCCCTAACGTTTTGAATGAGTAAATGCATGCATTTGAAGACTAAGTAAACAATGTTTTTTAAAGAAAAAAAAAAGATTGGACATTTTAGTGGAAATGTGATTAAATCATAATGTTGATTAAGGGATAATGCATAATGGGTTTGGAGTTGTCGGACTTAATAGGAATGTTTTAATCTAAGCAGTTGAGGCCTAAGTTCTAGCGACGCGCTTTTTAGCAACGGACAAATTCTATCGCTAAATAGTTTAGCGACGGATTTTCGCTATTTAGTGACGGAATCAATCCATAACGCGTTTTTTTGGTAGTGTATAATGTCTTGGTCAGCACAATCCCTGCCCAATGAATCCCACACTATTGCACGACAAAATCAGCTAAAGAGAAATGGATTGGACTTTGGAGGATGAACAAATAATTGTATTCCCTACCTACACAACAAAGAATACTATGCAAATAGACAAAGAGTTAACAAATTATGCAACATGATTTAGTAATGTGTTCTAAATAAATAAAAAATTATTATATATTCACTCAATCATGCTTTGGTTTTTTTGACTTTTGTTTTGTGGTTATCTTAACTAGTATTTGCACCCGTGCGATACACGGTCATTATTTTTTGTTTTTATTAAATAATTGAATTGTGAGAAAGTATGAATTGAATTAAGAAAATTTGACTACATTGAATATGAATAAAATTACAAATTATTAAAAATTTCTTTGTAAACAACATTTTGAGTAGTGTTAAGAACCACTCTACGATCATCATTAATTACAACTTTCAGACCGTCTGGATTACTAACCCGAGAAACTGCAACATACAACTGCCCATGGTTGAAAACCAATTTTTTAAGCAACAATCCAACATGTGATAATGTCTGTCCTTGACTCTTGTTGATTGTCATTGCGTATGACAACATGACCGGAAATTGTTTCCTTTGAAGTTTAAAAGGAAGTCTTGGATCTGAAGGCGTCAATGCCAACCTTGGTATTAAGACTTTTGTCCCTGCAGGTACAATAATTAGTACAAATAATGTATATATATACTGACTTTGGAGGATGAAAAAATAATTGTATTCCCTGCCTATACAACAAAGACTACTATGCAAAGAGACAAAGAGTTAACAAATTATGCAACATGATTTAGTAATGTGTTCTAAATAAAAAAAAAATTATATATTCACTCAATCAATGCTTTGGTTTTTTTGACTTTTGTTTTGTGGTTATCTTAATTACCCAATAAAATTAAGAATTGATAAGGTTAAGGAAAGGTGATTGCATAAGATTGAGAAGACATTGAAACGCAAAGGAAGTTGAATAATGTCATCATTTGTTAACTTGCCCAGAAAGTTGTAAAGATGCTATTTAAATTACTTCCGTGGTTTGACCATACTCTTTTTAACAATAAACTTTTATTTCTCTTAAGACATATTTTAATAAGATATCATTTTGTCCTTTAACAACATCATGATATATCAAAATATACTTTTAATTATATGAATTATTATAACATCCCGAAACAAATAGAAAATGAATAATATTTTTACTATAATGAAAATGATATTTGTCCTTATAAGTTTCTCTTATAATATTTATTTTTAATAACGTGACTCATATTCATTGGGTGTCACTAATTGATTGACCTTACATAATGTACCCTCATCGTCTATTATGAGTTGTTTGGTTGGATGTAATTGCAATTCAATTACAACACAATTCTTTGGTCACCCGAATTACACCAAATCACAGTGTTTGGTTGGAGAGAATTACAATTCTCTCATTTTGTTGAATTGCAATTCATACCCTCCGGGGCTCCCCCATATGAATTGAAATTCAATGGGGAAAGGAAATGAAAAATGAAGGAAAAGACCTTTTTACCCTTGATTATTATTAGTATTATTAATACACAAGGACATTTTAGTTTTTATATCACTTCTTCCCTCCCCATTCTCAATAATTATATTCCTTCCTACCAAATAATGTAATTTGAATTCCTACTTTATTCCCACATTATTTTTATCTCATTGAATTACAAATCATTTCCCCCATAATTTCTTCCATATAACCAAACACCCTATTAGTGAATTTCTGACCTCTTTGCTAATTTTTTGTAGTGACCTCTTTCTATACGAATTGAATACGAATTGAATGATGTGTTTTAATCCGTCTTAATTGAAAATTTAAATTGATAATTGGACTGCATATTTATATTTATATATTATATTATATTATATTATATGGTCAAAAATTTATTGTAGTGTGAACAACCAGCAAGAGGTTTACATATGGATTATGAGAACTGACAGTGAAATCTCAACAATATATATAATTTCAGTGTGAAATTGACAAGGTACTTGATTGCTAGGTAATTAGAACAGGTATGCACATCAACGTCATTGTCGTGTTGATGTTTAATTAAGCTGAGTTCTCTCCAAATTAAACTAATAGAAATATGTAATGTTATTACTTTTACTGAAATAGTTGCTGCATAATAACGTTAATTTACAAGTTTCTTTCATTCAAATTCTTTCTTGGTACTTCAAATATTTGTGAAGACTCACATGTTTTTTGTTGTGTTTATATAGAGAAAATTAATCAGGATAATTCGAACACATTAACTCGATTAATTGAAGGAGATAAGATGGTCTTGTAATTGTATTAATTGTTCAAAGAGAGTACAAAAAATGTTTTAATGCGATATATTCGATGTCCTAACAAAATAAATTTAATGCAATTTATACATAACTTCAGAGTAATCGCCCATACAAATTGGATGTTGCCCATTTAGGATGGGTGGTTACAACATCAATTGACCGTGTCACACGGCTTGCTTGGGTTGATCTCATGAGGTAGACCTAACCCTTCAACCTCAGGTCAAACTACCTTGGGATCGGCCTTGTTTGGTTGAATATGTCTTTTCTCGGGTTGGTCCGTTTCATCGTTAGTCGGGTTACACCCTAACTCGAGCCATCTCGAATTCAAGCTTGTTCATTTTTGAACCATTTCTAGTTGAATTTCGGCTCCAGCTCGAGTTTGAACACTCAAGCCTAACGAGCTGAGCTCAAACTCTAATTTTTTTTTAACTTTTAAGTTCAATTGAGTTGGAGCTAGGCTCGATTGGTTTACACGGGTAAAAACCCTACGGGCTAAATCTCTTTCCCGCTCTTTCATTCACTACGCGCTAACCCTTCTCACCAGTCAGGCAGTCACTGCGACGCCATAGTCTTCGTCTCCGGCAGCCACAACCTGCCATATCTGCCGAGGGCTGAGATTCAGGAACGTAGCGCCGCAAGCCTGCAACCTCTCAACATAAATCCTTCATTTTCGCTGAGGTATTCTCTTGAGTCTCGAGATATATACCTTTTTCTTTCAATTTATAATTCTTGTTTTTAAAAAAGGATGCCTGAAACTGTGAATGGTCCTTACATTCAATTGTGTGATCATTGAGGGAGAATATATTTGGAATTTGCTAGGAGCTATTGCTGCGTCGAGGTGATTGTGTGTTTCTTACCAAAGTCCAATATGAGAAATTTAGAATACCAAAATTTGAACAAAGTAGTCCAAGAAAAACTTGTAAATAATGGTGCAAAGTGCCTCTACCAATTAACTGCACAACCAAAAAAAATCAATCCTTAGAAAGGCACCTCTGTTTTCATTCATAAATTGACATTTATTTTCTTCTCATATATGACTATCTTGGACTCTTGGCGTATGAATTTTAAAACTAAAGTGTGATGCAGAAATGCTTTGGTTTCATGTATCATCACTTTGAATATTAACAAAATTTTCAGCGCAAGTTTGCATTTTCGGATCCAGATTTTTTTAAAAAAATGATCTTTTTTCCTTTGCATGTTAGATTTAGCAGCAGAAGTACTAATTTTGAACAAATGGGTACTGATTTCATATGATTCGATGTTTTTTGGGGAAATTCTTGGCTGTTTATGTTCAACTAATCAGCTTTCGGGTGGCTCTTATTTTGTTATATTTATAACTTAAGGTATATATCTTGTGTTCATATTGAAGGGGTAACAAATTTTTTTATAGTATTTTTATATTTGCATGTTTCCCTGCGTTTGGTATCATATCTTTTGGAAATTGTCATTTCCTTATGTCTTCATTTCCCGTTTCCATACTACCTAGGGTATATCTATGGGTATACAGTGCTGAATAGTGAATCTGTGAAGGCGTCATCTTTTATTCTTATTATTTATCATCTTAAATAATTCCTCTTATTGAAAATCCACAGTGATTCTTGGCTTGCAATGGCAACATCTTTCCAAGCAAATCTAGAGGTATCGAGGTGCATTACAATGTCAATGATTCCATGCCAAAAATCAAATGTTTGTGGCTCCAGTTTATGTTTTCCTGAATCTCGATGCTTCTCAAATACTCTTCCACAATTATCTCTGAAAATGCATCCTTCAAGCAAGAGAAACACTAGCATCATGTGCAACAACCAAATTAACAGTTCAGAGGATAAGGTTGGAGGTCTTACATATAAGGATGCTGGGGTTGACATTGATGCAGGCTCAGAACTTGTCAGGAGAATTGCCAAGATGACACCTGGAATCGGGGGCTTTGGAGGCCTCTTTCCTTTGGGTATTGGTTTATTGCCATTCATTAGTCTGTTCTAGTGAATACTTATAGGAACCTTCTTCATTTGCACCATCTCAAAGTGGGCTTTTTGTCTTTTCTTTTTGTTATTGAGCCTATTATACTAATAGCATAATCACTTATCAGGGGATTCATACCTCGTGGCTGGCACAGATGGAGTGGGGACAAAACTAAAACTTGCATTTGAAACAGGAATTCATGAGACAATAGGGATTGATCTGGTAAGTTTTCTGATACAATTTTTACTATTACTTTAGATGTCAGCATATGCAACACGAAAGTTAACAAGACATTTACTTATCAGGTTGCAATGAGCGTTAATGATATTGTCACCTCTGGAGCAAAACCTTTATTTTTCCTTGATTACTTTGCAACAAGCAAACTTGATGTTGATCTTGCAGAAAAGGTATATGCACTGATACCCCTTTTAAGAATTTAAGTAGGTTATGGAGTTTAATATAATTCTTATGAATTTATTTAATTTTTTCTTTATTTTGCTACTAGGTGATAAAAGGTATTGTAGATGGTTGCAAACAATCTGATTGTGCACTTTTGGGTGGAGAGGTACCTGTCATTCTCGTTATATAAATATAAAATATGCTTGAAGAAATATAATATTTCTGGTTGTGTTAAATGGATGAAGTTAATTTTCCAGACTGCAGAAATGCCAGATTTCTATGCAAATGGGGAGTATGATCTTAGTGGTTTTGCTGTTGGCATCGTGAAAAAGGATTCAGTTATTGATGGGAAAAACATTATTCCTGGAGATGTTCTCATTGGACTTCCATCTAGTGGTGTCCATTCAAATGGATTTTCCCTTGTTAGAAGGTTGGAATCACACGGTTTTTCTTTTCAATTCTGCTTCTTGATATAGACTTTGTTTAACAGTATGACCTAAACCCCATCCCCGCTACCCGTAACACTAAAAACAGTACTATACTTTCAGGGTAATTACGCAAAGTGGCCTTTCTTTGAAAGACCAGCTTCCTGGCAGCCCTATTACCTTAGGTGAAGCTTTGATGGCCCCAACTGTCATATATGTCAAGCAGGTAAAACTATAAATGATGTATGCTTTTTAATGCTTTGTTTTGGATCGGATAAGATGATAATGGTCTTTTTCCTTGTAATTCTACTTAAGGTACTTGACATCATTAGTAAAGGAGGGGTTAAAGGGGTAGCTCACATCACGGGAGGCGGTTTTACTGATAATATACCTCGAGTGTTTCCTAAAGGCTTGGGAGCTATCATTCATAACGATTCCTGGGTAGTTCCTCCCGTATTCAAATGGATTCAAGAGGTGACACCCTTTTCTCGACTTCCATGGTTTGAATCTTTTTCTATTGTTACATAACCTCTAATTCTGCATTCTTTTGTCATATAACATCGTCAAGGCGGGTAAAATTGAAGATGCTGAAATGAGGCGTACTTTCAATATGGGAATCGGGATGGTCCTAGTTGTGACCCCAGACGCCGCTCTTAGAATCCTTGGGGATGGGTGCGAGTCGAGCAAAGCTTTCTGCATCGGTGAAGTAGTAAAAGGAGATGGAGTAAGTTACCATTAATGCATAAATAAAATTAAAGATGATTTGTACTGATACAAGTTTTGAATATTTTTCCCAGCTACTTTTGTTCATCTTATGTTCATGCTCATGCAAGTGAGTAAGTTGTGGAATGTATCTTGTTACTCATGAATAATTTACCAATTGATAGAAATATACTTGCCATTTGAAAAAAAATACATAATGGTCTTTTCATCCAACTTGTTGAACACCAGAAAAGCTGTGGAAAGTAGTTCATGTTTGATCTAGTAGTTCCGATTAAATTTTTTTACTATTTTCCATTCCGCAATATATAAAAGTCTTATACATTTATTACTTATATATTGTCCTGCATATGCTCAATAGATATAAGAAACAGGAATTTTACAATAATGTTTTGGGGGTATTTTGGAAAATCAACCTTTCGTTTGATCAAGTTTAGCTTTTGAGAAAAGCCTGCATGGGCAGCTCAATTGGTCATAGGATGAAGTTTGAGAAGACCGACCAGGGATCGAGTTTCACCGGCAGCGGTGTAGAGTAACCTCTCAAAGTGAGTGAGGAGGCTTCTTTGACTTTATATTCTCACAAAATTCTTAACCGTATCGTTCAACGAACTTGCCAAATATGTAGTGATTTTAATTTTTAATATTGAACTGAGTATTATTAACTATTTTATTATTATTATTTTTTGAGTACTATTGACTATTTTATAATGCAGTATCTGTTCATAACTACTTCTCAACTTACTGAAGCACATAGAGTCAATATCGCCTCCACTAAAGTTCAAACTCACTCACTCCCATATGGAAGTGCAACCGGGTGCCACTAAACTTTGGCATTATTATTATTACTAGTATTTTCACCCGCGCGATGCACGGAATGGATTTGTTATAATATATTAAAAATATTTGGATCAAATATAATTATTTCAATTAGAACATCAAATATTATATAGTGCAATTGAAGATATGTTTTGGATCATTTATGTTTTTTGATATCATTAATTGAGTTTGAGCACATAATTGCTCAAATTAATAGCTAATGTGTAGATCTACGCATGCGGTGTTTTAACTTTGGAGATTTTATATATCACTAGTATTATCGCCCGTGCGTTGCACGGAATGGATTTGTTATAATATTTTAAGAATATTTGGATCGATATACAATTACATAAATTGTAATTAACATCGAATATTATATAGCGCAATTAATGAAATTGCAACCACACTAACAACCACACTAATTCAATGTTTGGATTGAATATTTAATTCCATTCTTAGGACAAGTTGCGCCAAAAATCATAATTAATAGTGGAGATGTGATTTTAATTTTTTGGGAAAAGTGTCAAATTGGCCCCCTAAGTTGATCGGATAGTGCAATTGAGTCCCCTAACTGAAAAAAGCTCCATTTAGATCCCTTAAACCTGTAAAATTGTTCAATTAAGTCCAAAGTGACTTGTTTAACAGGTTAAGTCTTCAAATGGTTGACACATGTCTTTTTAAAATATTTTTAATTTTTGTTTTTATAAATTTTATTTATTTATTT
>CP025653.1:19265951-19610526 GCA_003576665.1 Ipomoea trifida
GTTGGATTGATTATGTTTTTTGATGTTTCCTAGCTTGAATTAGAGCAAATAATTGTCCAACATCCGTACGTTGACATCGAATATTATATAGCGCAATTTATTTTTATTATATATTTAGATATTAAAAATAAAGATGAAATTAAAAAAAAATTCTAATATTGAACGTATACATTTATTTGATTATAAGATTAGTGCAAAAGTATTACACAATTAATTGAATAATATATGACTTGTTTGTTTACAATTATCATAAAATATCGATATGTAATTATATTATTACTAAAATAAATATGAAAAAATGGAAAATAATTTAATTATATTATATTATGTAATATGATCAATGTTTAGCTTAATTACCATAATAATTATTAGATAATTATTATTAATCAATTACACTAATATATGTGCAATTATACTTTTATACCTTAAGTATATTCATTTTCACCATATCACATTTAGTTTTTCTTCCTCCTCCATATTTGAATAAATTAATTGTAATTATTATAAAAAAATATAATAACCCATGTTTAATTAATTTTTTAAAGTTTAAATAACTTAGAGTTTTCAAAAGGATGGTGTAATTATTATTTTTAAGTTTTTAAATAATTTTCAGTCAATTTTCATTTAATTAGTAATATCCTTTTACTTTTCCAATTTGTCTAATTTTCCGTTTCCTTTTCTATTAGAATCTTTTTATATTTTCAATCAATTAGTAAAATCAGTTTTCTTTTCTATTTTATCTTTACTATTGTTTGGGCGGTAATTTTACAAAGGATGATTTTATTTTTATTAATAGTAGTATAGATATAGAAGTATAGATAAGTATTCGAAATATTATTATTTGTGTAAATAATAATTAGTAAATTATTTTTTCTTATAAAACTACTCATAGTTTTCAAGGAATTTTCTTATATATTTATTATGCAGAATTTGTTTCCATTATTCTCACAATTATAATGGTTTAATTATTCTCAGAATTTGGTAAATAAAATTTTGTTACCAATTAAACTTTATTAATTTTTTTACCAATTAATTAGTAATATTAGTTTGTGCAGGAAAGTTGAAGAGGATGATTTTACTTTTATTAATAGTATTGATATGTGAATATAAAAACAATATATTACCAATTAATAGATATTAGTTCATTTCCATATTACATTTTCTTACTATAATAAAATATTTAATTAATTGACTACAAAAGTTTGGGGGGGGGGGGGGATTAAAAATATATTATATAAAAAATAAATAAAATAAAAAATAAATAAATAAACAAAAAAAACATAGCCACCGTACGCGGTAGAAGAACGTCGGCAGAGGAGGTCTCGGCGGTGGCTATGTTTTTTTTTGTTTATTTATTTATTTTTTATTTTATTTATTTTTTAAATAATATATTTTAATAAATAAATAAATAAAATTTATAAAAAACAAAAATTAAAAATATTTTAAAAAGACACGTGTCAAGACTTAACCTGTTAAACAAGTCACTTTGGACTTAATTGAACAATTTTACAGGTTTAAGGGATCTAAATGGAGCTTTTTTCAGTTAGGGGACCCAATTGCACTATCAAATCAACTTAGGGGGCCAATTTGACACTTTTCCCTAATTTTTTTAGGAGATATTGGACTTGACCCTTTAAACTTTTCAATTAAGTCCATTCAACATGCTCTGATACTAGTTACGTTGTTAGGATCTTACATTCTTACCACTATGTTAAAAATTGTTTCGATAGCTAGAATGCTAAACTTGATCCTCTAAACCTTCGTCCAACATTTATATTTAAAAAAAAAATCAACATTAAATTTCTTAATTTCTTCGCGTGTTATGTAATTTATACCTCTCTTTTATTATTTGTAAAATATAATAATAATAATCATCAATTGTTTTTGATAGATGTTGTCAATATAAGTGTCGATCAACAAGTTGTTTGTGTTAATATTTAGTGGGTTTGACAAAGTCAGTGACTGTATCTTTTTTTTTTTTTTGGGTATTACAATAAGTTTTGAGATGTGTTTGGTTTTGGAATCCAAATGATAATTGGAATCAAATACTTGGTAATGCTAATACGTTTAAACAAAATGAGTCACTTTGTTTGATACATAGTAAATAGGAATTGGAATCAAAATAAATAAATAAATAAAAAATATATACACATAGTTATGTGTGTGTATTTTTTTTTTTGAATACTTCTGACTCTATTACAATGCAGTATCTGTTCATAACTACTTTCTCAACCTATTGAGACAGAAGAAGAGTCAATATTGACTCCACTGAGGCTCGAACCCACCACCTTCCATATAAAGAGAAGGGTTTGATGCCACTGGCCCACAAGGTCCTTGGCAATGGCATAGTTATGTGTGTGTATTAAATTCCATATTTAATGCATAGACAATGGCATTTTTATTATTTTCATTCTTTTCTCCCTTATTTTTTATTCCATTATTATTCATAAGTAGAATAAACGGGTAATGCGTTTTGTAATTATTAAAGGATTTGATTCCAATATATAGTAGGTTAACAAAAGTAGGCAAACAAACATGATAATAAGTATCAAAGCGCATAGTAGTAGGGTGCAAAAGTCCTCAATCAAATATCATCTTATTAGTCAGTCAATTAAGATTGTTTGGATTTATGATAGAACTGGGGAAAAAAATGTCTATCTCATTCAAACTTTATGAGTGTCGATGGACTACATTGATGTTATATTGGATTGATGTTTATTAGGCTGTGAAACTATGAGAGGTTAAGACCTCATTGGATTTATTTTAATTTTTAGATATCGTTTGTATATTTTGGATTGGATATTTGATTGGTTGTGTCTTGACTTATTTGTAGTAGCGCTGATTTGATTACTGGGGAGGCAGAAACATTTGAATATTGGATAGGACTTGGAAGTTCTAATACAACACTAAAGGTGTGTTTGATTGACAGGTTTATATTAAGAATGGTTCTCCCTCGTTTGGGTCAAAAAACATTATTCATCCACCACCTCCCGTATAAATGGAAGGGTTTGATGCCACTGAACCACAAGGTATATAATTATGCACATTCTGAATTCTAGCTAGACTTTGTTATTCATGTAAATAGATTCATTAACGATTATCACGGTTATGACACAAACAAAATAAGTAATCTAAATACGAATGGAACTCATTAAGGTTAACATGTTAGAAGTCTAAACACGAACATGATTTAATTTTTAAATTGTTTTAATGGATTGATACACGTTTAGGTAATAGGTTTCAAATTCACATATGACACAATAAATCATTAACCTGTGTAAACCTTTTATCAATCATTATTTCATGGAACATGGTCCACACATTTATGTGAACCACAAATAGAAAATACATTTTTAATATACTAAAAGTACATTATTTGAAAGTACATGATTTTTTATATATTATCAATTAATGTACATTCAGTACACAAATAATGTACTTTTAGTATATTAACAATTTATATTGCAATCATGGTCCACATAAAAATTTGGTACAAACAATATTGTGTTTTTTTTTTTGTTATATAAAGAAAACATTTTTTTTAAATCTACAATTAAATCCAATAAAATAGTAACTCAAAGGGGTAGCTTAAGTGGCAAAAGAGCTTCTTTGTGAGGAAGAACTCCGACTCTGATTCCCACAAGTGATAATTCTCCTTAGGCCAGCTTCTGTGTCTCTCGGAGTGAGTCACCAAAAAAAAATTAATCAAATAGTAAAGATATTTAATTCGTAGCATACCATAATATTCATGAAACGAAAATATAACATCTAAATATTATAACTAATGTTAAGCTTAAGTGGTCCTAAATGATTTAAGAGCCTTGTACCAAAAGAGAGATTGTTCATTCTTATTCTCACTAAGGGTCCATTTGAAATGCCAAAAAAAAACCCGCCCAATCCCTATCCCAAAACATTAAAAAAAAAAAAAATTACTCCTTAATTTTTTCTTCAATTTCTTTAATTTAGACTTATTATATTTATCAATGACCGATTAAAATATGAATTGAGTTGAGCTGAATCCAATAATATAAAATATTAGTATGACGACACACAATCCATTTTTTAAAAAACAAAAATAATAACTTTTGTTCTTTTCAATTTCTTTAGTTTAGAGTTATTACATTTATCAATACATTACTAGATATAAGCCGATTAAGCTAAACAATGGTTTAATACAAAATATTGTCTGGCTACACCCATATCCCAAAAAGAATATTTTTTTTCTTTAATTTCTTTAATTTTTTTGAGTACATTATTAATTTCTTTAGTTTAAAATTATTATATTTATCAATTTATTTATTTGTTTTATTATAATGAGTTACAAGTTAAAAACTAATTTATTTAAATATTTTTATTATAATTAAATTAATATTTATACCTATTATGAATTTTAATTTAATAAAATTGGTTTACAAGACTAGTGTTTATCCATTTAAAGGTTCATGGAATTGAAGAATTTCCAAGAATGTTCAGAGAGATTAGATCTAGACCGGCTTCCAGTACGTCCACACCAGAATCCAAAATTGTGATGCAAGACAACTTGACCTCAACCTACGTCAATTCAACCAAATAATCCATTCAAAGCCCGCCACAAACGCAGAAACTGACAAAACACAAAACTTACTCCATGCATGCATGCGCTACCAACGAAGACAATTCAAGCACATTCACATGTAGACATTGATAGATATATTATAAATGAACTCGGAACAAATTAACACAGTAGAACGAACGGATCCGACCAGTCTTGAAGCCCCAAGGGTTGAGCTCGATGCTCCGCACCTTGGGTTCCAAAACCTGGGCCCAAGGCCGAAACATGAGCTCGGTGCCTTGGAGGTCCCACGCAGAGCCCTGAGCTTGGAGCCTTGGGGAGGTCCAAGGCCGAGCTCTTGGGCTCGGCCTCCGTAGCTTCATGGATGATTTAATTTGGAGCGGGTATAGGGGAGGCGTTAGACCCTGTCAAGGAGGTCCAAATTACCCGGGAGTGGTTCGAGCCCAACCTAGTATAAAAGCACTACTCTTTGTCTCATTAAGATATCATCATTCACTCTCGTTGTAATAGCATTACATAAATTTTCATACAACGTAACATTGTCTCCATGACCAATATTTGTGTCTTTATGTTTGTTACGAACCTTTATCTTTATACATTATCTTTTAATTATTGAATTATTTGAATCAAGCTACCCGGTCAATTTAATCCATCAAATTTTTCTATATATTATATCAGAGTTGAAGTGCACATTTATGTTTGCCCCTCACATGTGCAAGTTGATTATACTAAATTGAAGCATGTGTTCTACCTCCACTAAAACTCTAAGTTAATAGCTGAACTATACATTTATATTTATTTATTATATGCTCAACATAATTTAACTATGTTAATTGTTCTCACAATTTACTTGATAGCTATAAGAGAAAAGTAAAAGCGTGTATGCAAACTTAACAATTACTAGCCGCAGTTGTGAACACTGTCACACTGGAAATTTACTGAGGTTAGTATATGGCTATATATATGTGTGTACACAATAATATATTGTCAATAATGTTTCTTGGATTATCCTGAGGCTTGACTTAGAATGGGACAAGATTTGTTTGGGGAAAACCATAGAATAAAGATTCCATACATTTTAATACTGAGTTTCCCGGAAGCAACGTAACACGCACCACCCACGGATCGGATTATATATTTCTAAGAATTCCCCCTTGCAAGCAATTTTTTTTTTTTTTTTTTTTTGGAGTGGAGGAGAAAAACGTTATTATTTGAGTGTTTTTATTGACTAAATTCAGTTTTGTGATCTAATTGATAAATATAAAATACTATGTAACCTACTTGCTCATAACTGACGATCTATAGACTCAAATTAACAAGTCAATAGGACAGGTTGTTTCAGTCATGACTCATGAGTACGTCATATAAATTGTAATCTTGTAATTAGCCCGTCAATAACATGATTAACTTGAGTGGATCTGCGCCAATTTTTTCTTTCAAGTGGTGTGGGAGGGTGCCATTGGCATTCCACATCATTCTTCTTCTACATTTGAATGGTCAAAAATATTGAACTGTCTTTAATTTCTTGGCTGAAAAGGAAGACAAACAGACATGCATCATCCAAACAATGCATGCCAGCCAAGTCAAAATTGTTCTTTTCTACTCCCTTGAACCCTATATATTTAGCTTCAATAAACTACCGCACAATATTTAATACGGTTTCGTATTCTGTAGTGCTGTATTAGTTAGCTACCTGTTCCCACTACTCCCCACTCCCAAGAACCAAAACCATGAACGAAACCTTCCCATCTTCTCCTTTGTCGTGGGATCAGATGCCCTATTATCCACAGACAACCTGCGGATCATTCCAAAACATTATTAATCCATACGATAATCCTTTCGATCCCACCGCACCTTATCAAACCTCGTTTTCTCCGAGCTTCACAGCTGCGACTGAGCAGACCACTCTGAGCCGGGAGATTTCTTCGTGCACCGGAAACATCGGCGAGAAAAGCGCGAAACCTAGTACGGCGGCTAGAAGGCGGACGAGGGCGTCCAAGAAAGCCCCCACCACTCTCCTCAGCACAAGCATCGCCAATTTCCGCGCCGTCGTGCAGCAATACACTGGGTGCCGGCGTCTCGCTTCGCCAGCGTCGTTCAAGAACCGTAGGGGTCCGGTTATTTTAAGCTTTGGAGGACGGCCTACTGACCGGAAGGTGTCGGATTCTACCCGGCCGAGATGTTACTCCGACGAGGATCGGTGTCTGCAGAATCTGCAGGAAGAGGAGTTCCGACAAGGACAGGGTGGACAGCGTGGGGTTTCATGTGATAACAGTTCTCATGATAGTTATATTTCGGGTGTTGATAATGATCGTAGTTGTAGTATGCTTAGCGTGGATGATTATGAATGGTAATACACTACCTTATAACATATATCTGCAAATTAAATTGGCTTTGTTTTAATTAATTACGAGTGTGAAGTGTATCATTATGTATATTTCGCACTCTATACATATTATTATATACTCTCTTCACTCCAAAAATCACATCAACACAGTTTGACTCTTATACCAAAAATGAATTTGTGTATTTTAATGTATTGATTAAATGATATATTTATCTAGCTATTTGATCTCCTAATAAATGCATGTAAAAAATTTCTTGTTCTCAATTGTTCCCAAAACGTTGAATCCCCAATCCCAATGGTCCTCACGCTCCGACCTAAAAGAGCATCCGATATAATATAAATTATAATAACTCAGCTAAACATAATGGCTAGAAATTTGTTTATTGTGCATAAATTTTTTTTTCTTATAATAAATGTAGGAAGTTTGGATGTTTTGATTAAGGATGTCAATGTGTGTCAACTCGTCCAACGACAAACTAGAAATTTGATAGGCCTTGACAGGTTGGCCTGCGGCCTAAATTTCTTTGGCCCTAACCTCCCCATGCCAATCGTTATACCCTGCACCACGGTGCACATAGCAATGTGCACCACGTACGTAAAACGACGTCGTTTCGGTGTTAGTAGACGCGGACGCGAATGACTCAGGGAATTCATTATCTATAATACACATAACCATTATCTATAATACACAGAACGTTTGCCTAGAATACACAGAATGTTTGCCCAGAATACACAGAATATTGACACAAAATACACAGATGTTAGTGGACGCGAATGACTCCAAGGAATTCATTATCTATAATACACATAATCATTATATAGAATACACAGAACATTTGCCTAGAATACACAGAATGTTTGCCCATAATACACAGAATATTGATGCAAAATACACAGAACTCATCCTCCTAACATTCGAATGCACAAACACATCACAACTTGTGTTAATAACATGAATACACATAATATTTACACAAAATACACAGAACTCATTCTCTTAAACATTCGAATGCACAAACACATCACAACATGTGTTACTAACATGAAATCACAACATGTGTTACTAACATGAATACACATAACGGTTGCCTATAATACACAGACCGGTTGCCTAGAATACACAGAATGATTGCCTGGAATACACAGAATATTAATATAAATACAGAGACCGGCCGAAACGGGAAACGTGATTTCCAAAAAAAAACGGACGATTAGTTTACAATGATCAAAACGACGTCGTTTAAGTACGTGGTGCACATTGCTATGTGCACCGTGGTGCACAGTATAATTTGCCTCCCCATGCGGGGTGGCGAGCTTTGTGAGATGGTCGCAAGCTAGCTTAATTTTTATTTTAAACAAATGCATATATATTGCATTATATACTATATATTTAATATATAAATAGGAACAAATAGGAGTGGACACTTCGATTTGGTTACCCAAATCGAAAGGTTAAGTTTTGATTTATTATTAAAAACTGATCGGTTCTATATTTTATAAATCGAATGGTTTCGGTTCAGTTCAATTAAAAATTGAACCGAACTAAAAAAAATAAAATCAAATCAAATGATACACACACACAGAATCATCAATTGTCGTTTCCGACGGCAAATGCAATTGAAGAGGTTAGTTAATTGAGAAAGTTGAAATGTGCATTCTAGACTTATTGTTTAGATTTTTAAATTTAAATTATTATTGAAAATAAATAAATAATTATGTGCGAAAAAGAGCTATGAAATGTTTGGGTTCTCAAACCAAACCGAACCAAGTTCAAGCTGAAACCGAACTATTTCAAGCCGAATCAAACGAGAATTTGAAACCGAATGATTTTATTATTTCAAAACTGAAAAATCGAGACCTGACCAAACCTTTAAAAAATAAAAACAAAAATCAAAACGTCTACCCCTAAAAAAAAAAAAACATATACGGAGTACCAATTTTTGGCTTCTTTGTCTCAATTTAACATGTTAAAGGGCCTAATTACACTTTTTAAATGTTTAAGAGTCTAATTAACTTTTCAGGTGCCAAAGACCTTGTGGTCAAGCGGCATCCAATGTACACTCTCATGTGGAAGGGAGTAGGTTCTGTTGACTCTTTGTAACCGAGTCAGTTGACCTCAAAAAAAAAATTTGAACTTTTCAGGTAATATTTAGATGTTTATTTGACTTCTTTTTTTTTTTTTTTTTTTTTTTTTTTTTTTTTTTTTTTTTAATTTGGGCCAACACTTAAAAGAATGGGCCAAAAAATGGGTTTTTATTTTTTTTATTTTGCTGTAAAAATACGGGGTATTAAACATGATAACGAATGAAGTAAGAACAGGTACTAAGATTAAAAGGAAAAAATAAAAGCAATATAGAGGGAGTTGCGGCGCTTTGGGGGAAGAAATCGACGAGATGAGAGGAGCTTCAGCAATGCTACGATGTTTAATTCGCCGGAGACCGTGTTTTGGTGGTCGCTCCTCTGCACTCGGCGAAACTCTAATAGTGTCCTCGGCGGCCACCGTGGCTCTCTCCGATATGCCCCAACCACTTTTCAATTCCACAATCGCCCCCACCGTATTTCTCAATTTCCGATCGCCTCACGCCTTCAATCATTCCCGTAACTTTTCGTCTCCATCTTCCTCAGGTCTGTTCTCAAATGCTATGCTCACACAGTATTTTGGTGTTGTTAATTGGTGAATGCTTCCAATTGTTTCAATGAATTATGGAAAATTTGTTGTCTGTTTTAAAATGCTATAGCATTGAATCATTTGAATGTATATCTCTCTTGCTTGAGTACTTTACACATTTATGTCGGCCAGTTTGCTGTAACTTATTAGGTGGTTGTTTGCTAATCCACAAAAGTTGAAATTTCTTTCTAATTCCTGTAACACCTGGTAATGACTTAGGTCATGTTTGGTAACATAGTTATCTTACCAGTCAATTTTAACTTATTTAACCACTATTAACTGTTTGACTTGGTTAAACAATCAATGAGTGATTGATTAATTACCTTTTTGTAACAGCTTATTACTACAAAATGCTAAAATTCAAAAAGCTACTCAAAACAGCTTTTTCGATAAGCTTTTTGAGAAAGTCGTTTTGCATCAACTATCAGCTAAACACTCCTTATTCTATTTGCATTGGCAGGCTTTGGATGAATTCACAGTAATTGTTCTTAAATCTTCAGAGATTTAGTATGAAAAATGTGGTTGCTTACTTGCTTATGCCAAGTTACTAGACACTAAATTGATAATGAACTGAGATATTTACAGGATGCTTCACACTATTTCATTGCTTGAAATTTTAGAAAGTAATATGTCTGGCTTCTGAAGAGAAAAAAAAAACTATTGAAGAAGGAGAAGGATTGGGTATAATATGGTTAGAAAGTTATTGGGGACATTTTTTATGCACCCTAAGTAAATTTAATATTATAATATATGGGAAATTCATGGTTGCCCTTGAGTTTCTTTCTTTTGTTGGGTACACCTGAGGTGAATCATGAATGTATGTTGAACATAATATCTTTTATATAAAATTTCATTTCATATCTGTTTGTGACCATTCTGGGTGTATTGGTTAAAATGAAATAACACTATCTTGTCTCTTCTCACAGGTCCATCAAATATTGTTTCAATTGAGTCCGAAGAACAGTTTAATACTTCACTTCGCAAGGTTCAAGGTAAGTTATTGACTGCACAAGTTTGAAAGTGGCCACAGCTTAAAAACAAGCTGGAAGTAATTCACTTGTTTTCTCATTGTGATTGGATACATATAGAGAACTCCCTTTACCCTGTTTCCCTTTCGATGGAGATCTTTATATTATTTTTTTTCTTTTTCTGCTTTATTCCAAATTGCTTTAATCTACATACAGTTTAAGTTTTGTGCTTGCGTATAATGGATTTGAATCTCTGGCCAGATGAATCCTTGCCAGCAATATTCTACTTCACTGCTGTCTGGTGTGGGCCATGTAAGATAATTCTATATTTCTATTTACTTATATTTTCTTTTGATGGTGGAAGGATTTGTGCTCACGCGCACACACATACATTGTTTTTAGACTTTGACTAGAATGTCAATGAAGATGTATTTCCTTTCTAAGTTTTCCAGCAAAGGCAGGAAAATACATTCTCTTTAATTATTATTGTTGTGTATGCAGGTAGATTGTTATCTCCTATAATTGGGCAATTATCTGAGAAGTATCCTCATGTTACAACATATAAAGTTGACATTGATAAGGTAAGAGATAGCATATTACTCTTTATGATTTCGTCTTTGTGGTGGTTGAGAGGCTATACTGTCACCTCTAAGAGCTCATTTTTCCCTGTCAATCATGCCTACTTGCTTAATGTTCTCTTTTCATTCTCCACTGTGGAGACCTTATGCAACAGCCTAACCACATTCCTTGCTTGTATTGAGCCCATGTGTTTACTTTTTACCCTAACACACTACGTTGATGCAGTGTGCTACACGCTTTTATTATTCACTTTGATAAAGTCTTTTGGATATAATTTCATGGCATTGGTATTCTGATTAACGTGCTAGCTAAATAAGAGGCATAGCTACCTTTTTCTGTTTTTGTGAATAAAAAGTTTGTGGAGTTGTATCAGTGGACTTTGAGTAGTTTTAAGATACATTAAATGAATCTGCTGGCTCAATGGATAAATACCTGGGTGTTAGAAAACTTTTCAATGTAGGTGATGCCTGCTTTTAGTATCAGAAATTGGAACTACAACACACTTGTGCTACATGTTTTACTCCCCCCAATGAGCCATCATCTCCCCCCAAAAAAAAGTGATCAGAAATATAATTGGTATACCAGATTGTATAGCATAGAAAGACTTCTTGTTGATAATTGAAACATCCAACTATAAAAGCTCCTATCTCCCATTTTATATTAAAATATTTGGCTGTTGTTACTAGTTGGCATCTAGAACTTGAACTTTGCATCAGATTCTGAGATGATAGCAGCCCTCATAGAATATTAGTGAGTCATTTTATTTTGTATTTGTAGTATTTGTGATTTTTTTCCCAGTATAATCACCTGCAAAATATTTTCTTACTTTTTGGTGCTGTATTTTCAACCATTTGTGAATTGAATACATTTTTTGAATGTGCAGGAGGGGCTTGCAAGTGCATTGAGCAAATTAAACATTCATTCAGTGGTAAAACATCAATCTTTTTAGGAGTGAAGTTTATTAGGCTAATAATAATACTCCTTATTGAAATACAGTGCTGAAGTTCTCTTTAGTCTACATAGTGCTTTCTGCCTTTCTGTAACATCAAGATTATTTGTTTTGGAATAAAAAATTATTATTTGAAAATTGAAAGATATGGACATAGGTGGAAAGTTGAAACTATCTTCTACAGATGATGCATGTTTTAGGATAAGGCACAAAATCATTTGGAATAGCATTACAAGGTTCACAATGGCATAAATTTAAACAATGCATAACATATGCTGGGGAAAAGACTTCTTTAGTTTTTACTGTACTGCTAGCTTGACTTCATACAGTTGAGGACTTAAGGTGCCTACTGTCTTCTTTTCATTTCCATATTCTTAATGTTTATATCTAGGTGTTGGACTTGAACTTTAGATATGAGATAATATCCAAAATAGTCACTCAGCTATGTCATAATTTTCAAAATAGTCATCGACTACTGATTCACCTAAAATGGTCCCTCAACTATGAAAAAATTTACTCAATTTAGTTGGTGTAAATAACAAAGGACTAAAATGAGTAAAATTTTGCATAGCCGAAGGACCAGTTTGAGTGAATTGATAGTTGAGGACCAATTTGAGAATGATGAAATAGTCAAGGGACCATTTTAGATATTGTACAAGGAAGAAATTAAAAATGAAAATAAGAATCTGACTATACCAATAACAATACAACATTGCATCAACTCTTTGAGTTTAATTTTGCAAATATAGTTGTGTCTAAGATCACTATGTTGCATCATAGATACTTCTAGCTTGTATTAATATGAAGTTATGAATTTCATGATACCAATAGTATTTTCTCAATGATTTAGACGCTTAGCGAGCACCAAACTATGTTTTACTTTAAACTTCTGCCAAGTTATACATTCTTCCAGGGCTCATTTTCTTTTACAATTGTTAACATATCTCTGCAGCCCACATTGCACTTCTTTCAGAATGGGAAAAAAGCTTCTGAAGTTATTGGCGCTGATGTTCAAAAGTTGAAAGACACAATGGAGGCACTCTACAAATGATTAAGCACAGGAGCAGCAGTGCGAACTAGGCTTTCTAGAAAATTTATAGAATTATAGTAACCGAGTGTTGTGTTATGCTTCAGTTTGAGTGCATTTTAATGAAACCCAATGTTTGTAAAGTGGGATCTTAGTTTTATATCCAATTTCCAGAGTGATTTGGATACTGTCACTCAGTATTTTTGCCCTTCATTATTTTACTAAATAAATGTTGCTAATTTAACTGAGTTTGAGGGTTTTGTTTTCATGTCTCTCTTTGTTTTGGCTTCACTTTCTCGAAATGGTAGCAGCAGATGCATGGATGGGGGCCGGGTTTAACATCACATCACAGCAGACAGCACAACTCATGCTAGCAGATGCATGAGTACTTTGGAATGAATTTCTATTGTGAGGGTTTTGGGGTTAATAGTTCCTTATTTGGTAAAAGTAATGTGATTTTCATTTTCAAGGTCATCTGGTTTAATATTAAATTTCTCAAAATTGGACATTTTACTCACTTAGTATGCTTGTTTGAATCTTTCTTTTTATCATTTTCTTAAACAATTGCATCTCAGTCTCGAGAGTCCTCACCTGCCATTGTTTTGAAATCGAGATAAGTTGTGAGATATGTTTCAATACACTACTCAATTACTATTTTTTGAGTACTATTGAGTCTATTACAATGTATTATCTGTTCATAACTATATTTTCAACCTACTGAAGCACAGAGTCCAATTGAATTAAAATTTTGAGACTTTTTTTTTTTAATACCGTTATAAATAGGGCTTGAGCGGAGCAAAAGTAAGGATAGCCTCCAATAGATTTAGAGGGTGAATGAGTGAGGATTGGGGAAGGGAACAGAAGCAAATGGTCAAATGGATTGGGACAATAATGGGGTCTGAATCCTTCTGATGTTTTAGCTCTTTGAGGAGAGTTGCAGAGGGTCTGCAACACAAAGGATGTCCACCTATTTTCATACAATGTAGCAATATAAGATAACCACTACATCTATATCTACCAGTACCAGATCAGCTAAAAACAAAGCCATCTGTGGACCTACTCTTGTGTTGCTATCTTTCATCTGCCATCATTACCCACCACTCTATTTTTAACTCACACATAAATATCTTGTTTGAATTCAAATTCTTTCTTCCTAACTCACATCATTGGTCAGGGATGAATCTATCTTTTACTGTGTAAGCTAACGGATATGATGATTATTAACAAAACTTTACTCTATAGAAGCATATCTAGTTATGATTTCATTTGCCCCTAAGACAATGATTTAGCGATTGAACATCTGCACTTAAAATTCTCTTTCAACGAACAAGATGGATTTGAACTCCACCATAGACAATCTGGAGATTAGCTTCGCCACTTTAGTTTGAGGTTGGGCTACCAAGCTAGGAATACTAGATTATAAATAGTTATGATTTCATTCTTTTTTTTTCAAAATAATGAATACAATAAGAATTATAAGTATTTTAAAACAAAATTACAAGTATTTAACACCAAATAGAACATTGTGTCTCTTTCAATGAAGTTTAATTTGAACTAGTGACTTACAACGTCATCCGTGCCTTTTTCTAACCATCTTAATTAACTAGAGCTCATCAATTTTGTAGTTTCAGTTTACGTTTATCAAGATATAGTTCTACCTTAGGCTTAGCTTGAAAGAAAATGACTTCTATAGGGTATTTGTAGCATAATTTCATGTTTTTATGAGATCCACTCACTAGTGTTTCTGTGGTTGTCCTAAACAACTAACTAACTGAAGTTTATACTAACTGTGAATTAGAACTACATTGATTATCTGCAAAGTTAAAGTCCAAACTAATTAGATTGCATGAAGATGGTGCACCTTGAGGTGACCAAAAAGTCAAACATAAAGGCCCTAATTGCACATGAATAAAGCAGTAGAGACTGAGAGATATAACGAGGAGAGGAAAATGCCTTTCCAAATTGCCAGCTGCAGTTTGAAAAAGCCTGCCTGCTATCTGGATTGGTGACAAAGATTGATGATACAAGACCTTTCTTACTCTCTCTCTCTCTCAATTTTTATAATCTTGTTCATAGGAAAATCCTAAACCCTAAACCTGGGGTGGAGATTGTCCGTTGGCCTTCTTGATTTTAGCCGATCAATTATGGACAACTTAAACTGATTTACTTCTTTGTAGTCTTTCACTCACTAATGTTACAAGGCGGGATTTACCCAGTGCACATTTTCATATAGTGGCTAAACCCTAACTAAGTGGGCTGGACAGTTTATTTGGTAACTACAAGATTTCAAGTCTAACTTTCTATTGGAAGCTATGTGTTGGTCTTTTTGATTTGAAGCAGTCAATTATATGCAAATCAAACTAGTTTAGATCATTGTGGTCCTTTATCTACGCTTGATTTGAATCGGTCAGCTATGATAATCTAAATTAATTTATTTTCTTGTGGTAGAGTGATGAAATGATGGAATGAGGTGGAAAAGGACATGTCCAGGGAGAGCCCTACCCTTATTATGGTCCCAATTGCAATGGCAGAATCTGCGAGGTTTGCAGGTAAAATAGAGATGTGGCTTTAATGCTGTTCTATCAAACATTTCAATCATTGGGAACTTGAACAACCACACCTTTGCTTGCTTCAATTTTTACCAACTCCCTTCACACTACTCCCCTAACTCCCAACACCTTTCCATTCTGTCCCCAATACTTAAAGCATCATATCATTTCCTCTGCTAAATCATAATTCTTATTACTTTGCTCCCACTACTCTCTTCACATTCACATTGGGAGTTCATGTCAAAGAATCCAAGTTTAAAGCACCATTTGATCTGATTTCAAAAATCACAACTCTAATTCAATCAAATAATGATTTTTTGTGTTTGAGCTTCACTTTACTCAAACACAAATTATTCCAATTCAACTCGAATTCAATTAAACAATGTTCAATTAAGATTTTTTTTGTTCTTTTTGTTAATTTTGTACACAAAAATTGTGTTAATAATCTAATATAAGCATTTTTTTAACCAAAAATAGTAACAAAGCTCAATATTATGGATCAATTATATATGACCATATTATAAATTTAGATACATAAATATATTAGCTAATTTGTAATGTGTGTGTGTGTGTAACTCAATTAGGCTTACGAACTGGGCATTGTGATTTTTAAATTCTGATTGATTTGTTACTCAAACTAGTCCGAGTTTGATCACGGCTTGATAATAAAAGAATTAAATTAAGGCATTTACCAAATCAAACTCGGATAGCTCACAAATAAATTGACACGCTTACACCCTTTGAGTTCTACACATCCTAATCTTGAAGAAAAAAAAAAGAAAAAAAATTACTACGCACTTTTTAAAAAATCGATCGGTGCATGCTACTTTAACTAGAGGTTAACAAAAAAAAAAAAAAAAAGTGTAATATTATTGATCTCACATAAAGTATTATATCTACATTATTTCAGATTTTCAGAGGGACAAAATAGAAATATAAATTTGAAGTAGCAGAGTATGCTTGAAATACTACCATCTACAATGACAAAATCAACAAAAGAAGCCGCTAGGACTTAGCATAGCTAGTTCGTTGCCTGACATAATGATCACGACTAGAGGCGGCGGGAAACATGAATGGGAAAAAGGTCCAATGATGATGGAAGGTTTGAATTGAGGGAGAATTTATTAATACACTTTTTTTTTTCCTTTTTTCATGAGGTATGGAATTGCATGGGAGTTCCAATTTCAGAGGGGGTCATGGGAATTTCAATTCCATGGTTGGAAATAATTACAATTTCTCCAACCAAACAATGAAATTTTGGTTGTTGTGAAATTGCAAAGGAATGAAATTTCAATTCATGTGTACCAAACACTCTATTAGAGATTCTTCTTCTTTTAGATGACACTAGCGAAGCAACTTGTAAAGGGTAAGGATGTAATGAGTGCCCTTTTTGTAGGGTTCTTTTGTCACACCCAACAACAACAACAACAATATAATAACAATAATAATAACAACTACATATACACCTCATATGAATCAATAATAATATGTTACATAACTGCACGATGAAGGTATGAAATTTTTTCAAAAAAAAAAAAAGAGAGTATGAAATTGATTTTGTTGTGTGGCTTTTAGAAACTTGTAGAGTAGTTTAGACATTTCTCACAATTTACATTATCCACTAGTTTTCAAGGTAGAAGTAGTGAAAGACTCTTAAGTTTGGGATTCGATTTTATAATATGTTACATCAATTTTAAAGTCAAAAATTATTTCAAGAGTTAATTCCAGGAATGGTCCTAACTCTTAACTATTGTCATTTACTAATTTTTATCTTTCGACTTTCAATTGGACTATAAATGGTCTCTTGACTATTGATCTTTACCAATTTTTGTCCTCGACTTTCAATTTAACCACAAATGGCCCCTTGACTATTTATTTTATTTCAAATTTGGTCATCTAGTTAAATATCATTTTAATAAATATTAAATTTTAGGGTAATAATGTAAAAATTTTAGTTCTTCACAATGATGAACTCAATGTATTAAATTTATAACTCAATTTATCCATCTGATGAACAACAAACTAATTTTTACATTATTATTCTTAAATTTAATGTTTATTAAATGAATATTTAACTGAATGACCAGATTTAGAACAAAATCAATAGTCAACTGACTACTTATGGTCAAATTAAAAGTCGAGCACGAAAATTGGTAAAGATTAATAGTCAATAAACTATTTTACGGACTTAAAAGTCGAATGATAAAAATTGATAAGAATATCAATAGTCAATAAATCATTCATGAAATTAATTAAGTTTTATAATAACAAAAAAGACTGTTTATCTAAAAATTGCCCCCCCCCCCCCCCCCCGCCCCTCCCCACCACTCTCAACCCCTAGGACACACACACCCCACATATTGTCAACATAGAAGTGAAAAACTGTTTAGAGTTAACGTTGTTGTACCAAGTAAGGTCCCATTGCATATGAATTGTAGAACCTTCTTCAGATTTTGATTGATCTCTAATAATAATCTTTCATTTCAACATTTCCTTTTTTTTTTTCTTGTTCATTATTTTGTTCAGAGAAGCAGAAACATGTCATGTGAATGCATAGGGTTTGTTAATTTGAATTGTTCTTCATGCTTTCAAATCGGCAGCTTATTATATTACTACTATTTACACATTTATTTTATTTATTTACTTTATAAATTGAAGGATATTTGCATTTACTCCTTTTTTTTTTTTTTGTAATTTATAAGATGTTAACTGAATTGTGTTTGAGTGTGATTTGAATTATAAGATCATGAGAGAATAAATGTTTTGATTATAAGATCGATGATATTAATCACTTAACACACTACTTTTACAAAATCAGTGCTTGCTTACAATTCTACTCCCAATAACCTTGACATAGAGGTGGGTAGTTGATTTATATTATTAAATTTGAACAATAAATCAACTCTTTAATATTGGATTTTTAATTGACGGTCAAATCAAATGTTGACATAAAAAGATAAATTAAAAAGACACGCACACACATATATATATATATATATATATATATATATATATATATATATAGTGAGTTTAATAATACGTCGGTATAATGTATAATTTGATCATTGTACTATATTAAATTCATCAATTTAATTCGTATGTTATTTTGAATATGTCAGTTAAATAAAAATGTTAATAGTATAAAAGACCTTGTGATCTAGTGACATCTGGTTTCACCCTCACATGAGAAGGAGTGAGTTCGGGATATATATATATATATATATATATATATATATATATATATATATATATATATATATATATATATATATATATATATATATATATATCCAATCCTATTATCTATATTTAAAATAATTGACCTTATTTTTGTAAACATACTCTGTAAAAGTAGTGGGATTTTTATTTTATTTGTATTTTATCAGTAAAAAGTTGTCAACTTTTTCACTATTAAACTTTTGTGATAACTATAATGTAAAAAAGTACAATTATATATAGTTTTTCTTTTAGAGTAATGTCATATAATTTAAATTGTTCCTCCTGATTAAATTTTTTAGTATTTAATCCTATATATAAAAAAAAATGGAGCCAATTTATACCCAATAAATATAAGTTACATATCAAAAGAAATTTAGCAGGGAAAATAATAATAATAATAATAATAATAATAATAATAATAATAATAATATTATTATTATTATTATTATTATTATTATTATTTATTGAAAGAAAATATTAGTTAAAGAAAATGATAAACATGGAAACGTGAGCGAGCACGTGAGAGCAGAGGTGAGTACAGATTGGTTGGCCGCACTCGGCGGCTTGGAGCTCCTAGTGATATAGGCCGCAGGTAAGTTAACATGTGCCCTCAATCAGACGCTCAGAAACGCTCTCTACTTGTCCCATCATTCAACTCAGCTCGTACAACAAGGTGCCATTTTGATCACAATGCTATACACCAAAGATGCGTTGACACGTGGCTTATATCCAAGAGTCCAAACACCCATTTGCAGCCATTCAAGCACTTCCTCTTGTCACTTAACTGTTTCTCCCTCAGAGATCAACTCATCACTCATCAACAATCCATTTATATGCTCTATTTAAAAAAAATTTTAAAAAATACATTTATTTAAGCATTTCTAAAATTTGAAGACAAATTATGGAAAATGAAAAATAGGAAAAAATAAGTAAATGCGGCCCAAACTTCATTCTAAGCATTTTGGGATTGTTTCCCAAATGTTAAAAAAAAATTAAAAATGCATTTTCTGAAAAAACAATTAATACTTATGTATATTTTTAAAAAAATTTATAACCATACACTTGTATGTTCTTTTCTGACATTTGTATCTTGTGTTTCTACATTTCTCATTTTTCTATTTTTTTTTTAATTTTCATATTACCTATCTTTTGTCCCAGAGTTGAAATTAAGCAAATTATACTAACCTTGTCACATTCAACTTTTTGAGACATACATCACTCTTTAGCTTTCCAACAATATATGGTACTCTCGCCACCCCCCCCCCCCGCCCCTCCAAGGACAACCCTTTTGTTAGTAATATATTTTGACAATTTTAAAAAATAAGTCATTAATTAATAGTATGGTAATAAACTTACGCCTCGGCATTGTACTACACATACATATATGTATATATGTGTAACAATCTCTAATGATCATAACCTATCATAGATGATATCTTACGATTGTTAAATCTTTTAAGTTTCTTTTATAACATTTACTAAGTAATTCATATGAAATATTTGAATCAAAAATATTATATTATGACACTTTGATCATTCTATATATATTGATTTAATTTTCTTCTATATTATATTCATATTCTCATTCTTGTAATATTTCAAACCATAACATTGTTAGTTCATGTTAAAGAAATTATTAAATTGTATGAAAATTTATCCTTGGATCAAATGATATAAATACTTAATCAAAGTTTAAAAAAAAAAAATAGAATAAAAACCCTCAAAAAGTATGGACTTAACTCTCAAGTGCAGCTATGATGACAACATGGTGATCTGACAATCTAACTTTAACAACAAGAAAAAAAAAATGGTTGATCCATTCAACAAAGGAGTAATAACTTGTTTCCCATCAATATGAGAATGTTTGTAGGTTGATATTTGTTTTGAATTGCACCAATGTTTGATTGAGGTAATTGATTTATAGAACAATCAAAGAGGCAAAGAGTAGAGTATATATAAGCTTTGTCCATATTATAATAATAATAATAATAATAATAATAATAATAATATATTCCGTGTTGATTTAAAAAAATGAAAAAAATTAAATGTTTAATATGGTAACAAATAGTATTTAGTGAGATTACGAAAGATCTAGCGTTGATTAAATTGACGTTAGAGTTGCTTTAGTTCTCACTTTCTAAAAATTTACCCTAGAGATCTAGAATAGTTAGGTCCCATTTGTTTTCAAAAAATTATAATTCAAAATGCCACTTCCACTCACAAAATAATATATTGTCAATTAAAATTGACAGTAAATTCACTTATGTTCATCTCTTTGAAACTTTGCATGTGTAACCTTGCATCATATCACCCTGTTGTTATTCTTATTATTAATATTAATATCATAAATAACCAAGTACCTCTTTGATGATATCATTGTTACCAATTTAATTCAAACCCAATGGGGTAGCTCAAGTGGCAAGCGAGCTCTCTTTGTGTAGAAGAATTCTGGGAGAATCTGGGTTTGTTACCAATTCAAACAGAAAATCACAAGTTTGAGTCACATCCCAAAGGATAGACATCTTATGTAAAATAACTACTATAGATATTTTATACTCTTAACTTTTACTCCATTTTACAAGTTCTTGATGTAGACATTCTTCTTTAGACACACATGATGAAAATAACATATCCTTCTTTACCACATCAGGGGTAGAATTCGGGAGTATGCATAGTAGAACTCCATTAATATAGCAACATCATCAATTTCCCAATTTGTAGTTCATATTCCTAGTATATGACATACTTTCATGGTGAATGAGATGGCATGTAGGGATGACCCCGGTTCTAACTGAACTAAACCGCAATCGTAGGGACGATTTCGATTACGGTTCAAAATCGAAAACATAAGTTTTGATTTATTAAATTGGGAAACGGAACTGACTAGTCAGTTCTAGTTTCGAATTGGAAAAAAAAAATTCTTTAAGGTTCCGGTTTCGATTTATCATTTCTTGGAACCGTGAACTAGCGATTCGGAACGATAATCGAACTGCAATTATATCTAATGGTATGAGTTTCTTCCCACTTGATCAGAAGTTTAGAATCCTCCTACATGTTTAGTTAAACATGATAAAAAATAGATTTAAAAACTTTGGCAAAAATTTGTGTGGGATTATCCTATAGATCCTTGTTCGTAAGAGGGGTCAAGCGAAGATGAAAATGTAATATATTTATACTGGAAAATGTAATACTAACACAAGTGTTTGATACTTATAAGGAAAAATACAATGCTTTTGAAAAAATATGTATAACAGTTTTACATTTTGATTTTAAAATATTACATTTTCTCTTATATGAAACAAACACTTTATTAATAATTAGTATTACATTTTTTAATATAAGTATTATACTTTTCATCTTGATCCAACACGTCCTAGTGCCTCACAGGAGAGTCACTCAAAAACTTTAAGTTCCTACTCCACATATAACAAGTGTTGGAGAGAATATATATATATATATATATATATATATATATATATATATATAATAAAAAAAAAAGAGTTTTGTTTATCCTCTTTTAAGAGTATTGAGTATTTATCAAGTAGATAAATTAAAAATTGTTAAAATTATATTTGATTATAACAAGTGTCGAATGAGAATAAAAATGAACAAGATAATAGTTCAAAAGGAAATAGTCACATAAAATGAGAAGAGAATAGGAAAAAAAAAATTGTTACACTAACAAATAGATTAATTAATATTTGTCTAATTTCCATTACATTAGGTACAAAATCGGTGATAGCCGAAAGCTTAATTTTGGCATTCAAATTCTCAAACCACCACCTATAAACAGTAATGGATTTGCCCCGATACCATGCATTCTGGTCAACTAAATTAAAGAAATTTAGCGAAAATTAATAATAAATATATATATTATGAGTAACAATTTTTAAAATATAATTCAATTTAAAATTAATTAATCTCAAGAAAGAGGAGACCTAGAAGGGGCTCCCTTTCGCCGGTTGCTCAAGGAGAGCATGATGCCGGGGAGGAAACCGCCGCCCTTTTTCTTCCTATTTGTGGTCTCCGAGGCGTGCGAAATCCCAGAAATGCCCATGTCATTATTGGTGCAAGATGACGAGTTCTTGTAGTCTAATGGATCCTCTAGGATGGAGTTTGGAGTAATTTGGCCATCGGCGTCGCCGTCCATCCGCAGCCGCTCGAATTGGGATGCCGGAATGTCGGATGCATCAAACTTGTACACAATACTCGACAAATCTTGATTATGATACACCATAAAATCAACCTACATCAAAATCAACATCATAAACAAATTGTTATTTAGATCGTCTAGCAAGAATTTTATGGAGTGTCTAATTTGTTAAGACAATGAGAATCTCTCTAATAGCACAATATAACAATTCATAATCACTACTCAAAAGTACCGGTGACCCTGTCTCTAATAGCATAATAGAACAGTTCACTGTCACTACTTCAGTGCGTAGTTACCCTAATTGACAGAAAATTGGGACGGGTGAAGAGACAATGAGAATCTCTGGCATAATGTAACTAACACTACATGACCCTAGTTGACAGAAAACAAGAGGGGATTAGGGGACAATGAGAATCTCTCTCTAATAGCATAATGGAACAGCTCACAACCATTACTTAAAAGTGCGCGGTTACCCTAATTAACATAAAATTAGGACATGTAAGGGGACAATGAGAATCTCTCTCTAATAGCACAATAAAACATACCACAATCATCATCCGAAAGGTGCATAGTGACCCTAGTTGACAAAAATCACGAAATAAATCTTCCTTAATAGCTCCCACAAAGAATTTAAAGCTTTAAACCTTATAATTATCAAGTCCGTTGTCCGACTAACCCCATCTAAACTCTTTCTACTTGAAGTGTTAAACTCATTTTTTTAAAAACAAATGGTAACCATGCATATCTTAAGATTTACCAAATGAACATATTGCTGGCAAATTTGTTTTGGTTTAGTGTCAGAGAGAGATACCTTGCATGAAAGTGAACAGAAGCTAAAGGGGACCTGAAGAATTCTGTCACATGTAAAACAAGAATTGGCAGAGCCCTTGCAAGACCTGGACTGTGCCCTCTGATTCAAGAATATAACTTTGGCACTGTTTATTGTATAAGGCTGCCAAACAAGGAACAAAATTGAAAATTCAGCAACCATTATCTGTATTATATAATAATGTCATTATATTTTATATTGTACCCCCAAAAATATTAAAATCAAATTCAATGCATATTTTATAACTATTTTTGAGATTTGAAAGATAAACAATATATTAGTGTACCTGAATATAGGAACAATCTATGAGCTTCTCAAGGTCATCCAATCTAATCACATCTTGATAAACATACCTTCTCACCTATCCCATCAAGGTAGAATTCAAATTAATTGAAAATTTAAAAAATATTTTGTTCTTGAAAATTATCAATTTATTTTATTGTATTATTTTTGACAGATGGGTGAATCGCAGATAAAATAAACAAATTAAAATTTGAAATTTCACCATTGAACATTCAACCATTGATGCATCTAGAAACAGATGCATAATTTATAAAAACCCTAATTCACTGGTCTATTCCAAGTTTGACATTTGGTCAGCACATTTCCCTACCAAAGTGAATGGGATAGCCCTACTATGTTTTTTTTTTTTTTTTTTTTTTTGTAATTATGATATTATTTTGTTAAAATTACAATGGTATTGGTCTATAGAATAACCCATTAATTGCATCTTATTCTCTTTGCACCATAAAGTCCACAATACAATTTCTCTACTAACAAGTATAAACACCTCCACTCACGTAATTAAATACGAAATTATCAATAAAGAAACTATATAATCAACATTCATAGTTCATACACTGCACAATAAAATTCAAATTCACAATTTTAAAAATAAAAATTGATTTTTACTATGGAGACTCCCAAATTCTACCCCATCAATTATACTCCCTGATGTGACAAGCATAGATAGTACATACATTTTCATCTTATAAAAATTATATCACTTTAAATTAAAAAAAGTATTAACTCGTAAAAATTATCTAGTTAAAACTTGACACAACTCAATTCATTGACTTATTCTCTAGCTGGCTCATTACACAATACATGTTATTTCTTCATTATATTTTTCAACCCTCCATGACATTAAAGTCTTCATAACCCTAAGGAGATGAATTATAAGCAAAGAAAAATTGAAGGGGAGGAAGATAAGGTTGGAAAATTGTGATGAGACATGACCTTTGAGTTGCAGGAGATGAAGCCAAGAGGAATAAATGAATGTTAGTAAATGAAGTGAGAATTATTGGAGAGTAAAAACATGAATTTAATGATGAGTAGTTGAGTCCATAGATACACAAAAGAGAACAGAGACAAAATAGACTACCATTGGGTGGTCAAACTGTCTCTGAAAGCAACTACTGAGGAACCTTGGCTGGAGCAAATTTTGGGTCGAAAATTAAATAAATTTTCTTCTAAAAATAGAAAAATAAACAGTCCCAAAAGTAGGAACCCCCCCCCCCCCACCCCACCCCAAGACTCCTCTTATCAATGGAGAATTCAAGAAACTAAGTATTATATTGAGAGATGGTTGAGAATACTGTTAACAAAACCTTCTTAAAACTCCTTAATTTTCACAAATTATATACATATAGACACACACTTGTTTGAATTGGGACAATTTGATGGTCCAAAAATGGGAAATTCTTATCCTGAATTAATTAATGAACTTATATGACTCATACATATTTTGATGGACCAAAAATCGAAAGTTCAAGAACACCATAACATTAATTTCAGCTAGTTTATCCTTAAAATCTCAGAACAAACAAGAAATTAAAATTAATATGATATAGAGGGATAGATAGATTCATATATCTGCAGCTAGACTTGAAACCTAAAGATCCTGATTATTTAACACACAGTCCTCTGCGTGTATGTATCTATATATATATATATATAGAGAGAGAGAGAGAGAGAGAATGAAAATGAAGAAAAAAAAAAAGATGGTGAGAATTGAATTGAAGCAGTACCTGAAGAAGGGGATGAGATTGGTGAGAAGGGAGGCAATGAGGGCAGAAGCTTTGGCAACAAAGTAAGCAAAAAATGTTCTTCTCGTTCTTCCTACGTTGTTGGTGGAGCCCACAGCCGGCAAAGAATGACTCCTCCGCCATCAGCCGCTCCAGCCATGCAGGTTTCACACAACCCTCCATTATCACTGTCTCCTCTCTTCTTCTTCTTTCTTACTTACACTGCTCAACAGATAAAGATTACAGCCTCTCAAATGGGAAATTCAACTCTCTCCTTATCGGTGTCTCTTGTTTAATTGGGCACATAAAGAAGTTGTCTACACACATATATATATATATATATATATATATATATATATATGTATATAACACTTATCTTGTCATGTTATATTCGTATAGCGTGACACGCTATAATTAAAACATTTTAAAAAATATTGATCAAGTCTAAAAGAAATCAATATGTGAATATTGACGATGCTTTACTGTTTTTATATAACAAATATCTTCTGATAGTTTTATCATTAGAATCAAAACCTGATGATATATATATATGTGTGTATTTTTTTTTGCTTACTATAGCATAATCTAACAAATTAATGTATACTTATAATTAGTGTGTCTAATTGTAATTTTCACTTTTTTTCTTTTTAGCGAGTAACTCTAATTTAAGATTAAGAACATAATGAGTATGAATCTTTTAACTAATTTAAGGTATACACTTTGTTTGGAATAAAGTGGGTTTTCATCATCTTTTAAAGATCATAATAGAAACTAACTAGCTACTTTGGATGCTTTGGGGTGAAAAGCAAAATTGGAGCTCTAGTTTAGTTGACTTTCCTTTTTTATTATATTATATAATTTGTGATTATAAAAAAATGTAAATAAATTTCTTTCCCTTTTAGGGCACAATACCTACCCTTAAAAAAAACATTTTAATTTAATTAAATAGTTACATTTTTTTTCTATTTTCCCCTATTTGTTGCCAGAGTAATTTGCTGTCAATAACTTCTTTATTTTAAAAATCAATATCTGTTTATTTATTTTCTTAAAATAATGGCTATATAATATAATATCAGTATCAATTAATTATGGACACGTTTAATTAATATTTTTCATACAATAAAAACACTTCAATTCAAAACAATTATGTCGCTACTTAAAAAGAAATTTTCAATAGAATTTGAATAACAAATCAAATGATAATTGATACATCACCCCTCCCATTTGAATGAAATTAAATTATTAGTAAAGAAACCCTAGAAATCTAGCTCTGCAAAATTCTGCAAATACAATACTAGTCATATCATGAATAATAATAATAATAATAATAATAATAATAATAATAATAATAATAATAATAATAATAATAATAGAGAAATTGAAAGAAAAAAGAAAATGATAGGAGAGGAGGCAGTGGCAGAATGGGGGCCTTGGGGGATTGGACAGCCTATCAAATACGGAGATACCGCTGGGTACTTTGCACTGCAAATTAAAGACGTTTTCCTTTCAACTTTTTTTTTTTTTTTTTTTTTTCGATCCCCACCCCTTTTCAAACACTCCGTATATATTCCCTCACCAAAAATAGAAACCTCACACGCTAATCCTAACTGCACTTTATATTGTGCACCGAATTCACCTCTCAATCTAAAGACATAAAATAATATTATAGCTATATAAAAATAACATTAATTGTAATGAATTTATGTATTTACAATAACAAAATTTTATGTACTTACAATAATAATTTTTATAATCATATTTATGTAATTAAAATAATGACTTTATATACTTATAGATTCATTTTTTTTTTGTGAGTATGTACAATCTAAACCTATGAGACTTAAATCTATAACCTTTTATTTGAAATGGTAACAGTGATGTTATAGACCACAAGGTACTTGACTATAAATTTATTTTTAAAAAAACAAAAGTACTATGACCATAGTCCATAATATAACCAGGAAATTTTAACTTCAACAAGTATTAGCTAGGAGTGATGGGTCTTGTCCGATCGTGGAAACGAGTGAAGGAAGTAAATTGCAAGATTTGCATCAAATGGCATTAGGTGAGCATGATATTTTACTCTTTAGTTGAGATAATATTGTATTGTATTGTACGGTTATCCGAATGTGAGAACCACAAGAAGATAAATCAGCTTAAGTTGCTCACAGCTGATCAACTCCTAGATTGCTCGTTCCCACAAAGAATTTGAAATCTTATGATTATTAGGTAAGCTTCCGATCCAACTTGACTAAGATAGTTATCCATAATATATATACAATATGAAATTGCCAATGTGGAGTTTCAGTAAATAATAATATATTGAAATTCCAAAAAGTTGAGTAGTTGAAATTGTCATCAATTAGTATGCAAGAGAATGCGTTGGTTAATTTTAATTTACAATAGATAGATAGTCCAATAATCTTGTACTATGCACTCATTACTTGCATTTATAAATTTATGTAAGCTATATTGAAACACTAGTGCACTGAATTTAGATGGACTAACATCAATCAATAATTTGTTTATCATTAACTTATAAAAACTATCTAAATCTTATATGAGTGTAAAAATTAAGCATATCCTAAATTAGCTGGTCTGTTGATCCAAGATCGATAACACATTTGGAACAATTTGAATGTGCATTGAGCACTATTGCAAAATCAACCAATTTTAAATTAGTTCATAGTCAATTTGATATTAAAATATCTATTTTAAAAGTCGTATTTGACTAATCTTCAACCAATTCACAAATCTCATAATAGATGCATATTCAGCCATGCAGCTATCTAAGATCCCTTCAATTTTTTCCTTTCATATTATTTCCAAGTTTGTTAAATTAAATGTTCTACAAGCTTAAATGAAGCTTTAATCACCCCACAACATCCAAAACTATTATATTGCCTTGGGTATAGAATGCATGATAACTTAGATAACCTTCTATTGTATAAATATACAAAATTGATTAAATAAAGATAAGAGACCGGTCCGTTGCCGCTCTTCTCATAGAGACTGTATCGGTAGAGGAGGTAAATCACGTGATGTGTCTCAACTAACTTACAAGATTATCGTCTTAAATGTGGGATATATAACATTACACATTTATTTAAAGATAATGTTTCTCACATCTACAATTACCACTCCTATATTAAAAATAAAAATAAAAATTAAGTGTATGAATTACTAGTAAATTGACTGATCTCACCATAAATTAATAAGAAATATTTTCAATAAAAACATGACAGCGTCAATATCTTACTAAAGGTATCTAACATGATCGGATCATTTATTTAACACATCATATTTCTTTTATTAATTAATGTTAAATGCACAAACTTTTATATATAAACATGAATTAACTCGATTAATTCATAATAAAAGTAATCAATTTATATGTATCAATCAGAAATTTATAAAATTACATCACCTTGCATTATTGTGCTAACAATATATATTTCTGCATTGCCATTGCTAATAAATTTGTTACAGTATTCCTTTCTTGAGTTTTGGAACTCGATCATGGAAGTAATTAAAAGCAGTACAAAGATATGCAATGAAATTTTCTTTTTTAAAAAAACAAATTATTTAACTATTTTTTAATGGTTATTTATTTATTTATACTTTGTACGTACTTTACTAATATTAAAAAATTTTAAGTTCATTGAAAAACTAAAACAACCTCCTCATTTTTATCGAAACAACAAATTGTTGTGTTTAAATCTTGTCCTTTTTTAAATTTTGGGAAGTGTGTTTAATTTTTTTTTAAAAATAATAATAATTCCAGCATTAGTTCAGATGTACTTTTTATGCATAGAACTGTAATTTCTATAATGATAATAATGTTGATTTGTACAAGAGAACGTGCAACTAGAATGGTACAAAGGTCAAAATGTGTGTTTACCTTTACTGCTTTTTCCCCTTTTCATTTAAATTATTAAAAGTAGTATTTTTTAAAGGACGATAAAAATTCACAGTCACTATTTAAATATGTATATTAGATAAAAATTGTTTATGTTTAATAACCAGTAAACTACACATAAAATATAAATCGCACTAAGAAGGTCATACACAACATAATCAACTGAAAAAGGTGACTGAGTGAGTGTGTCTAGTAGCTTTTGAATAATTGTAGACATGTGGATTTATTGTTTAGTTTTGTTGTTTCTATAATGTTATAATATTTTTCAGTTGAACGAAATTGGAGATCAGACTACATTAATTTCTTAACTAGATATATTTTCACTTGATATCTAATCCTTAAAAATCACTATACGTTTTGTAAATCAATTTTTCTGATTTCATGTATTTTCTTTGTTTTAATTAAAACATTAAAGGGGGAAAAAACATAACATGCGATCATTTGTAAAGTCTGTCCTTCTTATTGGCCTGTTTGGTAAATAGCTGTTAGTTAATTGTGTTCATGGTTTGACTAGTTGATAGAATTAGTTGATTTTACAAAGATGTTTGGTAAATTAGTTATTAGTTGATAGCGAATTACATGCAAAATGACTTTCTCGAAAAGATGATCGAAAAAATTGTTTTGAACAACTTTTTGAATTTTAGTATTTTAATACAAAAAGTTAATTAATTAAACACTTATATTGATTGTTTAACCAAATCAAACAATTAATAGTGATCAAATAACAAGTCAAAATTAACTCATAAACTAACTATGTTACCAAATAATGTCATTATCTTTGTTAACACATACGGTCCTAAAGTTTGAAACTGTTACCGTAAATTTTTTTTTTTTTTTAAACACACATAAAAGTTATTGCAAATACTATTCACATATATCTTGTGTTCTCGTTCTCTTAAAAACATTAGTAAGTAATTATTAATATTGTTGGCTAATAAAATCTTGTTGTTTGAACTTTGAATAATACTAATTATTTAATTGCTATTTTCATATTAGATTTTTAATCACGGAAAAATAGACTATTGTTACTAGCTAGTAATTTAATAAATTCATAGATCTGTCGGTCAAATTCAATTATAATCGTCCTTCAAGATTGTTTTTAAAAAGAAAACAAAAATGTACAGTGTTTTACATTGGTTTTTTCTCCTAACAGTAACAGCAATGCGCAATTGCAGATAAGATGAAGAATCTGGGAAATTGTAACATTGTCCAATTGTCGGGATAACTCGCCACCCCGGAATCAACTCTGCCCATCTCCCCTATTCCAGAAATTCCAAAAAAAAAAAAAAAAAAGTTTTCTAATATTACATAATAATAATAATAATAATAATAATAATAATAATAATAAGCTTAAATGAGGTAGGTTTTTAAAAATTTTTATAATAATTTTTTTTGGTAAAGATGCGTTTGGTACTTCCCTACGAATTAAATTCTTGAAAAAATATTTCTAATATATTTTATGGGAATAAGTTTGCAAGAAAAATTAATTAACATGTTCGGTGTTGCCCTAAAAACATAAGAATTAAATTATCTAGAAATTAATTAAAATATTTGGTTTGTTTAAGTTTTCATAGGAAATTTTGTTAAGCATCAAATATTATCCTTACTATAAAAAAAATATTAAGGACAAAAAAAACATAATGAATAATTGAGAGTTTAATAAAGCACTTGTAAATTAATAAATTATATGTAAAAAAAAAAAAAACCAAGCCTGCAATAAGAATTTCAAAATATAAAAGTCCATATATAAAAAGCGATGAGACAAATTTCTTCAACAAACAGTGTTATTGTTTTTTGTAATGGTGAAAAATATGTAATTGAATAAATTTGGTATATTCACAGTTACTCTTAAAAAAAAAAAAAAAAAAAAAAGAATCACATCCCCTTAGATAGGATTTACTTTTCTTGATATCAATGAATTACATTTCCATTTATCCAAAATTTTCTAAGTCAAATATTACACCAAAACGTAATATTGTGATGATAATTTCTCATCTTTTAAATTTTCAAAAAAGTTTTAAACTTTTATTGTTACCAAAAGCCCTCTAAGACTTAATACACAAAATTTGACTCCATAATACACAAAACTAATGTTCATAATACGCAAAATTAATGTTCATAATGCAGATACACATATACGCAATATAATAAACATGAATTAAACACTTCACATAATACACAGAATTCATGTTCATAATGTATAAAATTCATGATTATAATGTACAAAATTCATGTCCATAATGCACATAATTCATGTTTATTATATTGTGTTTATATGTCTATGTATTATGAACAAGAATCATTTGTAATATGAAATCAAATACTGTGTATTGGAGGAGGAACCATAGTGTACCTTGATCCACGGTATAACGATTGAAAATGTTTTAGGGAAGACTCATAAGAGCCTCCTTCATTAAGAAGGCATGACGGCCCGGAAAAGAATGTACGAAGTTGACGCATTAAATCTAGGCCCAATGTAAACCTTTCAGAAAATCAGATTTTTGCAAAATGGGCCTTTATGGTACCGAACTAATAAATTTTACTGACCAGAATTATAAGTTTTGTAATTCACAATTCATATTTAAAATGCACTTTTTTTTTTTTCTATGGTCCATGCAATAATGATTGAGCTGATAGTTATTTGGTATAATTTCTTTTTAAAAAAACTAATTGAAAAGGCTGCTTTGAGTAGCCTTTTGAATTTTAGTATTTTAGAGTTACAAAAAGCTTATTAACCAAACAACTAATACGCGTCAAATAAGTCAAAAATGACTGATAGGTTGATTATTTACCAAATAGGGCCATATAAACATGTAAAGCTAATTTAGAAACAAACTTAACTTCTTTTTTGAAGGGAAAAAAATACTATATTGAATCAAGAACTTTTAACCCAATAGGGTAGCTCAAATGACAAGTGAGTTTTCTTTGTGGGGAAAAATTTCGAGAGAATCCAAGTGACGATTCCCCCTGAGCTAGCTCCAGCTCCTGTGCCGCTCTCAGAGCGAATGCGAGTTGAGAAAGCCAAAAAAAAAAAAAAAAATAAATCAAGAACTCCAGAAACTTAAATGAGTCATTATATAATTTTTAATATTTATCATTATTTAAAATTGAATTATAGACTGAGTCGGAATTTAATTTTTATTTTTGGACTGAATTAAGTCCAAAAAATAAATTGATCAATGCCGGGCCAGACTAAGCCGGTCCAACCTGCTGGTTGACACCTCTCATACACCAATAGTTATGTCAAGGACCCAGATTCACCTTACAAAGTAGACTCGGGTCAAAATACACAATTTATATACTTAATATTCATAATTCATTATGTAAATTGTGAATATTGAGTATATAAAATTGTGAACATTTAGTATGTAAATTGTATAAATTATAAATATTTAGTATGTAAATCGTAAACATTCAATATGTAAATTATGAATATTCAATATACAAATTATAAACATTCAATAGGTAAATTATGAACATACATATAAATAGTGTATTTTTAGACTTAGGTCCACATTGCAAGGTGGACCCAGGTCCATAGAATGATTTGCCCTCATACACTATTTGTTTACCATTTTACTTGAACTTTTGAGCTTCTATTATTGGTGCAATACTTGAAAGTTGCTATTGCTATTATTATTACTTTGTATCTTCATCATCATTATTATGTAATGACGACCGTACCACAGTGGTGCGTATTTAAACTCTATATAAATGAAGTAATTGATGCTTCTTTTGATACAGTCGAAAATATAATTTAAAATATGTACGGAGTATATATTATATTAGCTTTATAAAAACCATTGCCCCCAACCCAATCATGCATTAATTGATTTTCTTGGAATCCTGCATTTTGGGAGAAGAATAATATAATATGAAATTCTTTGTGTAATTGTCTTGTTGATCCAACTTAATTTATTACGTAACTCAAAATAAGTTTATAAATTTTATTTTACTAACAGTCGTATGGTGCAGGATTAGAGGAGAAAAATTTGTAAGCCAATTAAGATACACATTGCGATTTACCTCAACTCTCCCTATTTATATTTAGAATAATGAGTTAATTTCACTTTTAGTCATAGATTTATAGGTGACAATCTACTTTTAGCCATTTTTTATTAAAATATCTTCATTTGGTCGTAGACTCGTAGTATTATTGTGGCATGACCATTTTTAGTACTCCATCAACAAAATCATTGGCCTACTATACAAGTTTTTTTGGACTCAATTGCACTATTTTACAGATTTAGGGATGTGAATGGAGCTTTTTTTTTACTTAGGGGACCTAACTGGACTATCCGAATGACTTAAGGGACCAATTTAACACTTTTCCCTTGAATATTTTATGTTTTGACATAATTTTTAAACAATTATATATATATATATATATATATATATATATATATATATATATATATTGCACATGACCGATATTTTAATTAGAATTGTCTTGTTTTTGGTAAAATAACTATATACCCTAAACTGATTACATATAAAATAACCTATATGGACATTTATATAAATTATAAAATAATTTTATTTAAAAAGTTGTTAGTGTTGTTATTGTTATATTCTAAACTTATTACGGAGTGTTATTTAATTGTGTCGATGTTGTACTTATTTGTAATATTTTTATTTTCTGAGTTTGGCTAGAGCCTAGAGGGGAAAAAATGAAAGTAAAAAACTGGAGTGTGGTCAATAAAAACTATATGAGATTTTCAAGAAAATGACTTTTCTTTTTTTGGGGAAGTCATGTTCCGTTTGCAAGTAGTGGAGTAGCCCATCATCCCGCCACCGCAACCCACCACCACCACAATCCCACCCACCATCACCACCACCACCCATCCCCATCCCCACCACTCACCCCATCCCCACCCTCACCATCATCATCACTACCACCTACACCACCCTACCACCACTATTGTATATTTTAAATATTTAAAATTAAAAATAATTATGCTCATTTTCCAGAAAATGAACTAAACACACCAAGATTCTAAAATGCAACCAAACAATAGAAAAAAATATTTTCTGAAAAATGACTTATTTTTTAGAAGTCATTTCTCTACTTTCCAAACACACCAAATGTGTTGATAAGGATTAGATTTAGGGTGTGCTTTTGGAAACAAGAAAAATTTAAAGTCAATGGAAACAATGGGTTGTCAATGAAAAATAGCTAATATTTTCAGGAAAATGACTTCCCTTTTTTCTTTGGGAAGTCATTTTACATTTGCAGTAGTGAAGCAACCAATCCCTTCACCCCCACCCCCCCCCCCCCGTCATCACCGCCACCACCACCGTCCCACTACCCCCACCACCCAACCACCCCCACCACCACCATTGTATATTTTTAATATTTAAAATTAAAAATAATTATGCTCATTTTTCTAGAAAATTGACCAAACGCACCATGACAATTTTTTAGAATGAAACCAAACATTAGAAAGAAAAATATTTTCTGAAAAATGACTCATTTTCCATTAATAATTTCCCTGCTTTTCAAACATAGCCTTAGTGAAATAAGAGAAAATAAGACAAACTAAAGTGATGAATTTAAAATTTCTACACAATATTTGGGCTAAATTGTAATTACAAAATGAATGTAAAAGCCCTAAATGCCCTTGGCCCCTTGCATAGCATGACAGCTTCTGCCCATTTCCATAATTTCCTTCTTCACTTCATCTACGCTTCCAATTTGGGCAACCATAGCAAACATTTCAATTCATCTCCCTCGTCACTTCCAATTAGTGCAACCATAGCAGACATTTCAAGACGAATTTCAGGGACGCAATATTCAACAGCCTGAAATTATGGAGAAGCAAGTGATCAAAATCGGGTTTCGCCGCCGCTGTTATATTCGCCAAATCAAACAAAAAGAAAAAGTCATTAAACAAATATTATCATTTTAACTGATTGACTAAGCCAAAAAGTTGAAAATAGTCAAATCAGCTAATTTTTGAGTTGAACACTTGAAGTCTTGAACCTTGATTTTGTTTCAAATTCTGAAATTTCGGCATTATTATAGTAATTGATGAATGATTAAATCATGGTGAAGTACTTTTGTGATAAAACAATGGCGGAGAAGGGTATTTCCGTAAATAACTCACCATGAAAGGATTGGTTTTATTCTTGTCTTCTTCGCCACTGTTTCTTCTCTCTCTATAACCACCAACCGCCAGCAGCAGAAGAAGAAAAACAGCTCACACAGTCTTCACCCGACGCCCCCTCCCTGCCTATATATACACTTACGTATAGATCTAGAGAGAGAAAACCGAGAGATCTAGACCGAGAAAATCGTTCCCTAATCCATTCATTCCCCTTCTCCACTCCACAGCCACAGACGACGGTTCTCCCTCGTCTCCGGTCTCTCACCGCCTCTGCGCTTCACGCCCTCCGCCCTCGCTCCTCAGTCCTCACATCCTCAGACGGTCAGACACTCAGATCTCACTGCATCGACTCAGCCACTTAGCGGTTCTGCCTCACTGAGACACTGTAAGGTAAATTTTTTGTTTTTACATATTAAAATTAAAAGGGATTTCACACATTATATGTTGCCATTGCTTTAATTGTTCATTAATATTTGAAATTTTAATGTGTTTGGACCATATGTTACTTGTAAATTTTTGTACAATGTGTTTGAAATAAAATTGTTCATTTTAAGATTAATTAAGTGTTTAACCAGTATAATAGATTAATTGTATAAACAATATTGGGAGTGTTGACTGGAGTACTGCTGTACTGGACACTGGACACTGGGTTTATAAATTGAGCCTTTGAAATGAACTTATTTTGGCACTTTGGCAATTGTCAATGTGCTTGTTAGTGTGTACTGTCATTACTGTGTTTAGACTTGGCAGTTGGCTACTTGGCATTGGCAATTTGACTTTGTAGTATTACACTATTACTCTATTTGGATTTGGATTAGTATCTTTGCGACTTTGGCATGTTGCATGTCATATGATATTTGGAGACTTGGAATTATTTTGGACTTGCGGATAGTTATATTTTATTTTTAAAAAATTTCAAGTGTAACTTTATATTTAATTTGGATTTGGAATTATGTAGACCGAGAAAATCGTTCAGATTGGAGACACAGGATGAGGGAACAGGTGACCGACACTACCTCCGTGGCGTCTCCTCCGCCCCAGGCCCTGCTAGAGCGGCTCAAAGACTATGGCCAAGAAGATGCTTTTGCCCTCTGGGATGAGCTCTCCGCCGACGAACGCGACCTTCTCGTCAAGGACATTGAGGTCATTTCCCCATCCTATCACTGATTCATTACCGTTTCAGTTATCTTTTCATGTCGTAGCTCGTCAATTTGAATTTTGCTTACTTTGGAACTTCCCTCCTCACTAATTGAAGGCGAAATTGGAAGTCTGGATTTAATTTTGATTTTAAAACCATTTTTGTAGTAAAAGATTAGCTTTGAATTTTTTTTTTCATCGGAATGTGAATGTTTAGATGGTCAAGGCTGTGTTATTTTTATATGGAAGAATGATGTTACAGATTTAGATTTTGGATGATCTTTTACTATGTAGAAGGATGAGTTGTAGTCCTTAATATATTTTCTATAACTATGGAATGCAATTGTGTCGGTTGTTATATATATAGAAATGCATATCCGAACTTGTAAAGATTAGTAACAGTAAGGTTCTTAGCTTTGCAGAACATAGATCTCCCAAGGATTGATAGGATCATACAATGCTCCTTTCGCTTTCAAGGTCTGTGCTCACAACTTTGTTCATTTCTTGTCATGTAGCTCAATAGTTTTTCAATTCCAGACCATCTAATTTTACCTTTTTTTTTTGGGGCTAAAACTTAAAGGCCTCCCAGCAGCAGCAATAGAGCCAGTGCCAGAAAGCTGCGTGTCCACAGTGGAGGAACGAACAGTGGAGGATAGAGATAGATGGTGGAATATGGGTATGAAGGCCATTGCTGAAGGAAAACTGGCTGTGTTGCTCCTGTCTGGTGGGCAGGTAAGATGCTGATCAATTGTTGTTGATATGTCATTACAGCTGGACCTTTATGCTTGCTTAAAGTAGTTGCAGCATTTATGCCTCTGTTGGAGTAGGAGACAAGTATAATATTTTAAAGGTTAAAAATATCATACTTATCAATTACTACACCTAATAAATTGTAAGGAGTTTGCTGCCTCCTCCCCCAATAGTGGGAACATATTATTCATTCTAAGGATACTTATGTTGCAATATGCAAGTGGTCATATATCTGTTCACAAAGTGGCTTTGTTTTTTTTTTTTTCTTATGTGTACAATCACATGTCTTTTCATTTAGGTTCTCTCTTGGGTTGTTCTTACTGCTTTTTTTGTTTTTTGTTTTTTTTTTTTTCCATATAACTTCTGGTGCAGGGAACTCGACTTGGAAGCTCAGATCCAAAAGGATGTTTCAGTGAGTGATTTCATTTTCGTTTGATTTTGTCAAGCAGTCTTCATTGCTTTGTTGGCAGTTCAATCAGAGAGGAGGAATATGTGATTCAATCAATATTTCCAATCTTTCTGCAAAAGATTCACATGGAATTACATGTTCTCTCCATCTGTGCTTCACCATACTTGGGTTTCTAATATGTATTCCATTAACAAATGAATGCTTTCAATTCTTTTATATTACATTTTTTGGAACTTTGTGATTTTTCTGAAACCTCTCCAATTCCATTAAAATCAAAGGTGAGAGAAGCATATATTTATATCCTTTCCTTTTCATGGCAGATATTGGACTTCCGTCTGGGAAATCACTTTTCCAAATCCAAGCTGAGAGAATGTTGCGTGTCCAAAGATTAGCAGCTAGATCAGCAAATGAAGGTGAGCTTCTTCTTCAATTCCCAGCTGGATGTTAATTGACTTAATTCACAGATGCTTCTAAGCGGTACATAATTTGCAGGTGCTGGCATTGTTCCAATTCATTGGTACATTATGACTAGTCCATTCACAGATGAACCAACACGCAAATTTTTTGAAAGTCATAAATATTTTGGCCTTGATGAAGATCAAGTAATTACTCTTAATTTATTATGTTCTTTGGTGTTTAGTTGCATATCTTTTCATTTATTTTTGGGCACTTGGAATGAAAGGAACTGTTTTTGGATGCAGGTTACATTCTTCCAGCAGGGCACGATTCCATGTGTCTCAAAGGATGGAAGATTTATAATGGAGACTCCATATAGCGTATGGTGATTTCTTTCCTATCACAATAAAAATGTTTGTTTGCACCTCATAGGCTTAGAGTTACATGCCACATTTCCTTGCAACAATATATTAATGTGTCCGCTGATCATATGGAAACCATTGTGACGTTTTTGTAGGCATATAGTTAGTTAGTTGTTTCCCAAGCTCCCCCCCCCCCCCCCCTCCTTCTTACCATGTGTGCAACCCTTAGTGGCTTTTCAAGGATAAAGACACATAATTTTCTTTAAATAAGATCACATTTTGATCTCATACTTAGGAACTAAAGCTGTCCTGTATTTGGAATAATGCTACTGGAGGGGTAAAACCCATTATGCACGGAACTAAAGCTGTCCTGGTTTTTCTTGTTTATTTCACTCAAATGTCATTTGTCAGACCCAAATACTACAAGGCTCCTGCATCATGATGCAGGAATCTGGGGAAAAAGATTCTTGGACGATGATATGACTCGAGATTTTATATATATTTATTACCCTCTTTTTTCTTCTTTCATAGTATTGTTCAGATTAGAATGTGACATTTCCTTCGAAACCCAGGTAGCTAAGTCTCCTGATGGAAATGGAGGAGTTTATACAGGTATGCTACTGTTTCTAAAACTCTGTTTATACAAAACAATGGCTACTTTCTTAATTGGAGTACAATATGTGGACTTATGTATTTACATAATACATTCCTCTTCTTGTTATGGTGAATTGTATTTAATTGCTTAGACTAGGCAGAACTGCAGAAGTAATTCAATCTGAACTAATGTTTCAGCATTGAAGTATTCAAAATTATTGGAAGATATGGCAACAAGAGGCATTAAATATGTAGATTGCTATGGAGTTGACAATGCTTTGGTTAGTCTTTCTGTTCTTTTTACTTTCAATGGTGAGTTGGTTGGTTTTCTTTTATTGAAGTTAACATCTGATTCTTGTATATAACTGTTAATAAAAACAGGTCCGAGTTGCAGATCCAACCTTTTTGGGTTATTTCATTGATAAGGGTGTATCTGCTGCAGCAAAAGTTGTAAGAAAGGTGTGTAATTTAAAAAAAATATTATTTGATGTTTATTTAATTTCATTTTCCTGAATCCAACTTTCTATACATAAGATTAGGAATTTGAGAGAACTTTTAATTAAGATTTTAATCTCATAAATAAAACATGAAAGATGTTGATTCATTGCTCTGGGGGTAACCAGAGAAACCTTTTCCAAATTTTGATTAGAAAGTTCAAGTATAATGATTCCAAATTTTGATTGTCAATTGTTGTTGCTTCAATAGGGCACAGTGAGCTTGTATTTTACATTATATATTCAACATCTTTTCCCTGATTCTGGTTGTGTAGGCATACCCACAAGAAAAGGTTGGTGTGTTTGTACGACGAGGTAAAGGTGGGCCTCTCTCTGTGGTTGAATATAGTGAATTGGATCCTGAACTTTCAAGCTCAATCAACCAGGAAACTGGCCGCCTTCGTTTTTGTTGGAGTAATGTATGATCAATTACTCAGCTATTTATATCTGATTGTTCCTTTTATAAAAAATAGGCCTCAATCTGGCTATGGAAATCCATTAGTTGATTTGCTTCAGCATGCTTTGATATAATTGAAACTAAGATTGGTATTACTTTATGGATACTAACATTAGGACCTGAGCCACAGTGAGTAGCTCAGATTGTTTCAGCCTCACTGTAGCTTGGTCTATAATTCACTGCTTTTTATTTTAAATTTTTGTGTTAGCAGATAAATCAAATGCCTGATTTTCTTGGATATTTAAATTACAACAGTTAACTCTAATGTTTAATGACCTTACTTTTCTTCCTTCAATAAGATTACTTTCTAGAATTGAATTTGTATTCTGAATGCTGCAAATTTAGTTTACCAAAAAGTTCACTTCACTATCTGCTTTGGAAGTTGATTTTGGCTTGTTTTCCACTTTTCCGAGAACATAGAAGGTTCAGGAAACATATTACCACCTGAAGAATGATACTTTATTGTTGCTTTGTCAATATCTGATCCAAACAATCTGTAACCACTTTCTTTTTTTCTCCCTCCACTTTGGTGAATGATTTCTTTCAATTATTTTATATTGGCTTTTGACATTTATTGAGTGTTAAATCAGAAAAGTTCTCTAGAATGCTTATTGCTTACAAAAAAAAAAACAATACATGTTTCATTTAGCTGCCTGTCACTTGATATCCACTCTTCTATTTCCAGGTTTGCTTGCATATGTTTACTTTGGATTTCCTGAATCAAGTAGCAAATGGCCTTGAGAAAGACAGCATGTCAGTAATCTTAATCTTCTTTATTAAGAGATAGCTTTCCTATATAATTATGCCCACACAGTTGACATTTTGCGTACTATGAATATCTATAACTGTGTAATCTATGCTAACTATATGGTTCTTGAACAGTAGGAAGTAGGAATGAATCTGGTAGCAACGTTAACATAGTACTCCACTACTCCCTATCTATGTTAGACTTGTATACACATCTATGGCATTCCACCTTTCTATATTCTGTAGACTTGTATGTAACTGCTAAGAGCTTAAGAGTGAACATATTCTACATAGTGTGATATTCCCAATCTGTTCCCTACATCCTTGCATCAACCATTTTGTGATTATTTAGCTTCTTGACACCAAGAATGTTAAGTTTTGAAGGTTGTTTTTTTTTTAATAATTAATTCATATATTGCTTCAAAATGTAGTAAACGAGTGATTATTCAAGCACGACACATCTTTGTGTGTGTATTTATGTGGATAACAACTAGGTTGGATCCTCTTTTTGAGAGATGGTAAAGATCAAGTATTGCTATAACTGCTTCAATTATCGAAGCTTAGTATATAGTGATTTTTTATGCAGCTATCATCTTGCTGAGAAGAGAATTCCTTCCATCCATGGCTATACAATGGGTTACAAACTAGAGCAGTTCATATTTGATGCATTTCCTTACAGCCCTTCAACAGCACTTTTTGAGGTAAATTTGACATTTCCACCTGGCATTTTCTTTTGAATAGCAATAATGTGATCCATAACATGATTTCAAACTCTTTATTCAATAAATAGGTATTGCGGGAAGAAGAATTTGCTCCAGTTAAAAATGCAAATGGGGCAAACTTTGACACTCCAGACAGTGCCAGGCTGCTAGTTCTTCGCCTCCACACCCGTTGGGTGGTAGCTGCTGGAGGCTTCTTAACACATTCGGTGCCTTTGTATGCAACAGGTAAGCAGATAGATATTTTACAGAGGCCTGATTTGATTTGGCATATAAATAAGGAAAGGGTAAAGCAGAATCGAGGCTAGAAAGATTTTACAAGAATCCATATCTTCCTGAATGATATGTATTTATGAACCAACATGATAGGATTGAACGTCGGAATTTTCAAAAGTAACTATAAAAGTACTGACCTTTCCCACTTTCAGGTGTCGAAGTTTCACCACTATGCTCATATGCTGGAGAAAATTTGGAAGCTATATGTCGCGGAAGAACATTCCATGCTCCTTGTGAAATCTCGTTTTAGTTTGGATTTTAAAAGGACAGCTTTTGAACTGAGCAGATGTTTGACATTCCTTTCCTCCCCTAAACGGGCTATCTTCGATTGTATTTTTCTTTATTTTGTCTGCGGTTGATGTTTGTATGAGGGTTGTATTTGTGGTTTTAATGGACAGCTCTTACTGGTTTTGAGCATAACAGATATATCATTATGTACAAATCCTGTATACATACAGCATATAGGGTGGGGGTGTGGGTGTGGAACCAACTTGCCAAGGGCAAATAACAAATGAATAAATAAAGGAAAATAGTGTTTTTTCACTTCCATATTTAATTATTTTTATAAAATAATTATTTTAATCTTTCAATTATTGATGTGAACATTATTAACCATTTATTTCTTTATAAGGTATTGATTGTTTTTTTTAAATACGCTAAGCTATATTGGTAATTCCTTGTTCACGCATTAATTGGATGAGAAAGACGAAATGTGAGAGTATTACACCATAAGAAAAATCATAGCATTTGCAATAAATTTTAGTAAATTGAAGAATTATAAAAGTATTTATCCTCGTGTATTTGAAAGATGTTAATACTCATGAAAGAAGAATCCACCAATCACCATAAACATCAACAGTTCCATTGCTACCTAGATTTGAAACAAAGTGGATAGGATTTGGGCATTAAATTTATAGTCATCATGAAAAACAAAAACGAAATACATCTATGTTCCTTAAGAAGAGATGAATTATTATCTATATGAATTACCTAAAGAAATTTTTTAAAGAAGTATATACATATTACAACAGATAAATTACACTGATGACTTCCATGGTAGTATCACTACCTCCAGGGGCTGCTAAGAGCACTTCAACTCCACAGACTTATACACCTACACTAAATTTGTAAGAAACAAAAATCAGCTATGACTACTACAAAAACAACTCTGGCGACAAAGCCTACAATTATCACTCAGTAAAGCACATGTTTAGCATCTTAATTAATATGCAAAATCTCCCATGAAAAGGGTTGAATTTCATAAGTATTATACTTTTTTTCATAAGTAACTCTTCAATTTCTAATATTACATTTTGATTTAAAAATATTACATTTCTCATAAAAAAAATATCATATTTCCCATCATAAGTATTACACTTTCTCTCCTAAGTAACAATTAATTTATCCTTAATTAGTATTACATCTTTTCTCATAAGTAACTATTAACCCTTAAATATCGCATTTTTATTTAAAAGTATTACGCTTCCCCTCAAAAACTTACACTTTCCCTAAGTAACAAATAATTTTTTCTTGATTTGTATTACATTTTACAGCATAAGTATTACATTTCCTATTTAGGGTGTGTTTGGTAACCTGTAAAATGACTTCCGGAAAATGTTTTCCGAGTTTTCTGTGTTTGGCAACTCCTGGAAAATGTGGTCAACGGAAAATGTTTTCCGTTGACCAAGGAAAATCAGTTCATTTTTCAGGAAAATGACTTACGGAATTTTTTTCCGTAAGTCATTTTACGGAATCGCCAGAATAGCTGTTTCGCATGTTTTCGACCAAAATCAAGCCATATCACCCATGACCATGGACCAAGGAGGTGGGAAAACCGCCGAAAACCTCTGTTACATTTATTTTTATTTTTTATTTTTTAATAAATTCTATTCTTTTTATTAAATACCATTATTTTAATAACTATTATAATTTTTTATATTTTAAATAAAACAATTACAATGTTTAATTATACAATTCTATCCATTTTCCAGAAAATGAACCAAACACACAAAGACAGTTTTCCATAATACATCCAAACACCGGAAATGAAACTGTTTTCCGGAAAATGACTCATTTTCCAGAAAACATTTTCCAGAAGTCATTTTCCTGCTTTCCAAACGGACCCTTAACCGAACCCATGTCAAGAATCAAACGATCTCACCAGAGACTCACCCTCCCAATACTGTTGCCAATAGCCCAAAAAGAAATAATTTTATGTTTTGACCCAATCCAAATATGCAGTAACCCAATACAAAACACACAAAATAGCATAGCCCTAATCCCTAATCTCATTCCCCTTGTCGGCTTCTCCACTCCACAGCCACAGACGACGGTTCTCCCTCGTCTCCGGTCAGGCGGTCACTCTCTCACGCCCTCGCTCCTCAGTCCTCACATCCTCAGACGGTCAGACACTCAGACCTCATTGCATCGACTCCGGCACTTAGTGGCTCTGCCTCACTGAGACACTGTAAGGTAAATTTTTAGTTTTTACATATTAAAATTAAAAGGGATTTCATACATTATATGCTGCCATTGCTTTAATTGTTCATTAATATTTGAAATTTTAATGTGTTTGGACAATATGCTATTTGTAAATTTTTGTACAGTGTGTTTGAAATAATTGTTCATTTTATGATTAACTTAGTGTTCAACCAGTATACTTGATTAATTGTATAAACAATTTTGGGAGTGTTGACTGGAGTAGTGCTGTATAGCCTGTATTGGACACTGGACATTGGGTTTATAAATTGAGCCTTTGAAATGAACTTTTTTTGGCACTTCAGCAATTGTCAGTTAGTTTGTTAGTTTGTACTGTCATTACTGTGTTTAGACTAGGCAGTTGGCTACTTGGCATTGGCAATTTGACTTTGTAGTATTACACTACTGTATTTGGATTTGGATTAGTATCTTTGTGACTTTGGCACTTTGCATCATTGCATGTCATTTGATATTTGGAGACTTGGAATTATTTTGGACTTGTGGATTGTAATATTTTATTTTTAAAAATTTTCCAAAGTGTAATTCTCTATTTATTTTGGATTTGGGATTATGTAGTATTGCACACTAGAATTTTTAACTATTAATTGTGGAATAATTTGTTAATCTTTCAGTTTTTGGGTAACAGATATAACCTACCAAAACAGACGGTCTGTTATGGTGGTCAAAAATTCCAATCGGTTTTTTGGTCGGTTACATAACCGACCAACCGTTTGTTCACACCTACTTTTGTTTAAGCTTTAAAAACAGTAAACAGCGCTTCCGTCTTTAATTTTCAAACTTTCACCGGCCATCAACTCTTAAACCCATTTTAGGGTTCATCTCTCTCAGATTTTCCCTCTCTGGTTTCAGCTATTTTATTCTTCAAGGTACTTTCTCTTTCTAGCACAGATCTATCTCTCTCTGTCTCTCTCTGTATGTATGCTCTTTAAAGAAATGATCTTTTAGCTCTTTTTATGGATTGACCCACGAATACATTGTGGTGTATTCTTTGGGCTGTGAATTTGGGATTCATAGAATTTGGGTTGTCATGGATTAAAGGGTATGTACTGTTGTACTGAGAAATAAAAAATAAAATAAAATAAAAAACTTTCTGATAATTTTGAGCTTTGTCAAATAGATTTTTGAGCTGATGTGATATATAGACATTGTAGGGTGTCTTGGGTGAACATTTCTTAATTTTTGAGGAAAAACTGAAATCTATTCCATTCTTGCATCACAAATTCCAGCTTCTTTTTAATTGTAAGATACTGCAGAAGATAGAAATGATTCTAACTGGGACCTGATTTTCTGTAGATTTAACTCTTCAGATTACTTTTTTATGTATTTATACAAGGTATTCTGAGCTATCCTCTCTGACTCAAATTTTTTGGTTTTGATCTCTCTTTAAATCTGTGTTCTGCTGCATCCTTGTTGGTTTAGTGTGCTTCTTGTATTTGCAGTGCATTGGCTTTGGCCCTCAGTTTTTAGATTATTATTATTTATTTATATTTCACTTTAGAAATGGAATTGGTTATATTATCATATGAGTTCTTTATCGCTGTCTGGATTCAACAGGAGGTGATTTGCTGCACAAGAGAGCAAATAAATGGTTGTTTATTAGTCATCTACTGCATAGTATAATGGCTTTGATTACACGGTTAAGGCATCGTCTGCCTGGTCTACTCATAAGACAACCTATTCTGTACAATGTGACTGCACGATTTCCAGTTACCTCAGCTGGTTGCACTCGACACTTTGCTCAACCTGCCAGGAAAGAGGAAGAAGAGGAGGAAGAAGTAGAGATTGATCAGAGAAGGCTTCCGGCTGATTATGACCCTGCAACGTTTGATCCAACAGAGCATCGCAGTCCTCCAACGGAGAGAGTGTGGAGGCTTGTTGATGAAGTTTCGGGACTTACATTGGTCGAAGTTGCAGAGCTGTCCGGGATTTTGATGAAGAAGTTGGGAATGACACAACAACCCGTAGTGGGGATTATGAAGGCAGGTGCCGCTGGCATGGCTGCAGCTACAATGAAGGGACCGGCAGCAGCTAAGGAGGAAAAGAAACCCGAGAAGACTGTTTTTGAGCTGAAGATAGAGTCTTTTGAGGCCGCTCAAAAGATAAAGATAATTAAAGAGATCCGCAGTGTTACCGATTTAGGTCTCAAGGAAGCGAAGGACTTGGTGGAGAAAACGCCTGCGATATTTAAAAAGGGAGTTTCGAAGGAAGAAGGAGAGCAAATCATTGAGAAGATGAAGGCGGTTGGGGCCAAAGTTGTTATGGAATGAAACTAAGTGAACTTGCTTCTGTTCATCTTATGAATTTTCTGGAATCAATCAATGTTTCTCAGTTTTAGCTTCAATCTTCTTGGCTTTATTTTTGCCTTATCAAGAATTTAGAAATAATAATTTCATACTACGCTTACATGGGATAGCTTCTGACTTGAATATAAACATTTTCCTACTAATGTCTATTGCATAATCTTTCAAGTGTTCAACATAGTAGCAGAACTAGGATGAATCAATTTCGACTGATGATTTAACATGTCATAGGCAGGGCTTATTGTATCATTGATTTTTAGGGCTTATATAGCCCATTTTATTTTGTAACAGATACAATTTTGATACTTGAGAACAACCTCTTGACATTCTTGGTTTGAGCCAATCAGTTGTAAACAACTTAAACTAATTTATCGATCACAAGACAAGACTTATCCCATGCACATTCTCTAGCGACTACGAGTTTTTTTTTTTTTTTTTAAGTCAAGCAGTTATAAAGAGTGTCTAGCTTTGTACTCATTAAAACAACATTTGGAAAAATATTATCTGAATACAAGCCTGCATATTATTTACACATCTCCCCTTGGCTTGTGCTCCTAGCCAAGATATCATCAAGATTATTGTTAGGGAAAAACCATAGCGGATATAGTTTTAGTGCTTAAAGTGCCTTATGTTGGTGTAAAGCAGCGATACTCCATACTTGTTAAAACAAAATCAGAGTAAAGTCTGTAAAGAGTGTCGAGCTTTGTACTCGTTAAAACAACATTTGGAAAAATATTATATGTATGACATTAATATAAGCCAATATTATTACAAATATCTCTCCTTGACTTGTGCTCCTAGCCAAGATATCATCAAAAAGGAAAAACCATAGCCGATATAGTTTTAGTGCCTAAAGTGCCTTATATTGGTGAAAAGCAGCGATACGCCATACTTGTTACAGCATTCAATGGCATCCTGGTCTCTGATGCTCCCTCCTGGTTCCGCTATTACGCTAACTCCACTTTGGCACGCTTCCTCTACAGCGTCGTTCCATGCTGTTGCATAACCAAAAAATATTTTCAATTTATAAAACTAATATACCCAACAAAATAGTAAGACAAGGTTATAATAGTGGTGATCGAAGAGCAAAGTTTAGTCGTAGAGTATATCATGAATACATTAGGATCCACCCAAGGGATATCCTTAAGTGTATTCACGAGGGAAGAACTAAATAATTCTTATGCTTGCAAATTAAAATGTTAAAAAAGAGTATTTACCAAATGGAAAGAAAGCATCGCTGGCCAATGCGGCTCCTTTGACTTCATCCCCGGCTTTCTTCAAGGCTATCCTTAAACTCTCGAGACGGTTTGGCTGTCCACTTCCCATACCAAGCATACAATTGTTCTGCATCATAAATACCATAATTGGGATTTAGTAACCACTTTGTTTACTATTTTACTTCAATTTAAATGAGAAGAATCACACGTTAGGGAGGGAAATAAAAACAAGACCTTTGCTATCACAATCGCATTGCTCTTCACGTGCTTGACACACAACCATGCAAATTGGGCATCGCTGAGCTCGCTTTCTTGTGGAGTCTTTCCAGAAACTACATTAAACTGAATGTCTTCAGGGGTCTTATCGTCCGACTCCTGAGCTAACCAACCCCCACCAACCTGTCTAAGTGAGAGCTTTCCCTTGCTATTTTTACTAGCCTCGAGGATTCTCAAAGTCTTGGACTTTCCACGAAGAACCTCAAGACCCTTTTCTGTATACTTGGGTGCAACAACGATCTCGTAAAACATCCTAGTTTCACCGTCTGTTGGACTTCTGAATTCTCGGATATCTTTAGCAAGAGCCTATCAACATATTAAACAATATTTATTCCCATAATCAATAGCAGTCAGCACTGCCCCCAATTGGCAAATACAAATAAGTCATCTGTCAGCAAAAGACTAATTATTCAAATCGAGTAAAAAGTTCATAGCCAACTTTACCTCATCAACCTCTATGTTGAAGGCAACTATCCCACCAAACGCACTTACTGGATCTGCTTTGACAGCAAGCCTATATGCTTCAATAATATCACTTCTTGTAGCAACACCACAAGGGTTTGTATGTTTCACAACTACACATGTTGGTTTACTGAACTCGCATACACAATTCCAAGCTGCATCGGCATCTAGATAATTATTATATGACATCTCCTGCATTCAGGGAACCAACATCATTAGTCGAATGCAATTTCATAGCACCAAAAACACACACCATATATTCTGAAAGATGAAATTGTGGCCACAAAATTGGGCAGACATGAAGGAATCAAGAGAAAACCAGATGAAATGAATAGGAAGTTATGAGCAAAAAGCTCTGGATAGGACAAATGCTCGGTGTATCACAAAAGCATAAAAAATAACTTAAGTAAATAAGTTTAGTAAGCATAAACCATCATATTTCATTCATTTTTAAACTAAATTATTGGAGTAAATAAGTTGCTTGTATGTAATGTCTGAATGTTTACAATCCATCCCAGTTAAACAATTAAGCAGCTCCAAATATTATATCAGATAAATTAATTGATATGAAACCACTCAATACATATAACTAATAAATAAAATAAAATCAGCCAGTATCATAGGCACTGCATAAAGTAACAGATTACCTTGCCATGGTGTTGAACAGCAGTTGCAATACCACCAGCATTAACCTCAGACAGAGATTTATCAACATAGAATGCAGCCTTTTGATGGGGGTTTTCACCATACCGAAGTGAGTTCTTTAGAGAAAGAGGCACCGTAAGGCCAGGAGGGAAATTATCTTCCAAAAGACAAAAAGCTCATCAACTTTTTGTTTTCATTTCTTATTATTAAATTTATATTTATTTAGTTTTACAATTATTATTTGATGGTGAGGACTTGAAAAAAAAAAAATCATATAAATTCACTTGAAGTATTGTTACATAGCATAGAACATTCAAATTCTGAAACATATTAATTCTCATATGTGACAATTACGAGACACCAGTTAAATATAAATTAGTTATCAGTCAAGGTTGATTTGACTTTTAATGCTTCTCTTGCATCTTGATGCGCATTGGACAAAATATAAATTACTTTAAGTTTTTTTTATATCGCTGAAACAAATTATTTTCCGAGTTAAAATATTGAAAAGTTGATCTTCTATTATCTCTCCAATAAATAAATCAATAAGTAAATACCTCCACCAGTCTGCTTCCACAACCACTCAGAAACTGCAGAATCGTATGAAGCAACATGTTGAAAAGCTTTCCAAGCTAACTTTCTTCGGAATTGTTGATCATCTGACTTTGCTCTAAGAAATTCCAAGAGTGCAGGATAGTCTTCAGAATCAACCACAACCAGAACATCCTTATGATTCTGTTTAACATCAGGTGTAATCCTATTTAGGAATATAGAACCTTTGGAGATTGAAAAGAGCTCATAGAATATATAATATTCATTTATCTAATCTTTCAGGTTGACTAAGAAAAATGGGTAGCACAATCAAACTAATAACATTGGTACTTTTTGTCTTTCCCAATAGCAAGATACTTATCAAAATGCAGCATTACTTATTTTTTATTTGTTATATAGGTGTCGTAAATGTAAATATTAGAACCCAAAAGGTAAAAACTTAGTCAAAATAAAATCTAATTATATAATACGGAACAACCTTTGCAGCAGCTCTAATCATAGTAGGTCCTCCAATGTCAATGTTCTCAATACCATCCTCAAATGAAATTCCAGTAGAAGAAGAAACTTTCTCATAAAATGGATACAAGTTAACCACTACTACATCAAATGTACCTGAGAAAGTAGAGTTGTTACAAAAAATTAATGATTGCCATCATAAAATAAATATGATATACATGAGGCCTTTTGGAATTTACCAAAGGTGTTTGACTGAATCCAAAAAGTAAACTTTTGCTTACCAATTCCATGTTTATCAAGGGCTTCCATATGATGGTCCTGATCTCTTCTAGCCATAATACCCCCATGAATGCTAGGGTGTAAAGTTTTTACACGACCATCAAGCTGAAAAGACAAAATAAAAAGAAATTTATCTACCAAGACAGACAATGATTTCAGTGCAGTAATAATAGCAAGATAAAAGCTCAGGGTACAAATAATAGAAAGTATACAAAGAAATCATTTATCAACAAAGATAGACAACAATGTTTGTGCATTCATATTTAAGTAATATGAAGCTTCTTAACTTAAGTAATTCTATTCAAAAGATAAATAAATCACGATACATCAGTAATTAACCGTCAAAAAACATAACACTTTGGTATTGGAAGTGCTATGCTCAAAAACAAAGTGAGAGGTCTGCCCTTTCTTGTCTCAAAGAGGTAGCAAGGTGGACAGTAAAGAACAAATGAGAGGCTTACATATTTTTCCTTCGGCAAGTGATAAGTATATTCACAAATGAGAGGCTATATACATAATTTTTTTCTTGTGAAAAATGTTCTTATTACTCTCTTTAGCATAATCAGCCTCTACCGTGTCTTCAACTTCTTACACTCATTTTCATTATTGTTATTATGAAACGAAAAAGTATAAAATAAAAACAATTACCATTTCAGGAAAATGAGTAAGCTCTTCCACTTTGGTCACAGAAACCCCAACCGCCTCTAGAGCAGATGCTGTTCCTCCAGTTGAAACAATTGTGTACCTAAAAGAATTCAAAAACAAAGTCAATTTGATAAGACACCTTATACCACCAGATTGAGAGATTTGGTGTATCGTCATCAAATGCTAACATTTGTGTGGTAATTCGCTAATTAACTAAGGCATATAACTAGAAATGATAGTATATGACTATATGCTAATGATGATGTTAAAAATGAGTAAGAGAAATGACTTGCAATCCAACATAAACATTGTGTTTCTATTTGTAAATAATGGTATATTAGTCACGCACTCCCAATTAAAGGGAAAACAGTGCAGCCAACTAGAAAACACACTGAAGTGACTGAACCAAGGAGCAGAATGTAAATGAAACTTTGAGTTGCACATACTAACAACTGATGGCTAAATGGAAAAGGGTGCAATGATGGTTTCAATTTGTTCATATCTTTACTCTCCTTAACATAGAAAAACTAATCACCTCTAAATACATAAAAGAACTATTGGAAAGTAGCAACATTTACCCTAGTTCTTGTAATCCATTGCCAAGAATGGACAAATTCTTCTTATCAGAAAGTGATATCAAAGCTTGCCTTTTTCCTAAATACAAAAACATAAATATATGTCTTCAGTTCTGTTCAAAAGCTATGTATGTATGCAGAAATATTAAGAAAAACAATTACCTGAAGTAGATGATTTAGAACCAGGTGCGGGAGTAGCTAGAGTTTCAGCCATGGCTTTGATTGAGTGAAAAGTTAGCTTATATGGCGTCCTTAAAAACTGAACCACACAGCTCGAAAATAAAACGTTATAGTATATTTACAGCAATATCGGAACTGCAAATTCAAATTAAAGTTTGGCAAAAGGAAAGCACCTGTTGCCGATTGGAGAAACAGTTAGCTCCGGTGGTCACTGAATGAAGCGCAAAGCGAGGATAGGCGGTGCCGGCGACGGCTTTCGCTGATGTGGCGGCGGTGGAGGAGGCGGAAGTGAGGCCGAGCATGTTGGTAATAGCGTTGGTTTAGCAAACGCTGATGCAGAGAGTAGGTTAATTGCAGAAAGGGCGGTTCCATAAAAAACAAAACAAAAAAAGAATAAAACAAAACAAAACAAAAACAAAAAAAAAAAAAACAAAAAATAGTGACTTTCTATTTTTTTTATTTCTTAATGGAAGGGGAACACCCGTAATTCCGTAAAGTACAAAAAGGCATCAGCTAGAATTAGGAACAAAAGGTCATTGTGAAATTCCATCACGATCGTTCTCCAGGCATCAACGACTTTCTATTTATAAAGGCATTAAATATAATTCCAAAAATTTCTGAAAAATAATGATAGAAATTTAAATAATAATAATAATAATAATAATGATAGAAGTATAAAGATTTCTATAACTCAAGTGATTGAATTCAAATTTATTTGAAATTTTTATTGTATTATAAAACAAAAATAAAAATGTAATAAAAGATTTTGTCTAATGACATTTTTTGTACATATTTAAATAAAATAAAAAATTATTCGTCCAAATTTCAATGCCAATTCTTTTTAAATTACTATTTTCACTTACAATTAAAATTAATTAATTAATTCTGAAAATATAATTATCAATTATAAAAAATAATTTTGAAAATATAATTTATTTTTGTCAACACCTCTCCAGTTAAGTCTGTCATATAGGATCTTGTTAGTGCGTTTTACCTATTATGTGTGATTTATATATTATTACACAAGAGTATATTACACAAGAGTATAGTTTATCTAAATACACATCTTCGAGTATTGACAATGAATTTTTCTCATCATTTATTATAAAATATTAAGAGTTAATTTCATTTTTAGTCTTAGATTTTAGGTGGTAAGAAATTCAAACTGAAGAGGATATCAATCGTGGAATTCGGACATTAACGCGAAACGTGGCAAAAAGCACATGGTCTGCATGGCAAAAAAAAAAAAAAAAAAAAAAAAAAAAAGAAGAAGCACAATCCTAAGTCACTCCTCGCAACGAGGCCGACTGACCATACTTTTTCAAGCCTTTGGGTATCTTATGTATATTCTTGTTAAAGAATATGTTATAATTTAATATTAGGCTATGGTCATTCAACTGGGCTATAATGGGCAAATTATACTGTGCACCACGTACCTAAACGACGTCGTTTTGGGCATTGTTAACTAATCATTCGTTTTTTTTTTTTTTTCTGAAATCACGTTTCCCGTTTCGGTTGGTCTATGTATTTATGTTAATATTCTATGTATTATAGGCAATCATTCTGTGTATTCTAGGCAATCGTTCTGTGTATTCTAGGCAATCGTTCTGTGTATTCTAGGCAACCGTTATGTGTATTCATGTTAGTAACACATGCTGTGATTTCATGTTAGTAACACATGTTGTGATGTGTTTGTGCATTCGAATGTTTAGGAGGATGAGTTCTGTGTATTTTGTGCAAATATTCTGTGTATTCATGTTATTAACACAGGTTGTGATGTGTTTGTGCATTCGAATGTTAGGAGGATGAGTTCTGTGTATTTTGTGTCAATATTCTGTGTATTCTGGACAAACATCCTGCGTATTCTAGGCAAACGTTCTGTGTATTCTATATAATGATTATGTGTATTATAGATAATGAATTCCCTGGAGTCATTCGCGTCCGCGTCCACTAACATCTGTGTATTTTGTGTCAATATTCTGTGTATTCTGGGCAAATATTCTGTGTATTCTAGATAATGAATTCCCTGAGTCATTCGCATCCGCGTCCACTAACACCGAAACGACGTCGTTTTACGTACGTGGTGCACATTGCTATGTGCACCGTGGTGCAGGATATAACGATTGGCTATAATGCACATGGATTAAACCACACTAAAAGATTGAACCCAACCCATAGCCTTATAAACTCATATTTACTCTCCCTCAAGTGGACAACCGGATCATTGAATCTGGATGCCACCAAAGTGGACTGAAGAAGCGGGGGCTTAGTTTGGACACCACCAAAATCACCCATAACCGGGTGTACACAAAGTGGACCGCACCCATATTTACTCTCCCTCAAATGGACACCGGGTCATGGACACCACCAATATCACTCATAACCGGGTGTACACAAAGTGAACCGCACCCATATTTACTCTCCCTCAAGTGGACAACCGGACGGGCCATTTTGAGTCCTAAATATTTAATATAAAATTTAAATTAGATTTTAAAATATAAAAAACATCGAAAAATTAAAAACAAAATTTAAAACAAAATTCCAGTTTGAACTAGACCAAACCTTCCTTAAAAGGTTATGGTTGAGTTCTTTCAATTGCGTAACCAAACTTGGGTCTTTTAAATTTGATCATCTCCTTAAAGTAGTGAATCAAACACCCACCCTATAGTTGTACTAAAAACACACCCCTATAGTTTTTCAATTTCATATCTTTTTATTTTACTAAGAAAATATATAAATAGTTACAATTTTAATTATTTTAAATTCTATAAATACAAATATTATTTGAAATATTTTTTTGAAAACATATTATTTGAAATATAATTATTTTGTTTATATAAAAAATACTCACACATGAAGTTATAATATATGAGTCCAAACTCCAATTCAAGTTGCACAACAACTGCACATGTATAGGAGGAATTTAGTGCCGCTAAATCCATAATTTACTCAAAAAACATGACAACATGAAAAATGAACACATACTAAAAACACTTGAACGAGAATAAATCCCTTTTTCTGCATAATCTTCAAAACCAGAGGGGCTAAAGATCCTTTTTTCTAATACCACTATTACACCATCCTATATTTCATTTCATTTCATTTCATTTCTCTTACAGAGGCTTTACATTACGAATTGGTCTAACTATACTACACTTACTCATTTGACAGTCTGTGCAATTGCATCATGCTCTACAAAAATTTTGAGTTCGGGTCGAGGCTCTGCAACTTCAACTACAAGCAGAGTTCCAATCAAGTCCATTAAAAAAAAAAAAATTAAGCCTATTATTGTTCATGGTTCAATAGCAAGGTGATCAGACACGGTCCCTTCCGAAGATATTTCCTCAACAGCATGCTGCCTGCCTCGAGCTGGATCTGACTGAGTCTGGCTAGAATCCCTGCTCTCGCTTTGATCTTTATCCTCCTCGGATGAACCTGACTTGCCAGGAGCAGAGGTATCGCTTGCTTTCTCATGGGTGGGTGGGGATGTTCCTTCATCAGCAGAAAGGGGAGGAGGGGCTGTGTTCTCGTTAATATCGGTTGTAAGGCTAGGCGGTGGATCAGGGGCCACACAGGATGCAACCAATTGAAGCACTTCCGGGGAAGGAGACAGTCCAGGACCAGGAGTAGTCATCTTTTGCAGAGATGGGTTAGCGGGTAAGGATGAAGGGTTCATCACGTTCTGACTCAGAGTAGACATACCAAGGTCGGGTTCGATTGATGGGGATTCTGAGGTACTACCAAGTGATTTCAAAAGCATGAGAGATGATTGGTCTTGAGGAACTACACTTGAACCAGTTTTCTCACCAGGAAGGTGGCTTTGGAGGGTATCGCCAGATCCTTTTAAGCTCTGCAGGAATTCCGGGATCATATGCAGTTTCTGTTTCTTCTTTTTCTTCTTCTTCAAGCTCAGTCGGGGATCCTTTGGTTGAGAGGGCAGTGGAGCAGGAACGGTAAATGGAGGAATTGTAGGGCCCTCTTCCCCGTACAGCAGGCGGAGTGAATGTGAAATTGCAGACAAAGTAGGTGGCAGTGAAGGTGCAGCAGACTTTGGAGGAACATTCACGGCTTCTTGAAGCCAGTGAGGGAGCTTATTCTTTGGTGAACTACATTCTGCCACCTCTTTCCCCTTTGACTGGGGAATATTTTTTCCCTTGCTTACATCTGAAGGCAATGCAAAACCACTGGATTCGCCATTTCCGACATTATTGTTGCTATCAGGCAAGAAATTGAGTGATCGATCAAGAATGCTTGATAATTTTCCAAATCTACTTGCACTTTCTTCTGCCTCTTTTTGTGGCAAACTGAAGCTGGGTGGGCAGTTTACACCAAGAGACCCCAAGCTACTTGTACCCAAAGAACTCAACAGCAATTGGGACTCCATGAGAAATTTCGAGGGAGCTCCCAGCCTATCAGAGGGTCCTGCATTTAAGTCTCCAGGGACATTTAGTGGGTACTTGTCAGGATTCCATGTCGGAAGAGGAGATATGCGACTGAGATGATCGGCATGTTCCAGACGAGATAAGCTGGGAGGCAAGTCACCAAAACCCAATTTCAAGTCTGTAAGCTGGTTTTGGAATTTCAATGGTGGTCCACTAAATTTACTTCCATGCAATGCCCTAGTCATCATTCCATCAGAGACACTTGGAAACAGGCTTGATTTCCCTGATTTAGGGGGCTTGAGTCCCTTGCCAGGGAATGCTGGTACATCCAAAATTTTGGTCTGTTCCTCTTCCCATCTAATTGACAAATCTTCCACAGTTTTGAACTTGGAAAATTTTAACCTAGGATCTCGCAGCATAGCATCCCAATTGCCCCGTCCATGTCTGCGAACCCCAATCCACAGGTTATCCAGTTCTTCTTCAGACCAAATATCCATTTTGGATTTCTTTTTGAATGGATTTCCTGATCCTGATCCCGATCCAGTTCTTAGCATTATATTTTCAAGAACTTTCCTATGGTTTTCAGGAAATGGTGACAATTTAGAAGGCATCTGTCCCAATCCTAGTGTTGGAGGCACCTCTGGCTCTTGCTGATTACACCTTGGCGCATCAGGCATAGGAAATTTGAGGTTTGGAAACAATGGCATTGTTGGATGGTCATGATGCTGCTCATTCACATCAGCGACTCTTGATCCTAATGACAAACTTGGGAATAAATCAGGGTGTGGACGGGGAAAGTTCCCAGTAGGAAATGGATATCTGGGCAACAACTTCTCGTCAAAAGGTAGTTTGGGCAGTGCCATTTTTTCTTGAAAAGCTGCAAAACTACTGGCAGAGTTCTCTAAATTAACAGTAGAACCTTTGCCTTGCTGGAAAATGAGAGGATGCTGCAAATAAAACAGTGCAACATAAGCACACAAATATATGACCAACTAGGCAGATTGCAAATTGTGTGTGAGAGAGAAGAGAACATACTGGATTAAATGGATGATACAAATCAGGAATGCTAATCTTTGGTCGAGATTGGGAAACATCGAGTGGAGGATCTGGCAATTTAAATCTGCCAGATATAGTTTCATGAGCTTTAGTTCCCATTTCATCTGAGGTTGTGGGACAAGGAGCAATACTAGGCGGCAAGTCAGGTCCCAATCCCAGTCTGTTCTTTCTGTTGTATGATCTTGAAAACTTCCGCTGTGATGACTCCATTGGGTTGGCATTTGGAGCACATAATCCAATAACAAGGGGGTTCTCAGCTTCTGAGTTCATATAGCTTGGGCCCTCTCCTAGATTTGGTTGACCAAGATGTTTGGGCAATTTTACCAACCTTACAGTTGAGTCAGTCCTGTTTTTTCGCCCCTCTGAAGTCTGCCCAGAACTACTACCATCTAAGAACAGAGCTGAAGAATTCTCTTCACTAGGTTGAATGAATAAAGCTGATTGATTTCCATCCTGAGCTTGTGACTGAAGGAGTTGTGCAAAATACTGGGTTCCAGTGGATCCCTCAACAGGTGCAGAAGTTTCCTTCGCATTTCTTTTAGCCAATCTTTCTTTTTGTCGAGCACGAAGCCTAGTACTGTTCCAAGAGAAAATATAAAAGGGTGGAAAAGACAACTCTTTAGTTCCCTCAATTGGAAAAAGGATTTGCAAAGCTATTTACGAAATTCAAGAAGACAATAAATGAAGTCATGATATGGAGACCAAAACAAACAGCCCAAATGACACCAAGAAAGCTTTGGAATAGGGGGCACACACACCACAAAGATTTCTATTTATTTATTTATTTGCCTCATTCGACCTTTATTTATTTTGGCCATCCTACATTTTTCCTAATAGATATAGTCCTATAACCGTCAAACTTTACCTGGCACTTTATTTCCTTATTATGTTCATAGAAGAATAATAGCACTAGTTTATATATATGCATCAATGTTGATATATATGCAGCACTTAACAGCATCTTCCTGTATTAAGATATTGGAATGCTTAAAATATTGATAAGAGTTTGAAAATGGAACTAACTATTTCGCCTTCAGTGCTCTTCCTGCTGGAGTATATTCTCTCTCAGGTTCAAGTTCTGGTTCAGGTTTCTGCTCCTGATCTTCTTCCGCTCCACTCTGCTAAGCCAGAAAGTGAAATAACTTCGCATATATTCTCTAACATTTCTCACTTCATAAATAGAGTTGTACAAAAGAGGGAATTTTTTAAATAAAAAATAAAAATAAAAAACGATAGTACCTCACTTAGTGTTTCATTGGGGTGTGCGGCATATGCCTCCCTGTAAGAAACAGCCTTCCTTTGGCGTTTACCGCGACCAAGAACTGCTTCCTCCTCGCTCTGGTATTTCTCCCATCTAAAAATGCAACGAGAGAAGTCACAACATGAAAGCTTTGCCAACAAACTACTAATTACTCCTATTTACTAGTGAATAGAAGAGAGAGAGAGAGAGAGAGATTCAACAACTTTGCTCTTCTTTTTTTAATTTCCATTGGGGCGGCAGGAGGAGGTTTAGCCATCTATGAATCAATTATCAGTAGCACCATAGCAAGATTGATAAAGAGATGGTTATACAAGCTAGTACTTTTACCTCACTCGCAGAAGCCTGTCCCATTCATTTTCTTCAGTGCTGCTACCAATTAGATTATCCTCTTTCTTCTCTAAGTTCTGTGTACTTGTATCATCATTTGCCAGCATCATTTCTCCTGCCTGTTCTTCAGTTGCTTCCTCATTCCACTCCGAAGCCTGCATGAGAACAAAATTACTAATTTAATTATAAGAATGAGATGGTTATTGCAATGTTCATCATGTTTTAAAAGAGCTGATAACTAAAGACAAAGTGGCATTCAGGATATAGCATCAATTATTCTTCAAGCTCTTTTCCTCCATTTAGCGACTTTCATTTACTCATATCGAAGGGTATCTAGTCTTCCAACTATTAGACTTTTTTCTTTCAACAACAATTAAATTTTATTGCAAAAAAGGGTTCTTCCAGAACAAACACAGGCTCAAAAGTGCACCCAGTCCATTCAGTTTCAAATAAACAGATCATGAAATCCAGTGAACATATTTTGGATAGTAAATACTAAATAAATCAACCTAGTTGAGTTCAGCTACTAGTTCCTATTTCTCCATTTGCTTATAAACACTAAACCCATTGAAAGCCCTTGATCTGGAATATTTTCCTTGATAAATCCATCAATTTTAGTGTATTACCCATCTCCCATCACTACTATGCTATCGTTCTTTCTAACAGGTGCATCCATATTGAACATTTCCAACTATCGTAATCAATTCTCTCTATTTATGAAATATGATGATAAAATGGGAGAGCTATATTTTACCTTCACTGAACCAAGCATATCACTCTCCAGTTCAGCTTCATTGCTATCAGGTGAATCAGACTGGAGGTTTGATCGGTCAAGCAACTTGAAAATTGCATTCTCATCCCACACTATCTTTGTACTGATTTCAGCACATTTATCCTTATATACATCCCCAAGGCTCCCAGTCTTCCTCCTATGTTTCTGCTCTAATTCCATAACTGCTTCAATTTTATTGTTCAGGTTTTCACCTAGCCCATTCCCTGTTGTGTTAGAAGAATCACTAAAAAGTTCTTCAGTTCCCCATCTTAGGATATCTTCCACCTCCTTCTGCGACCCTGACTTGTTCACAAAAAGCTGGTCAAGCATCAATTTCTTCTTTGCAAGCTGCAGTATGCGCTCTTCAACACTAGCACGAACAACCAGCCTGTATACCAGAAGTCTATTGGATTGTCCAATCCGATGTGCCCTATTCATTGCTTGGATATCAGCATGTGGATTGAAGTCTGAATCATAAATGACGACAGTATCTGCAGTAGCTAGATTGATTCCAAGGCCACAAGAGCGTGTTGATAACAAGAACACAAAACGACTTTTATCTTGATTAAAACGAGCAATTGATGCTTGACGATCAGCAACTGAAACAGATCCATCAACTCTCTCATATGTCTTGGGACCAAATTCAATTGTCAAATAATCCTCAAGAATGTCCAGAAGTTTTGTCATTTGTGAAAATATAAGGACTCTGTGACCTTCTTTGTGCAAAATCTTGAGCATAGAATGGAGCAGAGTCAGCTTTGCAGAAGCCTTTATCCGCATTTCATGGAGGAACTCTAATGAGCCAGTTTCAGGCTCAGTACCGGGTATCAAATAAGGATGGTTGCACACTTTCCTCAACTGCATCACAATATTCAGCATCGATTGCTGTGCTACACCTTTTCCTATGTTGCGTAAAACCTGATAGTTCTTTGTGAGCATTGCACGATAGTATTCTGCTTGAATAGATGTCAACTCAACAGGAACCATCCGTTCTGTTTTAGGGGGAATGTTCTGCATGGCATCTTTTTTAAGCCTCCGGAGCATGTGTGGAGCAACAAGTTTCTTCAATTCATCTACCTTTTCTGCCGTTGTAAGATCATTAAACTTCTGCTCGAATGAAGACAAGGATGGGAAGGATGTTGGCTGTAAGAAGTTGAGTAAGTTATACATCTCTCCTATGTTGTTCTGAAGAGGAGTACCAGTCAACAGCACACGATGCTGAAATGAAAATGTGTTGAGTGAGCCAAAAAGTTTACTGCTAGAATTTTTCAAACGATGCCCCTCATCCACCACAAGAACTTCCCAAGGAATTGCACGCAGATTAGACAAATCCGCAAGAACCATTTCATAAGTTGTTAAGAGAACATTAAATTTGTAGGAAGTAGTTTTTTTGTTTGAACCGTTTTGATTGCTGGCATGCCATTCATATTGACGGATTATGGTTCTTGCTTTGGAACTCCCATGATAATCCACAACATTTAGTTCAGGAGCCCACAGTGCAAACTCTGCCATCCAGTTTGGCAGCGTTGACAAAGGAACCAAGACAAGAGAAGGCAATCTAGCTTTGAACTCAAAGTACACTGATGACAAAAAAGCACAAGCAGACACCGTCTTCCCAAGCCCCATCTCATCAGCAAGAATAACATTTTTGGACTTAAACCAACACCGGCGCAACCAATTCAAGGCTTCCATTTGATGGGGAAATAGCAAACCTCCATGGAGTTCTTTAGGCTGCTCAGTGAGAGAAGCTATATCACTTTGCTGTTCATTTCTTTTCTTCAATGTGTCATCCTTGATAGCATCTTTATCCAATGCTTGGGATTCAAACCTGTGAAATAGATCAATCAGGTGGGATGCTTTTGAGATCACAGGCTCATCTATCCTTTCCCAAGTGCATTCATCATATGAGAGACCAGTCCATTTTACAAAAACTTCAGTTGCACCATTTGAAGCAGACCGGACAGCAATTACTCGTTGAGGGATTTTCCATTGCTCCTCGCAAATATTTATTGTAGCTGTCCCATATTTTGCCTTATAATTGTCCAGCTTTCGTTTTGCCAATGTTTTCAGCTCAGACTCTGGTAACCATGTATTATGAATATTAGATTTCCCAACCCATTTGATCAGAAATTCATACGAGACAGTTACTCCATTGGAGTTCGAAGATTCAGCCAAGGTAGACCCCTTGTGTTTCTTCTGGGAGGTGCTACTGGTTTCCAAAGCTGTATCAACAACCTTTGCATTTCCTAATTGATTAGAAGCAAAATTTTGAGAACATTCCATATTATCATTACTGTCACGGATCTCCACACAGGAATCAGTTTCCTTTGAAGTTTTTTCGCTAGTTTTAGCAAATTCTTCTTCATTTGCAAGGTAGTCTCCCGAGACCTCATCCTCTGTTCTTACTGAATTAATTCCTTCTTTACTCTCTTTGATCATTGATCTTCTGTATACTTGAAACTTGTCCTTCGCGATATCATTTTCTGTGATCCTTCCTTCATCAGGACAATCTGCAAGACCTTGAGAGCCATCAGTGGAAGCTATCTCATTCAACTGATTTTCATCTTTAGGAACAGGGGAACCCTCTGATTGTGGGTCATTTGCGGGTGCTACAAGGGTATTGCATGAATTTCTTGCATCAGCATCTCGAACTCGACATCCCAGTACCCTATCGACCTGCATTTGAGTAATATAAGAAAATTACAAAAAGAGCATTTCAAAGATTTTTTCGGTTCCTTTTCACTTTCTTTCCTGATTAAGAAGTGATGAGTAGGAAGCGATTTTTTCTGCAGCTAATACACTGACTACACAACAACAGTACCTGTAGAGCATCAAGCCCACTTTCTTCATTTGTAACTGGTTCAACTGTAACTTTTCCTAACTCGTTAGATGGATGAGATGCTCCCTCAGAGACTATCTGCAAAATGAATGCAACAAATACCAAATGAAGCTGGAGTAGAGCAATGAGGCTAAAAATTTGAAAGGAAATGAGACGCAAATCATAAATCTCATTTATCACATCACAATACAGGTTTTTGATGGAAAAAAAATTCTTCTTTTAAGTAAAAATCATTTCTTAAAAAGGCAATATATTTGAATGTCATTTTGCATGGAGCATTATCATGCACTGCGATTTAATATAATTAACATGATCATTAAATTATAAGAGGGGTTGATAATTAAACTTATGAGTCTGATTGGATAAAATTATTTGCAAAATACTATTGATCATCTCTATCAAACAAAATATAAATCTTCTAAGATTTGATCCACATTCACCATCATTCTCTATGCATGTATGCATTAGGTTTAGTGGAACTACATGGCATATACATGATACATACATCATAATGGAATTAGATGAATGGCCTCTTCCATGCTAATCATTGCATTTGGAAGCAAAAAAATAAATAAATAAATAAATTGTTCAGATTTTGTTTCCAACATATTATAAATCACAAATGTGTTAGCTAACAGCTCCTTAGTTGGCAAGGCGTAATCTGGAACGGAAAGATAGGCAACAACCAAACACAGCACTTGGATTCCTTAACATATAAAAGCATATAGTTCTATTAAAAGCAAAATGGCTTTAATTGCTTATGCATCATAAATTTTATTTATTTTCTATCCCTATAAGTTTTAACAGAAGCCTTTTCATTGGTAAGTCAAATGTATTCACTTGTGCTTTAAGGAAGATACACCTATTCACATCAAGAATCACTCAAAACAACAGAAACAATCAACTTCTGTTTGCCTTGCTAACTATAAGCTATTGTTAAATAGACAAGGAACTTGCCCACATTTCGTTGTTACTGTGGCCTAAAATGTTGATCACATTCTTAAAATAAACACCACAGACAATTATACTTTCCTACATTACCTTTCTGCTTCAGTTTTACAAAAGTATACCTAACAGTCAAAACACTATCCAAGATTTTGTGGGCAAAAGAGGAAAAATATACACTTTTCTCCATTATCCTTAAAATGTGTATTCAGTAAATTGGGCATTCTTTCCAAGACAAAGGGAGTGACACATTGAACAGCTCAATTGAAAAAGGTTATGTACAATATCCACTCGGCAAGAAGGAGATTAGCCATATGTGACCAGATGGAGTCCAAGGGAAAGTGATCAAATTCGGAATTCAAAAGCTATCCCTTCCAAAAGATAGGTCATTCACACACTGAAAGGAAAATCGTAGGCCTTGAAGGAGAAACACATGCTAGTAGTTTGGTGTAAGCTAAGAGTGAAAACAAAGCAAAGATACAGATCTCTCCTAAGGTGAAGCCTAGAATGGATTTTCAGACACTAGGAGAAGAGCGTTGTAGATTGGGTGACTAGACTAATTACCAGATCCTGATATGTCCTGCATAAGTCATAACTTTACCTTGTATTTTCTCCTAAAAGGGCTTCAGCTGTACAGTGATGTACACATTCACCTTTTCCTGAAAAGTGTCTCATCCCCAGAGCAGAGAGAAGGGAGAATTGACAGAGAAGAGTCATAATATACTTTTTGACATGAACCTATGGTATGTAATGTTAAAAAGGGAGTAACTAAAACTCATTAAGACTTTTAACTAACCAAGAAATACAAAGAAACCAAATCTAATCAAGACTTTTTTTCACAAGTATAAGCACAACAGTTATAGTAGCAAATAGAAATTAATTACAGTATATCATAACAAGTAGCAGGGACTATAGATAGTATCAAAACAAAAGCATATACCTGTTCTTTAAGATGTTCATCAACAGTATCCTTTCCAACATCCTGTTCTGGCAGAATCTTAGAAGATTCATGGTTAATTGACTTGAGTTTCCTTTGGGATTTATTGGCCCCTGGATGCGCACAGTTTGACTCAGATTTACCTTTTTTTGTCTTGGCAGTATGATTGGACTTATCAGTTCTACGCTTCTTCCAACTATCAACAGGGAAGAAGTCATGTTTCCTTTTCCTATCTTTCCGTGAAGCAGAATCCATTAAAGTGGTGCATTTATCCATGGGAGATTTATCAGTGCTTGACAACCGAGGCCTTCTCACAGAAGCTTCTTCATTTGTTTCTGAATCTATTACATTTGACAAAGAAGTAACTCCCTTACCAGGAGAAATTGGCTTCTTCTCCTCTGACTCATCTTCAACACTCACATACGATGAACTGCACCCAGCAGACCCATCCCCTGAAGCATGGTTGAGTTTGGTCTTTGAAGATACACTATTTGGGGATGGATCCAACTTCTCCTTTTGGACTCGTTGAGACAAAGAAGATTTTTCTTTACTTGACAATCTTCGATTATCAAGAATGGAACCTCCAATATTCTTAGACATCTTAGTACTTCCAGATGATTTATTCTCATTTTTAGATTTCCCAGTAGTAGTGACCTTTGTTCTAGCTCGTTTTGAAACAGAATCTAAAGGACTTGTGGGCCCAAGGGGATCAGTCTTCTGATTACAACTTGGACATTCCCATTTCCCCGTCGGTATACGCTACAATGAGATACAAGGGAAAAATAAAATAAAATCATTCAAAGAAACTACAAGAAGAAGAAAGAATGAAGACACTAGTGTAACTAGCAAGCATACCTTAAGCGGAGGTTCTAGACACTGAATGTGGTAGGTTTGAGGACAACTCTCACAGCACAATAAATTTCCACCAAGGTCACAGACAACACACTCATAATAGTACTGGAAAACAAAAAAGGAAAATGCTTAGATTGCCAGAATGCAGTAAGTAAAAATTGTTTTCATTTAGTCTAATTATTTAACATTTTATCGTTGTTAATCTAATGTAGTTGTATGAATGCAAAAGTTAACAGCATGAATTTGAAGAAACACATTAAGAAAGTTCTTTTGTTTCTTGACCATAAAGCTTGACTCCTGTTATAGACCACCCCTGCTTTCTTTCCAAAAGATCTCTTCCATATCTTCGTACTATTCCCACCAAAAAAAACAATAAATGTGAAGAAACTACAAAAAGAAAAACTCACCCCATCATTGCCCTTTTTCTTGCTTGAAGAACGAGTTGAGGCAACTTCATCTTTCACCCCACGTTTAGATGAAGGATTATTCAGTACTGATTCCAAGGGTTGAGAATTTTCTTCTTTGACAGTTGATGAATCCAAGCCAGATGGAATCTTTCGGCGTTTGCGCTTCAAGACCCAGTTTTTGTTAAGCATTTTGCTAGCTTCTGCAACATCTTCTTTCATTGTTGGGAACAGGGTTGTACATCTCAGAACTGCAATGGAGTGTTGGAAATCAGAAAAAGTGTTTGGGCAGTACTCTGTTCATATTCTCGTTTGACACACTCCAAGAAAATGACTAAATGAGAATGCTTGAAAAGAGAAAGATAACAGGAACTAGGCATAAAGACATCATATTTAGCATAAACAGTCAAGGAAACTAGGATTAAAGTCATCATATTTAGTGTAAAAACTTCCAAGATCTGCACCGTGAGATACTCCTCCATAACTAGATCTGTTTCTCTGTGCAACAACATTGTTTTTAGATGAACATTAATCATGTACTTCTATTCACAACTAATACAATGGCACAAACCTACGGACACCATGCTTTCAGATAGTGAACACATAAAATATGCACCATCTAAACCCCATATGCATTCTGTTCCTTTGCATTACTTAATAAAATAATTTAGGAAATTCAAATTTCATCATAGTCCCATTAGTCACGACTGACAATATAGTGTTTCAAGAGAGATTAGAGTCCTTTTTCCTTTTAACGAAGGCCAGAACTCCACTATAGCTCTGTGACACGGTATTCAAATAGTAACCACCTGAAGAAATCAATCAGAGCAACACTAGAAATATTTTCTGCATTTTATTAAGTCAAAAAGGTAAACCAGCACTTGCCTAAAACATGTAGATGATCATCTAAATCAAGAAAAAGGCAAACATTCCTCCAACTAACCACATGAATACATGTATGCCAGCAAAAAGTCATATAGATAGCACAAACCAAGATTAATCCCTCCAGTGTAAGAAAATAAAAAAGTTTCAGGAATTTCCACTTCAAGACAGCATTTAAAACTGAGTTATACTTGCCATGAAGAGGGGAAATGTGTTTATTGAGATATATGTACATTCATGCAGCATATAACCAAAAACAACAAAAAGCTATTGCTATAGTCCTCATTTTCAAGATAATTCAATTAGATACTCAAAACTCAAGCCTAATCCTCCAAATTTGAAAGGGCAATCATAAGCATTTATGGCATTCATGATTTTCCATTTAAACATAGCATATGGAAGTGAGGTATTGAACACCAAAATGCATAAATCAACTCATTATTTGATTAAGACCACTTAAAATCACCGGAAAAACTCATCAGATAATTCAATTAGATACTCAAAACTCAAGCCTATTCCTCCAAATTTGAAAGGGCAGTCATAGGCATTTATGGCATTCATGATTTTCCATTTAAACATAGCATATGGAAGTGAGGTATTGAACACCAAAATGCATAAACCAACTCATTAATTGATTAAGACCACTTAAAATCACCGGAAAAACTCAATTAGATACTCAAAACTCAAGCCTAATCCTCCAAATTTGAAAGGGCAATCATAGGCATTTATGGCATTCATGAATTTCCATTTAAACATAGCATATGGAAGTGAGGTATTGAACACTAAAATGCATAAACCAACTCATTAATTGATTAAGACCACTTAAAATCACCGGAAAAACTCAGACTTAATTTGGAACTTAAGCTACTTCAATAAACAAGCATTCCACATATATGACAAAGCCACCATCTCATGCATGCAGTTGTTAATTTAAGCAAAAGCATTACAACTAGAGCAAGCATATGCATTCAACTCCTGAAAATCTGCACAAATCCCCCCATTCATCATTCCAACCCTGAAGAAGCACTCAATCCACAGAAAGATCAAAATTTAAAGCAAAATTGAAGCACAAACCTACAACATTCCAACCAATCAAGAAGCACCCACAGGAGAATGAGGCAGAAAACACAAAAGAATGAGCTCAAATTGCATGAAAGCACTAAAACATCAAGAAATAAAACTGACCCAGATTAAGAATAGGACATAGCAATCCTCCAAACCGATCAAAGCGAAACAAAAACGCAGGAAAACTCAATCTTGCTGATTGAGGGAGCTATATGCAGCAGAGGGAGCACTAGAGATTAGCCGATTAGGGTATTGGACAACGGGAGAGAGAAAGCGAGAGGAATACGAGAACGAAGAGAGAGAAAGCGGTGGAAAGTATATAAATAGAGGGGGAATGAGTTTCTAGAGAGAGAGTGCATACGTATACGGATTCCCAGGTGGGGCGGGTGTGTGTGTTGCGGGGTGGGTGGGGGGTGTTACACATCACAACTTCACAACACACCACACTGACATCGTAGGAAGGGTTGCGGGAAGCGAGCCGGGCCTCCCCCACTCACATCTCGACGCGTGGCACCCCCGAACGCTTGTCCTCATCTCCCCACACTTTTCGCCCTTTCTCCCCCTCTCTTCTCTCCTCTCCCGGAGAGAGAGAGCGAGAGAGAGAGACTACAGATTGCGTTGCTTCTACTGCGCTGTTGGATTATATGGATAATAAATGTATATATACATAATACATATATTTAGCATACTTCTCCGTATATGTTTCTCTTTTCCCTCCTATTACGTTTCTTTCTCTCTCTACGATCTTTCCAAATTGCCGCCATCTGCTCTTCATTTCGTGTGTTTTTGTCAGCCTTTTTTCCTTTTTTTTTTTTACTTTTCTTTTTCTTTAACTATTTTAATTTTTTTTTCCCACAAATTTCATATGTTCATTGCTGCAATCCTGCCTGGCATGATTAAAATGGGGAATTGAAGAGACCACCCGGATAGTACAGTTCAACTTCTAAATTCAAATATGCAAGAAATATATATAATTCTTTCATTTTGTTAATTGTATCTGGTCAATTGACATAATTAGTACATTACGTTACGTAATTTTATATTTTATAACATACGTGTATAATTATTATTTTTTGTATATAACTGGCAAAAGAGTCCGTTGAAATAAACATGACTACATGATTCTAGACTAAATAATCTCGATAGCCTCCACGACAAGATAATAGGTTGATCTCCTATAGTTTGCGTACCAATGGCGTTGATAATACACCCTCGAAGCCAACTAAAATGTGTATTTGTTTGTTTCTTAATCCATGTGACGTGTTTAATAGAGCAAGCATGATCATGATGAAACATGTCACAAGTGCTCTCAATAATATTGACAATTGGCGTCTTACTCCGCATTATAATAGTATATGCTAGAGGCAATTGTATAATTATCTTTTTTTTTTTTTTTACGTTTTATTGTTTGTTTCTAGAGGCGGAGATCCCAAGTATTACATTCAACGACACCTCTCCAAACGTCTCTTGATTCAAGGAATGATATGGTATTCCATAATCATTTTCTTTACCCCACATGGAGGTTATACAAAAGCTAGATCCATCGCATAGCATGCTGAAAAGTTAAATTTACCCGGTAATTCGTGACTTGCATCATTGTAACTTTCCCGAATTTCCTGATCCATCATTTCCACCACTCAAGTACCTTTCACAAGTGACTCAACGACAAGTTAAATCAGATCAATTTATCTATTCTAACTAGTTAAAATCTACAATAAAAAAATTAAGTGACAAAATTTACTACTAAAATTTGTAACCCAAGACTAAAAGGTAAAGGCACAAAAATTACTGTACTATTTATTTCAATAAAGTAGCCCAATTGGGCGCTGTTTGTGTAGCCATATTGCAAGTCACGAGTTTGACGTATAACGGCGGTCACACATTATTTTATTTTACCCGCACGAGTAACTAAGTTGATTCATGAAATCAATGAGTCACTATTCTACTGTTCTATTGAGTCAGGGTGTGAAAGTCTTTGAACGAGGAATATCATAGCGTGTCAATTTTATTACATTAAAAAATACACAACAAATTAAACAAAATATCTACATTAATAGTAGTTACCATAAACGTTGAATGGGTCAAAAAAGAAGACGTGGAGAAATCCACAGGCTTTTACCGTTTATAAACCCATGGATTGGGAGTGGGAAAGAGACAGATAGGCATGCGGTTTGAGGGGAGAAATGGTAGATTCTTTGGTGAATTTTGGGTGGACTAATTTTGGGAGGTAGACAGCTCTGAGAGTTTGACGTGATTGCTTGTGATTCTTAATTTGTTCAACACCAATTTATGTACAACAGATTTCCTTTATTCTTTTATTACTTCTGTGCTTTTCTTGTCTCTCTCCCTTCTCCTTCTCCAAACACATTCTTTAACAAATTAGAGTAACAAAAAAAAATGTGATTAATATTTTTGTCTCAAATTTTTTAATTCAAGGATCAAGATTCTTTGTTTCATTTGATTTGCGAGAAAGCGTTGCTAGTCAAAAGTGTGTAATATGTAAAAACTGTAAAATCTGTGAGCATAAATATAATATGTGCAATTCAACTATCAACTTAGGCTTTTAGTTGGATAGAACACATGCTTTAATTAAATCCACCTCATAACTCTAACTAGTAAATAATCACAATATACTAAATCAGTGATTTAAGTTGTTGATTAATAGACAACTCCGACGACCAACTCAAATCAATATTGTCTATAGATAGCTTCCAATCTCTCACATTCTTCCTTTCTTGTTGAAGCAATTTAAGAACTTGTGTTTAAATGGGTTGTCATAATGACGGGAAAATAAATACTCGGAAGGTATATTTCAATATTATTAAATACAATACTCTATTACTCCGGACAATTATATCATGGATCGGGTTCACCTTGCAATGAAGATTCGAGTCTAAAAATAACATAATTTACATACAGAGTGTTCACAATTCAAATTGTGAACATTTAGTATATAACTTGTAAACATTTAATATGTAAATTGTGTATTTTAGATTGCAATTCATCTTGCAATGTGGACTCGAATCCATAAAATAATTTACCTAATATTCCGTAATAGTTACGACTTACGTGTGAATAGGGCTGATTTTACCTAATAACGAATAAATAAATATGTTCTCAGCAAGTAGCATAATTGATAGTATTTTTAGGGAATAATTTATTTTTATTTAAAACAAACAAGCTTCAAAATATAATTTAAAAAGTGCTTCACATGTCAGAAGTGTGAAATTGCCCTACTATGCAAATACTGTTTAATTTTTTTTAGAAAATGAAAAAAGAAAAATTTACAAAAGTAGGTACTAGGTAAGGTAGTATTTAGTTTGACTTAATTTTTTAGTTAATGGAAGGGCAGTATATGAAAATGAAATCATAAAACCTTAACCCATAAAATGCAATTTTAACTAATGTGTTGTAGAGATGATACACTTTGATGACCATTTAATAAAACACCTAACAATTGACTCAATTCCTTAATAATAAACACATTGTTAAGTATGACTTTTTGCCTTTGTTGATGATCGTTTAATGAAACGCCTAGCAATTGACTCAATTTCTTGATAATAAATGTATTGTTACGCACGATTTTTAGTATTTGTTGATAAATATTTAATAAAACGCATAGCAATTGACTCAATCCCTTAATAATAAACGTATTGTTACGTGCGGTTTTTAGTATTTGTTGACGAACATTTAATAAAACACAAAGCAATTGACTCAATCCCTTAATAATAAACGTATTGTTACGTGGATTTTTAGTATTTGTTGACGAACATTTAATAAAACACCTAGCAATTGACTCAATCCCTTAATAATAAATGTATTGTTAAGTATGATTTGTTGTCTTTGTTGACGAACATTTAATAAAACACTAGAAATTGACTCAATCCCTTAATAATAAACGTATTATTAAGTATGATTTGTTGTCTTTGTTGACGAACATTTAATAAAACATCTAGCAATAAGGCCTAGACCCTGTATTGTAGATTAAATTGGGCTTGGGATAATGGGGTAAAGAAAATATGGGTGAGATGTGACTCCCAAGATGTTGTTACTTGGGTCAACAAAGAATGCGACATTTTGGGTCTTATGGGAGCTATTATCAGCAAATGTAGAAGATTGTTATCAAGGGCCTGGGTTGTTACGGTGTTTCATGTTCCAAGAGAGGATAATTATGTGGCGAACTGGCTCGCAAAACTTGCGCAATCAAAAAACTGTGAATGGATGGAGGTTGTGGTGATTGATCAACTCGAGGTCAAAAGATTGAGAAGGTCTCTCCTTAGGAGAGGTTATGAAAGCTAGTTGTCTAGCTTGGATCTTCCCCTCTCTCATCCTCTAAACAAAAAAGGAAAAAAAAAAAAAAAAAAAACACCTAGCAATTGACTTAATCATTTAATAATAAACGTATTGTTGTTGTTGTTGTTTTTTTTTTTTTTTTTTTTTTTTAATAGAATAAGCGTATTGGCAAGTATGACTTTTGATCTTTGCTGACAAACATTTAATAAAACATCTAGCAATAGACTAATCCTTTAATAATAAATGTATTGTTAAGTACAATTTTTGGTCTTTCATCTTTTATGATTAGACATTTAAGTTTTTGTCTGCATGAGCAATTCAGTTGGTACTCATGTGATAAATTACGGGCAAGGAACCAAGATCGATTCATGACAGCTACAATAAGAGAGTTACACCTATGTAGTGGGCTTCTTGTGGACACCCGACACTGATCCTCCCAACTAAGAAGTAAGAAGGCACTCAGTTACTATGATTTATCCCTCCATCATCCTATTGAGGCGCGGTGTAGGGACTCTTGAGGTGAGGGATTTGCATTTTGTAGGCAATGCATGTAAATCATGTTACCGGCAAAAATCAAACTCCACATTAAATCAAGCACTACCGAAACTTACCTCACTCTAGTCTTTGCACCATTGAGCTATGCCCCGAAGTTCATGTGTTCACAAGGAGTCTTGAATTGCATCAAGCACTAGTTGATTTTGTGATCTGTCATGAGAGTATTAGCAGAGCACAGAAGAACAGCACAACCAGATGCAATTGACAACTAAAAGAGAGAAAAAGAGCAGGGCATGAAACTGTCCAAGAATTCAAAATGGTCTTTATTGATGGTAAAAAATTCATACATAGATAATCTGTCCAACGTTCAAGAGGCTCTCATGAGGCACATTGAAAATTGCACTATTTTCCCTGCAAATTTTCCTAAGAAATGCATATACATAGTCGATGGCGATTTTCCTATAAAACCGAGAATCTCTCCCTGCTCTCACTACTGTGTTCCCGAGAATGTGTACAACCCCGGCATCTCTACACGCGTTCAAGAACTCCAGCTCGTCGACTTCTGTCTGCGTGCTGTCACGCCCCGACGACATCGTCATGTTGCACCCGTGCCTAGGAGACTGCACGGGCACGATGGAGTCCACCGAGGACACCGTGAGGTCTGTGCTCGTGCACGTGTTGCCATTGTTCTTCGCCAGAAGGAAATCCCTCGACTGCTGCGTTTGCTGCCCGTACACGCTGTACTCGTCAGAATCCGAGCAGCCTTCCATCATAGACTCGAGGCGAACAAATGTGAAGAGGTTGTCAAACAGTTTCTTCTCGAAATCGTCGTCTTTCTTGTGTAGGTCTTTGTAACCATACCTTGCAACGCAGCGGAACATGTGAAAGTTCTTCGGTCCTATCCTCTTCACGAGGAATCTCTCGTCTTCCGGGACCGTATAGACCGGCAGATACTTCACACACACAAATACCACTACTGAATGTGTAGCTGGTAGATTTGTGATGAAGTGAGAAAAGATATGGGGCACTCCACTTGCTAGCTCGGTGTAAACTAGCCCTATCCCGGGAACACGAACTAGGCCTAAGCTCGGGCCGAGCCCTAGAATCCAAGCCATCGAGACCTTGCTGTGCAACTCGAATTCATAGCGCTTCACCGTGCCATAGTGCCAAACATACATGATTATCAGAAAAGCTGCAGCAATCACAAGCGGGACCCAACCGCCCTGGTCGACCTTGAAAAGAACTGCCGAGAAGTAAGTGCATTCCACCACAAGAGATAATCCCGTGAAGATAACGACGATGATCCAGTGACAGTGCCAGACTAGCAACATTATCAAGATCATGAGAAGCGTGGTGACCAGCATGACTATCACGACCGCTGTGCCTGTCGTGCAAGAAGCATAGATTATAGCAGAATTAGCAAAAAAATCATCATTTAGGCAATTATGCCCTAAGGTAGACTAGTCAAAGAAAGTATACCAAAATCTCAAGCAACATATCCTCACATAGTCACGTATTAGGGTTTAATGCTTTCGAGAATGTCAAATCATGATTTCTATAAAGACGAGCATGTATATTGATGGACAAACTCACCGTAAGCGTTGCCAATTTGACTCTTATCTCTGAATCCAGCCGTCACAGCAATGCAAAGAACCATGAGGATCCAATTGATATCTGGAATATATATCTGTCCAAGGAACTTCTTCGATGTATGCACAACCTTAACTCTCGGGAAACAGCCTAATGCTAGAGCCTGCTTGATTATCGAAAATGTAGCAGATATGGTGGCTTGACTCGCGACAATAGCAGCTAGAGTAGCAACAATAAAGACGGGCCAATATATGCTATCTGCCGAATAAAGAAGTGAATGTCAATATGTCATCTAAGGAAATTTCCCCGCAGTAATGACTAATCAGATTACAGACCAAGACAAACCTGGAATAGAACGGTAGAATGCATCGGACACGTGATCTCGATGTTGAGTGAGGTAGGATGCTTGCCCACAGTAGGCCAAAAGAAGGCAGGGGAAAACGATAACTGTGAAAGCAAGCTGAATTGCAGCCAGAGGAAAATGAGAAAGATCAGCAAAAAGTGCCTCGGTACCTGCCAATAGTGATCGAACAATAATTAGATCCAAAAACTTCAAATTAATCACGGGAAACGGGAAGATCCAAAAACTTCAAATCAATCACAAGAAACGGGAATGGCACAGGGAATTGAAGCATGTGCTCCATCTCAACTAACTGATAGTTGGATTGCAGATTTATGTTTATATATTATTTATTATGCTCAACACATGGATGTGAGAACGGGAGAAGATGCAGCTAAAGGAGGAGAGAAGTAATCGCGGGGATTTAGAAGGAGGAAAAACCTGTAATGCTTAACATGATTCCTCCGAGTGATGTCCAGGCATCTTTCCTTCCCCTCCTGAAATACCGATATATGTATACAGGCGAAAAGGCCTTCAAAACCGAGCTATCGTATTTCCAGATGTTGAAAATGCCTATACCTCCTATTAAAAGAAACCAAAGTAGTACAACTGGAGCAAAAAGCCACCCGACCTTGTCTGTACCATAGTGTTGCATGCTAAACAAACCAACTAGTATAAGGACCGCAACAAGCACAACTATATCTGCGAAAACAGAAATACATAAGATTACGTGACATACAACAATAGACGAGAAATATAGCTTCTGCAGTCTCGGAATAGAGTAGTACCAGTGCTCATCTTTGGATGCTCCACCTGGATTCCACCAGAAGCCGAAAGAACTGGAGAATTTTAAGCATATCAAACAATTCAGCGCAAAAATTAGTCAGTTTTCCAATTTAGTTGGGGCCAGATTAAGCATTTCAAGACAAAATTGCACAAATAAAGGATAATATGCACTAAAGAATATTAAGAAACTAAAAAGGTTCAATTCCTAAAAAATCTGTACGTGATTTATATACTTCGCGGGCATTTAGCAATTCACTGAAATGGACAAAAGCTAACTATTAAGTATTAATATAGAGAGTTTTGTTTTGATCTTAGAGCAGAGAAGTAATCAATTGTCTAAACTTAAACATGAACACATATTTATTAATTCCAGCGTTGCAATGTCAAATTCTATGCAGCTTAAACGTTTTCCTAATTTGGTTTACATCACTGTTAAAAGAAAGTTGGTCAAATATGCTTAGGTCATAATTAGAGTTAATACCTCCAATGGTCCTTCGAGTATTGTGGTATTACCAACAAATGTCCTTCAAGTATAAAATGACCGGAAAATGTCATCTGAGTATCAACAAATGACCAGCAAATGTCCTCCCGAGTATCAAAAAATGACCACATGTGGTCTTCCGTTAGCAAAGGCATGAAAGTGGCGTTACATTTACCACTTTGGTTGGATATACTCAGTTTACCCTTCGGTTTACCACTTTCACACATTTGACCACAGGAATGACAGGAGGTCACTTTTTGATACTCAGACGACGTTTGCTGGTCATTTTATACTTGGAGGACGTTTGCTGGTAATAGCACAATACTCAAAGGACCATTGAAAGTATTAACTCTCATAATTATGTCCCTCACTTTCCTAACATTGGCTAATGTCTAATGAACTATAGTTACATTAAGCTTCCTTATACAACCTAGTCACATCGGGAATTATAGTTTAATAAGCTTCCAAAACAAAACCAGCCCACATCATAGAAGATGTTGTTTCAAGCTTAAGTAAAATGAAATAAGTAGATGTAGATAAACCGTACAGTTTGAAAAATACTTAAAACAGCCATACATAGCAAGTAGTAACCCTCAAAGGATAAGGATTGCACGCATCTACCTTACTCCTAATGATTGCAGACATCATATCCAACATTCTATAGAGGGAGTACTAGGTAGAAATGTACACGCAGAAAACTAATGATTCGTGATTAAAAACACACGAATTAATAAGACATAAATACCTGATATAGCAGGAGTAAGAATTCCGTCCCCAATTACCATGCAAGTCCCAACAAGGACGAGAATAAGCAGCGCATTTTTTCTGAATGCATATGCTTCCAGCCATCTCTTTGTTTTTGCAGCAAATGATTGCTCATGAAATGTGTTACGGCTATAAGTCGTTAGCTCCTCATCTGTCCGGTGTTGATTGGGAATGGTTTTGATCTTAGCATGTCGACAGAGTAACGAATAAAGAGCAAAGGTCCCACCTAAACAGCAAATTAGGGCAACCCATAAGCTTTTCCATTTCAGTAACTGTAAGAACTCAATATGCGATATCTAATTTGAACCGACACTAAGCATTTGAATACTGCTCATGCCATGAATCAAGCAGAAGGATAAGAATTATCGAAACAATTGAATGGCCAAACTCTAGGATTGGCATACCTTGGCCATTGTCACTCGCTCTACACACTATGAAAACATATTTGAGGAGCGGTATAAGGGTGAGCGAGTAGATGATCAACGAAAGTGCTCCAATGATATCCTCCGTGTCTTCAATCCCATGGGGAAATGTATTGTAGAAAACATACAACGGTGATGTCCCCAAGTCCCCATACACCACTCCCAGGCTCTGAAACGCAAGCTGCAATAGCAAAATCGAGGAGAACTTCTGAAATAAAAAAAAAAACAAACCGAATCAGCAAACAAATAAACCGTGCCAAAGACTAAAAAATCACACTAACACCTGAACTTTACAAGCCACTAACTGGATCATAAACAGCAGGTGCCAACCCAAAGTCAAAGTTTACTGATCAAGAAAATAATTTTGTTTTTTGTCAACATTTAGATTAAATCTATTGCAATGAATTACCTTAAAAGTTGAAACATCCATAAAAAAAACTCTAAGCTTTAGCATTAGTAGGGTAATCAATTAATTACTAAATCCCAGAAGCATGAGGTTAGTTCTTAGTTCTTACTAATTCTGTACTTGGCCTACCTAATCACAGAACAAAATTCCAATGCAAATACAGCAAGAAAGAAGAAGAATTAACTGAGGCATCCAATAGCAAGCAGATAAAAAGGATATCTCATATCCTTTAACCCAGCATACAAAAGCATAAACAGAAAATTCAATATTTACCTTTTCTCTGTACATGGTTTTTAACCTTCCAGCCTCCTCTTCCATAGGTTGATCAAGTTTTTGGTCCAAAACCCACATCCCTCCCTTAGTTTCACTGGAGTCATCATCAAATTCCATTGCAGAAGCCTCTGATTTTTACAGAAAAAAGTTGATTCCACTGGTGATAGAACTATAGAACTATAGAAGGCGGATATCTACAAGCTTAAACAGAAGAAAATCCAACAAGAATTCCCACTCAATTAATTACAAGCATCCAAGAAAAAGTTGCAGAGCAAAGCTGGTACTTTTACCAAAAACCCCCACACCACACCAAAAGCACTATACCTCACATCCACCTGTATTCAATAGAAAGGAAAAAAAAAAAAAAAAAAGATTTGTCTTTTACTCGGCAATTGGTACAGGAATTTCCCCAGTGGGGTCAAGCTGAGAACCCCAATTCCAATCAGTTCCAACCACACAATACAACGCCCCACAGCCACCCCAATAGGCAAAAGGATTGAATCGCCTGAAATGAATGAACCCCGTTTGTTTTCTTGCTTTTTTTAGCTCACGATTTTCAACCCATTTTTGTTTTTGGAAGAAACGAGCTTTGATTAGAACTTAGAAGGACGGAAAATAAGTTTCTGGGAATAGTAATTATTCAGGGCAACTTCTTTCTGCACTTCAAATTTTACCAAACCAAAAAATGTTCTCTTTTCTCTCTCTCTCTCTCTATATCTCGCAATCAGCTCGTTTGATGAACACAGCTAGAGAGATGGGCAGAGCCGCAGAGGATGGGGACGAGATAGAGAGAGTCGGAGAGTGGTCGTTGTCAGTTGTACGAATCTTCGCGGAATCATTACAAGATGCGACAACCTTGTGATTTAAAGGCTGCAAATCTGGGTTATTTAACGTTGCTTACTGTACTTTAAATCACACTTCTAATGTTCTAATTACTCTCTATTAAGATAACAAGTCAACCTGCTCTTCTTGAATGCTTTTCATTTATTTATTTATTTTTATCCTAGGAAGCTTATTATTTTTAAGTTATCACATACTCCATATAAATTAATAATTTATTTAAAGTGGGACAAATATTTATATTCTTGATTATTTTCATAAATCAAGTAATTATAAATAATAACCAGCTATTAAGATTTAAAAGAAAAAAAAAAAGATATGAATGTGACTTACAGTGCTAGAATTTCTTTTAACGGAGGTGCGTTGAGTATTGATTGATGATGCTATTGGGTTGTAAATCTCAGGAGAATACGCAATGTCACGTTGATAGTAGGCTGAGTTAGTTGATTTTCTCTCTTTCTCCTAACTTTTTTTTTTTTTCCAAAAAAAGGAGAAGAAGAATAAGATCAAGAAGAACAACTCCTAGACATTTTATAGGAACAAAAGATTATCGGCATTGAACATATATAGAAAATATTTAATAATAATAACAATAAAATGAAGTTATAATGTTATATCCATAAATTACAATAAAAGATTGTTGGCGTTGGACAAATATAGAAATATTTAATAATAACCATAATAGGAAGTAGTATACGTAATTTATAATTAAATACCAAAGGTGATTAAAAAGGAATGATGTTATTTTTCTCTTCTAAGTTTATCGCTTAAATTCACTCCCAAGTTGTAATAAAACTTTATATTCATTGAAAAATCATGAATATTTAGTAATCAATTGACGGATTACACCAAAATTTAAATATATACATTTAGTAATCAATTCAATTATTAAAATACAATTAAATATTATATTACCACATCATAATATGAATATTACGAGGAATGCGTATCATTACTCATTAAAAAGTGTTATTGTTGGTAGTAAAGGTCATTCTTTTTAAAAAAAAATTTCTTTTTCCTTTATCTTTCGGTCAATCAACGATGAACATGTGATAAAAGTATATACTCTATGCCAAACTAGCTTCTCAATATTTTTTTTTATAACAAAAAGTATATGTGTGTGTGTGTATGTATGTATGTATATGTATATATGTATGTATATCTATATGAGAGAGAGATATTTTATGGTTTTGATTTGATTATGAGATTTAATTTAAGTTATTTATATCTTTTTTCTTATATTTAATTTAACATTGATATATTAAATTTATAATGTAAAAATCACATTAAATGTATTAAAGAATACTTGTTTGATGACAGCTAAAATGAATTGAATAATGTATTCAACAAATGAGTATAGTAATTACATAAATGATTTCGAATTGTGTTATATTTTGTGAATTACATTGATTGGATCATTGCCTAGTCACATCGTATATAGACCAAATTTGACATACCCAACGTTTACTTGATAAATGATACTCCGTAATATAATAATAGACAGAAATTATTTGTCTATTTGTGATTTAAGTAAAATTTGTTTCAGATTCAGTCCCTTTTAAATATACTTTCAAATATGAACATTATAAATAGAGCAATAAACATTAAGGAAGATCTATTAAATGAGGTTTAATATCAATTTGACTTAATAAAATTAGATAAAAGTCAATAAAAATATTGAATAATAGGTGTAAGCTACGAATCATATAGTACTCCGTATTATACAAAACAATACTCCGTAATAATAATAGTAGGAAACCTCATATATATGGCACTCACACTAGAAGACGGACATAGAATACTGTGACTACCAAGCTAACAACAACGAAATAATAATAAAATGGGGCAAATCCAGGCCATTCAAGTTGGTCGAACTGTTGGCTTAATAACCACAAACTAGATTCCAAATTCGAATCTTAATGACAGTGATAGTGTACACCTTTAGGTAATAGTTGCGGTTTCTATTGTCACCAAACTAATAATAATAAAACTCAATAATAGACGACTTTAGCAGCAAGTAAGAGACAATAAGATCTAAATAATTAAACGAAGTGTCATAGGTGTTGGACGCAATAGATAATTAAACATTTTATATGGGGGAGGTTTGCTAGCTAGAAGCTATGGGTTTTTTATTTTTATATGTTTCAGTATAGGTTTTTGATGTAATGTGGAATTTAAAAGTTGATAGATTTTTTGTTTTGGGGTGTTGGACAAGGGAGGTCCACAATTGATAGGTGTTTCTAAAATATAGTGCCTCTTTTTTTTTTTTTTCTTCTAAAAAATAATGGCAATACCTAACATATGAATGATTGTATGTACTAATTTAATATGATATCATGTGAGGTTGCATACTTGCATTGCATCTATCTGGTGGGCGCATATATATAAATAATTATAATAACATGCTGATTTATATATAATATATTTTGTTATAAAATCAGATATATAGTTAATGCATGAATAATGTTGCTGAAGATTAAAAAAAAAAAAACAAGAATAATAATGTAGTTATAATAGTAAAATAATAATAATGGTAGTCATTTTAGTTGTCTTACTAATTTTTAGACCAATGGGAGAAGATAGGGTGGCATAACATTCTAGAGTACGGTTTTGTACTGATATATGTGCACCTTCCCCCTTATGCATTCTGCCCGGCCTTGTACTTGGGTGCCACGTATCCTAGACGTAAGGATACTCCTCTGCCCAATAAACCATAGAAACATTATCGGTGACCGATTTGATTAAAAGAATATTGATAAAAATTAAATTTATAGTTCTATTCTTATAAGTATATACGGAGTAGTTGTATCACTTTTGTTCCGTTGGTTATAATACCCTCTCAAATCTAGGTCTCCGACTCTTAAGATTTTCAGTTTTGGTGGATGACTATTCAATTTCTTCTACATTTGATCACTTTTGAATTTTTTGACCAACCTAAACTGAAAAATAAGTAACAAATAAACTTTTTTTTGGATAGTCAAGCTGAAAAGTATGTGTCGAAAAGTAAAAATAAGGTACCGAGCGAAAAGTTATTTTATACTTACTTTTTGACTTAGGTTAGTTAAAATTTTGAATGAGGGACAAAATGTGAAAGAAATTAAATAATTATGTACCCAAATTGGAAATCGTAATAGTCATGGACCTAATTTGGAAAGGATATTATAGTTGAGGGACAAAAATGAAAGAAAAACTGTTAGTATATTGTATATTAGAATGCTCCAAAATGTTGTCTCTCCCTGTAAATATAACAATATTTATAACTTCATTATTCAAAAAATAGCTTATAATAAATTTATTATAAATAAAAGTGATAACAGTGCAAATATATTAAATAACTCTCTTAAATTTGTATGTGTAAGTTATATTATTTATATTATTATTAGTTATTACTAGTATTGTTAATTGTATGGTCAATATGTATTGTGTGGCTTAGAATTGTTTACTGTAACCATCCTATTGTATAAGAGTCAGGTAGTTTAGAGATATAGGACTTTCTTGTACTAAACGATTGATTGAATTGAATCATATTATTCAAAAGTTCATCTGGTATCCGCTAGCGATAGGAATTTTTTTCTCTCTCTTTTTTTCCCACTCACATGTCGACCAACTCCGTCACCGAGCGTCCGGTTGAGACCACCACCGCGGCGGCTCCAGTAACCAACACCAACCCACTCTCCTCTGCCCACCATTTCGTCTCGATCAAGCTCACAACCAGGAACTTCCTGCATGTTTTGGCGCACCCAACTTGTTCCATTCCTGCGAGGACAAGGCCTCCTACGCTATGTAGATGGCACATTGCCATGCCCGCCACTGGCCCTTGCGTAAGTTGAAACATGAATTTTTTTATTTATTTTTGTAATGAATAAAATTTGTAATTACTATTCAAATTTGTGAGACCGTCTCACCATGAGACGGGTCGGGTCGAGCCGGATCAAGATGTAAATGTAACACTTATATGCACAAATGCCATACTTATATGCTCAAATGTAATACTAATCAGGAATAAAATTTTTGTTACTTATTAGGGTAAATGTAATACTTTTAAGGGAAAATACAATACTTTTACATTTCGATTTAAAAGTATTACATTTTTCCTCAAAAGTATTATATTTGCCCTTATAAGTGAGAGACACTTGTCAACATTACTTATTATGAAAAATGTATTACTTTTTCTCTTATAAGTAACAAAAATTGTATTTTTGATTAGTGTTATATTTGAGCATATAAGTGTGAGATTTGCACATATAAGTATGACATTTGCACATATAAGTATGACATTTGCATGGTGCTTTGATCCGACCCGACCCGTCTCACGAATAAGGATCCGTGAGACGGTCTCACACAAGTGTGACCCAATTGTATTAGGAAGATCATGTGTGATAAGCTCGATTGAAAAGATGTGGACAATAATCAAACTCATCATAATATTTAAGTGTATACCGTACTTACATGATCACCGCTTTTAGAACAAACTAACGGACAATATTTTGGGATCTAAGGAGTATATTCAATACTAACAACATTTGAATATTTTTTCAAAAAAAAAAAAAAAAAACAACATTTGAATATTGTTTAAGAAACATAATTAATGGCTCCATTAATAAGTGCAATATAATTGGTGTTTGGCAAATAAAGAAGAACAAATGGCATAATAATTAATACTCCCCATCATCTTCATCAAATATTTTACTCTCATTCTAAAATATTCCTTTGAATTCACTTCCTCGTACATGCGTGATTTGATCGTTACCATTTGTATAAATTATGGTTTTATAGATTTTGACTTTTAAAATAGAGCAATTCCCTTTATCTTTACCATAATAAAAACAAACTCATATAATTTTAATTTAAGTAGCACAAAATGATAAATGATAAAACAAAGCAGAAAAAAAAAAAAAAAGCAAGTACGAAATTTGAAGAAAATGTACAAATATTAAATAAGGTGGAAAATAAGTGTGTATTTGACTATTTGTAAATATTTTTATATTAAATATGTAAAAATAAATATTAATTGTTTACTAATTTAATTTTAAGAAAAACTTTTTTTTTTTTTTTGGTTTTACATAAAGAAAATGATTCTAAAACGTTTTATAAATTGAAGTTTTTGTAAGTTCCTTTAGAGAAAACATTTCCTTTATATATACGAAAATACTTAGGCCTTGTTCGGCAATTAGCGGATAACGTACTTGGTAAGCGGATAGCCAATAACGAATTACACTAGCAATTTATAAAGGGATATTTGATAAAATTAGTTGTCTACTATTAGCAGTTAATATGTAAAAAGACCTATATACAAGGATAATAATAATAATAATAATATTATTATTATTATTATATAATAATAATAATAAAATATAAAAAAATAGAAAGGAATAACAACAACAATAACAATATTAATACAACAAAAAAAAAAAAAAAAAAAACTAAGACACATTGTGCATGGCTCCCCTTTGTGTGGGATCAAAATGATCCCACATAGATAGAAAAATAAAGGAAAGAAGGGTGTTGAGCTCATTTATAAGAGGAGCTCAACGCCCCTCTTTCTTTAAATAATTGTCCATATGATATTCCCACATCGGATGGGGGCAACAAAAGTATAATCTAAGACTCTTTTAAAGCTCTATCTGAAATTTAGTTATTTAAAAATAAATAAATTATATGAGTGGTGTTTTGAAGAAAAATAAATTTTTTTAATCAAAACACCGATCTCAAGCGTGGCAGCTAAAAGTATGTAGCATTTGAGATTTCAACGGTTTGGAGTAAACAAAAAATTTGACGTATTCGGTAGTTTGTCAACCCGAAACTTTACTTTTAAAAGTTTATGTGTATCATAAATTGTATACTACTTAATGGTTTGTTTTTCAAACAATTCCTTTCTAAGCCACGTCATCATTCTTGATAGATCAACACAAGAAAATAAAATTAGAATTGGAGTTTTTTTTAATCATACAAAAAAAAAAAAGAAGAAGTAAATTAGTGTGTAGATTTGTTCACGAGGAATCGTGGTCTCCCCCCATAGCTTTCATGCATTCAAATAACATCTTGAGGACTTAAAGACCTCTTATTTGTTTTTAATCTTGTTGGCTCGTTGCAAGATGGGTTTATGTAATTTTACTTTCATCTACCTTACAAGAAAAAAATGAAAAAATAAAAATAAATTTCAAGTTTAACAAACATAGACACAAAATAATAATTTAAAACAAAAATTAGTTAACTATATTCACTGTCAATTACTATGTACGTATATAGTGTGATGACACCTTAACAATATTGGATAAAAATTTCGTGGAATAATTAAAAGTTATTAATATATAGTTTGTGTAAAAAGGATATATAATCCTATAGTATAAGGCAGATAAGGAATGGTACTAGGTTTTTCTCTTTTTATTATTTTGTTCAAAGTTAATGTTAGCTTGTTGATGATTAATGTGTGCGTGTGTGACGTATATTTATGAGTTTGGATAACTGTTTCAGAAGTGATGGGCACACGCAAATAAATGTGAAATTCCTTAGTCAATTTTTTTGGCTAAAATAATAATGATATGATGCTTTAACCTTATCTGCAAACGAAAATTCCACTACGATAAGGCTATCTCGCCGCCAGATATTTCAATTCTGTAGGCATCCATTTACTTAGCATAACTTTGTCGATGTGTTAACCCCTTTTTTGTTAAAACATCCAAATTAAATATTCAATAACCTAAGGCACCACACAGGCTATCGCCTATCTCATTATAACGTATCCCTCTTAAGAGCATTCATAGTACGTAGGTAGATGAATTTTTTATTTTTTATTTTATATAGAAAATCATCCTATGCTAAACTAAGCCCGAAGATAAGATATTACAAAGGATAAATGGGGGGGGTTAAGAAACCACTCCCTACATTCTGTCAAAGAGACAGACAACCTAGTTATCTCATGAAGTGTTTGATTCGCTGAACGTTTGATAAAAGTTAAAAACACTTGAGCGAATTGAAATCACATAACAAGTTTTTTTATATTCCTGAGGACAAAATGAAAATAGGAGTCTCCCTCACTAGCATTCATTATTCAATTCCTTACACAACGAGACGTGAATCTGTCTCAATTTAATTAAACGCTGTCACATTGAAATTAAACTTTTTACTCTCATGCAAAATACTCTCACTACATCTCTCCTACACTCTCTCCTCCAGCTTACTAAAAATTTGGGAAAAAAGCTCCTAAAAAATTCATGTCAAAGTTGCTCTAAGACTCTTTGATAGATCTTTATGGATGATGAACATGGTTTTTCGAGGATGCACGAGAACTATGGATAATCCTCTCAATCAGGTATTTCCCTTAGCTTATTGATATTATTAAAAAGAATGAAATTCAAATAAGCAAATATAATACATACACTCATAATCTAACCCTATAATGACACATGATTCTCAAATATATATACACATTTGAGTTGAAAATAATATATTTGGGAAGATTTTTAAGGGTGTGTTTGGTTCGCACAAGGAAATCAAAATCGGAATAGGAATCAAATACTTAGTAATGGTAATGAATTTTGGTGAAAGTATTCTACATGTTTGGTAGTAGGGTAGAATTGGAATTGTTATCAATATTAATGTTTAGTTATGTATATATAACCCTACAATGGCAATCAAAGTTTTAAAAATACAAAAATAAAAAATTAAGGCAATTGATCATAATATAATGACACCCAATGCACCAATATAAATAAAAAAAAAAAAAAAAAACACTAATTCAAACTTAAAATCATATTATCAATAAGATGAAATGATACCCGACCCATTTTAAATTAGGGGATGTGATTTTTAATAAAATGAGTAATTAAATTCTATAGTTGTGTTTTAAAAAGTTGCCAATTAAATACTAATAACTATGATTTTGATTCTCATTCATGGTTAATAAACCTATGAACAAAACACACTCTAAGTAGTATTTATCATAATTAAAAAAAGGATGTATGTTTACATTAATATAAAAACAATTCAACTTTTTAAAACCTTTAAATTTTATAGCATTAAGACTCTTTTGAGTGAAAATTAAATTTTTTTGCTTCTAATGTTTTGCTTCTTGGAGCATCAGAAGTTTGTGGAACGTCTACTGCTTGGAGCATCAAAGCTTCTTGTTCTCAAACTTGCGTTGTTGTATCTCCTTTAATATTGCAATGCATTGAAAATTGTGAATTAATTTTAATTTGATGATCTGTTTTTAAAAGTCAATTATAATTAATTTCTATATGAGAATTCACTTTGTAATTAATTACATCAGATTTTTTGTAATTTCTTTCATTACTGTAAACTAGAATTTAAGAATTTTTTTTTTAAAAATAAAATATCTAATAGGTGGGATAACTGACAATTTAATATTACTCCATATCTAAAGTCAAGGATTGAGTCCTCGACATTTAATTAAGGATGAATGAGTTCTCGTACACCTCAAATTTTATGTACATATCAATATATGAATAGGTTGATGTATTAGTTTTGGAATCCAACTCCAATCAATATATTTGGACTATATATATATATTAAGCTGGCATGATGGCATCGAGTTGCGTCTAGAACTGAATTACGATCTAGCAAGCAGCTTATCTAAATCTAAACTATGGGACGCGGACAAGAATTGATATTATAAGACGTAACTCCCTTTTCATCTATAAATTTACCCCTTTTCATCTATAAATTTACCTATTCCACCATACATAAATTTAATATTAAAGAAAATAAAAGTGTTCAAAAGGATAACCAAATGGGTAGAGATAATTTTTGTACATCGATAAATTTGAATTTTCTTCTTGTTTAGCATTCTCTTAGTTGAAGATGTCGCACATGATATTCTTAGTGCATGTATTTACCTCTTCTCTCTCTTTGTGTATCTCTCTCTCTCTCTCTCTCTCTATATATATATATATATATATATACCAATGCTTATATAGGAGAAGTTTATTATAGTTGGCATTAAATGTTTGCATTTTCTAAAAACAATAATCTAAATAGAGATGGTTTAGGTGATAACATGTTTCTAAGTACAAAACGATGACTAATAATATGATTCATCCATTTGAATAGATCAACTATAGATGGTTGTTAAAAAATAAAGAAAAAATGGCGGGTTAGTTTTATAAATATTACAAATTTTTTAATTATAAAAATGACTATATATTTTTTTTACTAGAATCTTCAATTATTGATGAACCCTAATGGATAGTTATGATCCGTCATAACTTTTTACAAGAAAAATTGTCATTTGAACTTACCCATATATAGTTTTTAGTTTTTTTTTTTTTTTTTTTTTTTTTTTTTTTTTTTTCAAGAATTACCAGTGATTTGATATCTAACATTACCACAACTTCTAATTTCTTGACAAATTTAGTATTACTTAAAAATTGCTCTCTACTTTCTCACATGGAGAAATTAAAGTTTGTTAGAATGTTGTAAAAATTAAATCATTTGTAAAAATATGGACTGAACGTGAAAAAATTGAAAATAGGAGACTACAATTTCTAATAATAATAATAATAATAATAATAATAATAATAATAATAATAATAATAATAATAATAATAATAATAATAATAATAAAATAGAAGTATAAATTTGCCAGCCAACCCAAAGATAAAGTGAAATCATACTGTTTCTTCGTTGTAAAAAACGAAAAAGGAAAAAAAAAAAAAAGAAAAAAAAAAGGAATTCAACACTTGTATAACATAATGTTAGTGTGACATTTGATGAATGAAATTTCAAAAACAAAAAAATTAAAAAACACACACAAAAATATGACACCATACAAAGTTCCGACAGTTTTGTTCAATTAAAATAAATAAATAAATAAATAAAACAAAAGCAAAACACACAACCATTACTATACGATCCTAAGATAGCGATGAAAAAAAAAAAAAAAAAAAGATAGCGATGGAACAAATTTAATTGGCTTATGACTACACGTGGACCGACCACATGCCTCTACTATACAACATTAATTATATGGAGATTGAAAGACCTCCCTTGTACATACCAAAAAACCCATGAGTATTATGAGGGTGGGGGGCACAGGGCATGTGCATCTTATTCTATTCTCACTTATTTTTTGTATTTTTAAATTTTCTCTATATTCCCTATCACGATAGCATGTCATTGATAATAATAGATAACACATTAATATTTATTTTATATTTTTTATCTCCATCGATCAATGAAAAATACATGATAACTAAAAATATTTTCTCATATAGACTCTAGCAATAAGTAATAAAAACCAATAATAGAGATGTGTACCTTTGAAGTTTTTTGTCAAAATTATTAATAAATTTATGAGTTTTTAATCAAATTAAAATTTTTTGATGCTTCAAAGTCTTCACGAGTAGTACAGTTTTGATTGGATACGCTTTAGTTCCTCTGAAATATTAATTGACATAGAGAAAATTCAATTAGAAAGTGAAAGCTTTATATGTATGTATATTAAATATTATGTTGTTTTTGATTTAGTGGTTAAATTTTATTCTAAAATGAGAAAAAATTTTTTTGATGTGATAGGTTTCTCCATTTAAGTTAATGTTGATGGTCAATCAAAACCGGCTACAACAATGGTGTGTTTATAAATTGCTTTGAGAAGTGGATTAGTGGTTTCACCATTGGTGTGGGCATCTCCACCATTGAGCGATTTATCATGGACTTTCGTTAAATTGACAAAGAAGATTTAGAAATATAGTAACTGTTAAAAGTGTCTTATTACCGGGGACTCAAAAGATCCAAAAAGTCGAGATACAAGGAATCAACACTTCCATTGATCTCCTAGAAAAGATTAGAGCACTCATATATAGCAATGTAACAATGACCTTTTTTCATTCATATATATATATTAAAGGGAGGCAATAATTCCTCATTATGATTCATGTCTTCTAGGTCTTTATATTTTTTGTCATCCTCTAAAAATGGGAAACCAATCACTTTCACAAATATTGTCAAGATAGACTCTCATTTGTAATTTTCTTCCTTGGTATATGAAGAAATATTATGTCATTAAATTGTTGCAGGTTATAATAATATATTATAACCTGCAAGGTAATATATGTTATATATTTTCTAAAATATTTTCAGTTCAAAGAACTTAAGTCTCGACCGCCAGGTTTGAACCTATAACTACCCATTTGGAATAGTAATCGGAATGTCATCACATTACATGGTAGTTGGCATTAATTTTTTTTTATTATATATCTAATATTTAATTTATATTCTTTTGTATTTTTCATTAACCATTTTTTTTGAAAGATTTCATTAACCATTAATAATAATAAAAATATTATTATAAACTATTAATTTGAATATAATATATGCTCTGTCCTATATTCAGAAATTTTAAAATAAACGTGCCAGGCTTATAGCAGGATTTGCCTCGTCTGATCTCCTGCACGTCGAGGTTAGATGGGGCTAATTTTATTGGATACAATTATTATACACTGAAAAAAAAAAGAAAAAAAAAAAGAGGAAAAGGCTCAATGTATTAAAATAAAATTGAAGCAAAGCTAGAAAATATTGGATTTTGAAAAAGTGTGATTTTAACCCTTTAATTATTAGCGTTAGTTTTAAAAAATAAAATTATTAGCGTTAGCTGTTTTGGCATTTAATTATCAAAGGTGAGTAAATGTCAGTCTCAATTATTTTAAATAATTGTGATTTTGGCTGCATATCAGCCACATCGCTTTCTTTTCCTCTATTTTTTTTAATCGTTTAATTTTGTTGTGAAGAATTTTTATCTTTTTAATTTTATTTACTAAAAATCAGCTTATGTTGTCCATAATTAAAAAATTATTACATGGTTCGTGAACCACACAACTATTTAAAATAATTGAGAGTGACATTTGATATACTAAGAATTGAGCGACTAAAATTACAATTTTTTCTTAATTTTTTTAAATGAACAAATTTTTTTTTTGAATTAATTTGAATTAAAAATTATTGGATGAATTGAAAATTGAAATAGGTCAAACTGTATAAACTACAACTAAATGTATGTGTGAATGCATATTATTAAGACATGCATTTCAACCCTACATATAAAAAACTTTATACATCTATAATATTAAATTTTAAAGTATCATATCATTCATTTAAAATAAAGATCAAGTGGGTATGACTGTATGAATTAAAAAGTTTGTTTCGATAATCCTAAAAGGGAGTTTAGTTTATGGGATGCTATATTATATTTCATTAGGCAGTAGCATTAACTAGATACTCTGAGATTAAAGAATACTTTGTAGGGTCTCGTACTTTACGAAATAAATGTAATTTTATTTTCAGGTAACCAGGTAAAGTCACTCGATCTACACTTATATAAAAGCTCACAAATCACATAGAAGAGGTAAATTACATTAAAAAGATTTTGTGCGATGAGTTCGACCAAGTGGGTACGTGTTGATGACAAGAATTGAATTCGTGACTTTTAGATATAAGAATCATGTTTCACCCATCCACTTGGTCGCCTCTTTCGGCCTTCTTCTTGGGCTAATCATCTTAAATATCTTGGTGCAATGTGCAAAATGGTGAAATAATATTGTCAAAGTGGTGATGATGGAGTTCAATTAGTCCCAAGTGCTTATTATGAGGAGTTAATAGTATTGTACTTTATATTCAAAAAGTACAACATGGCAGCACAAGTGAGTAGCCTAGCCACTTGCCTGCTCAAATAATTAGTAGTTTGATTAGTGCTACTATCTTTTGTACTTTATCTTAATTATTTTGTTTTCTTAAGTTATATTCGTAGATTTAGGTTTTTCCAAAAAAAAAAAGGTTTTAAGTTACGTTGACTTTTAGAATATGGGTAACCTAATTTTAGATCCACTGAATCTTGTCCATAATGCCGCACTTTTCAATTTACATCATACGAGAAGACATGAAATTTAATATTTAAGAATTCTTTTGGGTGCAAAACTGCAAATCACATTCAATAACTTATGAATATGAGATTTTACTCCAAGAGGTCGTGGGTTTGAATCTAAGTGAATGCGATATTAATTCTTTATGTTTCATTAAGTTGAGAAAGTTGTTACGAGTACAAAATTAGTATTAGAGTAAATGCGAACATTATGACCTTAACATGTAACTCTAAGTTGGGTGCAAGCTTGCAATATAACACTAACGTCTAACAATGAAGATTAAGGTTTTGAGTATCCTGGAGCTATAAGAACTAATAAGAGTATAGTGTATTAAAGTTGCTCCTTTGTTTAATTACGAATATGATATTTATATATGTTACTAAAGGGTTATAATATACAAAATGGTTACAAATGAGGTGATTACTTGTGTTTCTGATATATTTTACCACATAATATAATCTAGTGTGTGTAACTAACTCTAATGTCATCCCAGCCGTTGAACATTCTTGAACGTATATGGTCAAGTTATCAGCTCGGCTGCCTATATCGTTTTGCCTTAGATGTTACATTATTAATTAATAGCATAAAAGTGTCGTTATATGTATTCCCAAACTCTATTCCAAACTTTTACTCTCACTCTCACTCTCATGCTTTTGATGTAAACACTTTTGATAAAACTCACATGATGAAAATAACTTATTATAGCTTGCCATGTAAGAGTAAAAGTAATGAATAGAAATCAAGAGTATGTGTAGTAATACTCTTAATAGCCTAGCCGAGGTTCTAGATCAGCTTGCCGAGTTGGACGTGAGACTGAGCGGTAATTCTTCCAACAATCGATATCCCACTATTATAAGACTCATTTGAATTTGTATAGAGTTGCACTTGTAGAGTTTAATTCTTACTTCATTAGTAGTAGACTTGTAAAATGTAATAAATTGCTCTATATATATATATATTTTTTATTTAATGATTATATACTTGGTTATTTGGATATAATTTTATTAGAGTATATATTTATACAATTGTACCTTCCACTTACTATTATACAATAAGAATACCAATAAGGAGCAAATGTATAACAAGTTAATGGAGGAAGTTTTCTTTTTAAAAATTATGATAAAGTAATGTTATATTCCCTGTCACAAAAAGTTCTTAATTTTATATAGTTAGCTGCCATTTGACTTATCAATATTTTATTAGAAGAATAAAAGTGAAATTTATCCTTAAATATTTTATCCAACCGTAATAATTGAGGGTGATATGACTTATATCAGGTCTTTTTTTTAAAAAGAAACAAAGTTTGTTGCTGCCCAGGATCGAACTGGAGACCTTCAGTGTGTAAGACTGACGTGATAACCACTACACCACAGCAACTTTTGAGGGCAAAGATTTGTTATTATAATTAAGGAGGCGTCATTGAAATAGGTATGTCATTACTAATTTTCTAGCACAATTAAATTGTCCAAAATTATGGAATTTTTAGGTAAAAACGTTCCACCTTAGTAAATACTCAAAATCACATTTTTCCTTCTCAGTTCCAGTAGTGACAATTGAATTTTACTATTATAATTTGATAATTAATTGTAATGATATCAAGTCTTTTTTATTTATTTAAGCAAAATATTCCCATCAGTTAATTTTGGACAATCTAATTGTGATAGAAAGCTAGTAATTCTATACCTCATTTCAATATGTAATTTTAAATTATAATGTCTTATTATATTTGCAGTAAAAATATTGAATGTATTTAAAATAACAAACACTAAAAATCAGAAGTTGCTGTGGTGTAGTGGTTATCACGTCAGTCTTACACACTGAAGGTCCCCAGTTCGATCCTGGGCAGCAACATTTTTCACGTTCCTATGTAATTCTGCTTAGGAATCAAACTGAACAATAATTACACCTTAATGAATACTTCTTTAGAAGGACCCCTGGAGTTGTGTTTTCTGCTTAAAAGTTAAAACAGTTATTTGTGTTAGTGTTTAACTGAGTTTACAAGCCTTTTGTAGTGGCTATAGAATATAGAAGATTTTGAGTTGTTTATTTCAATCCTGGGATTCTAAGAACCAACTTCCAATTTGTTGCAGGCTTTTTATGCAGACAAATTTTTGGGATACAAGTTTGTACCGTCGTCACCAACGAAGAAAGAAACCATCAAATCACCATGAAAGGTGTGAATGAGCGAGTGAAACATTATTCCCATAATATAAGATTACGATTTTAATATTTGTCAATTAAACTGGTTACATATGATTTTTTTTTAGTAAAGTTTACCTCTACGCAGAAAACAAGGAAAGAAAGAAAGGAGTGTTTGGTAGCTAAAGTATGTACAATGCAGAATGCTTCCAACCATTTCCAACTGCCAAATTTAAGGTTTCATTACAAACTAGTATTCTAGTACGTATCCTTTTCTTCCTGGCTAGCATTGGATGCAAAGAAGAAAAGTTAAGGTATATACTCCAATTCTCCAAACATCGAGGAATATTAATCGAAAACGATGAGTTAGCTCAAAAAGATCGAAACATCTTAAGGTCAAAATATTTTCAAAATTGATAATTCCAATGATCCAAACGGACTATCGTGAGCCACTTAATACTATTCTTCATTTCATAAGCTTATATTTTGAAATATAGTGATCAAAATATAATGAGAGCTTATATTTTTTTTTTATTAATTTAATAAATTTATTAAAAAATAAAATATTTTTATAAAAACATATCATGAAAAAAATATTATAATGTCAATAATGAAATATAGAAATTGAGATTTAGTTAGATTGAATGGTGTACAAGTTTATATTTAGTTTATATTTTTTTGTGTAAATGCACTAGTTTATTAAAATTGAAAGTTAAAAATGCCAAAAATTTTAATTGAGCATGCTCGATAAGGCCATCAGCTCAAAGTTTTAGCCTGTTAGGGTGAAGGCAAGAACTTTAAACCGAACCAAAAAAATCGATAAGCCAAATAACCTGATAGGACTAACCTACAACAGAATGCCCTTGCCAACATCCCTACAAACAACAGCCTGCTAGTGCACCCAATTAAACTAAAGTTCAACAAACAACTGCCCACCTTGCTTACCTACTACATTAGGGAAGAGGTAACTAATCATCTCCTAATCCATTGCATCTAGACAAGACAACTCAGGCAATTGGTTCTTTCCCTGGGTGGTTCAATCGTAGCTTTTGTACATGTAAACAAATAACTCTGACACATAATATGATAGCTAGAGGTACAGAAACTGCCAATTGCAAGTACAAAATGCGTCAACTACAGATACAGAATCTGAAGGTTATTTTTGGACTAAGGTCAGCAAGGTAGACCCTGGTCCATGGTATAATTTGCCTGGGTGGTTATTCATTGGGTAATGTTCAGTTCTCTTTTAAGGATTTGCTTAGAGAATGGAGTCACCAAGAAACAGACCATTTCAAAGACTAAGGGATGTCTCTTGAGAAAGTTAAGGACCATGTGCATACCTCTTATGGATTCATGGAAAGTCTCCTAATACTCTAATGGCATGTTTGGTTCATGGAATTGGTTAGGAATGGAATAGCATTCCTTGGAATGACCTATTCCATTGTTTGTTTTGTTCATTTAATCATGGGAATGGCATTCCAAGGAATGAGCTATTACCTTTGCAAAGGGAATAGCCATTCCTTGGGGGGGCTATGGTATTAGCTATTCTCATGCTCTTGGGAATAGCTTTTACATGATAAATACCAAAAATACCCTTTGTACATTATTTAATATTTATATTTAATAAATATAATGTATTATATAAATGTATATTTTAATTAATTATAATTTTTACATATCAATAAATAAATAAATAAATAAATAAATAAATATATATATATATATATATATATATATATATATATATATATATATAAACACACAAAATAATAATAATAATAATAATTATTATTATTATTATTATTATTATAATTATTATGCATACATACACACATGTGTATTTGTTAAACCTATTTTTTTAGCCTTACTATTCTAAAATTCATCGCATCGCAACTTTCTCTCTATCATCGCACATATCTCCTTCCGCCATTGCATATACCTATATATAGCCTAATTCATCATTTTAGCATGGAAAGCATAACCAATATAAAAATAATCTCCTTGTAGTTTTACTGGAAGGCGTGAGAATGAAATCCAATTTCATCACTTTATATAGCCTCTTCAAATAACCATTCTGTCTAAATATATGCTGATGCTTTCCCATAAATTAATCCTGACCATGTGTTCAAAAAGCAGCCTACAAACTTGCTCAACCAACTTGAAAAATTGCTAATAAACACGGTCCAAGCTAGATTAAAAAAAAAATAGTACTACGTTGTAATAATAATAATAATAATAATAATAATAATAATAATAATAATAATAATAATAATAATAGTAATAATAATAATGAGAATAATAATGAGAATAATAATAATAATAATAATAATAATAATAATAATAATAATAATAATAATAATAATAATAATAATAATAAATTTTGTACAAGGGCATTTATGTCTTTTACATATATATTCCATTTCTATTCCGTTAACCAACCAAACGCTGGAATACAATTCCTAAGTCTATTCCTTCCGCGAACCAAACGCTGAAATACAATTCATATTCTATTCCTTACCTATTCCATTCCTTATGGAATAGCATTCCTATTCCCTTAAAATTCATTCCGTGAACCAAACGTGCTGTAAGGGCTCGTTTGGTTCGCGGAAAATATTTGAAGGGAAGTGGAAGTGAAATTCCGTGGAAAAGTAGTTACCAGGAAAATAAATTATGTTGTTTGGTTGGTGGAAAAGAAGTTGCTGGGAAAATAAATTCTGTTGTTTGGTTGGATTTAAAATGGTAAGGAATAATGTGTATAAAGACCTATATGCCCCTACGAATTAATAAAAGTAATAATAATTAGAAAATAACACAAAGGGTAAATTTGTCCAATCATACCAATTTTTCTTCCCATCCTCCATGGAAAACAAATTCCTTGGTCCAACCAAGGATTTTGTTTTCCTCAAATTTGAGGAATTCATTTTCCATTGGAAAATGAATTCCATGAACCAAACATCACAAAACAATATTTTCCTCCACTTTAAGGAAAACAACTTCCATGGAAAAAATTTTCCACCCAACCAAACATACCCTAATAGTGCAGTTTCTTTGAATGATTTCTTAGATAGAGGCTAGGAAATAGGAAAAAAAACTCTTAGGAACCTATAACTCTATGAGAAACTAATATTGAGAGTCCAAGGGGGGAAATTCTTCCTACACAAAAAATTCCGGTGCTATAACGAATCAGAATTAATTTACTTATCAGCTATTCTATACATCATCTCTGTAGGGCAGTATGAACTACATAAAAGGAAATTTCAAACTCAATAGGATCATCACTTCCTTGAGTTTCATGTTCACAATGCTTCAGATGACTCAGAAACGGTTAATCCATTCATAAATTTAAAGACCTTTTCCCATCTTTAGCTATTATTTAATGTATATATATTATATAATATAAAATATAACTCTCAACAATGAGATAAAAGAAACAAAGGGTATTGCGAAGTACTATGGAGATATCCTACCAGATTGGCACTGTAAGCAAAACAAAACATTAAGGTCCGCAAGTTACCACATGTAATATATGCACAATAAAAGTCTGGCATAAGCGGAAAACCTAATGTATCAAAAATATATGCACAATAAATAAAAGGAAGCACGGGATATGCAACTACTTAAAGCAGTTAATGCTTTGGTGCATTACATATTGCAAAGTCTGCAATAGCCTATTAAAGATTTTGCATTCTTTCACGACCCATAACTTCCTTGGTAGGTGAACTGTGGGAACCATAGATCCCAGCAACATGTTAAACTCAGACTCATATAAAAGGCTTCTCTTTGCTAGAGAATGAGATCAAATCATAAGCAGACATAAACCGAAACATTTGATGCATTTTGGTTCATGGATGAGGGGGGAAGTCGAGGAGTTTTACCTTACACTAAGGCCCTGTTTGGTAAATAATCAGCCTATCAGTCAATTTTGACTTATTTGACCACTATTAGTTGTTTGGTTAATAAGCTTTTTGCAACTCCAAAATGCTAAAATTCAAAAGGCTACTCAAAGCAGTCTTTTCAATTAGCTGTTTGATAAAAGAAATTATACCAAACAGCTATCAGCTAACAGCTAATTTATCAAACAACTTTCTACAACCAGCTAATATTATCAACAAATCATACCTTCTAACCCAAACAGCCAACAAAATCAGCCAACAACCATTTACCAAACAGGGCCTAAACCTCCTCTCATTAATTTGAAAACTCAGATAGATTCGCAATACCTATTATACTAATGAAGAAGGAAAACAAAGAGCACAATGCCATAATCAATGTATAGAACAGATTTCAACAAGTTCTATCAATGCCATAATCATCAAAGTATGGAACAAATTTCAACAAGTACACAGGCAAAGGACTATCGAACTGGATATCGTTAGAAACACAAATTACAAGCTTTCAAGGGAACACGTACATTCGTTTGATGGCAATTCTTCTTTACATGTCTAACATTCATTTCTTATAACAAGTGTGGAAGAAAGCATACAGTTTTTGGCTTTCTCACCAGAGCAAGGGGCGTCGAGTCAAGTCTCATCGTCCAAGTTCTCCATCTGAATGCTGCTCTTGAGAGGCACATATTCCCCAAGATATCCACCCAGATGATCATAAAGAGCACTCTTGTCAATCCCCTGATTATGATAACTCTTGCAGACATAATAAAACACGCTCTGCACCAAAAGCCCTACAAGATTCACAATCACCAACACTCCAACCAAGAACCCCCCTACTAAAATCCTGGAAAGTATACTATAATAGTCCCCTCCATTCACCACAATCAGCCCAAAAAACCCACTAATCACTCCACAAATCGTCAGGTACGAGAAAACCAGCACGAATGCCATACGCGCCCTCCCCCTCAACAATTCATAGCTCTTTTTCATGGCCGCGAGTCCATAGACCGGCTCAAGCACGGAAATCACGCTAGCCAAGTGCCAAAGAGCAGTAATATAGACATGAACTACTAGGAAAAGCAAAAACAGAACAACCACAGAGAACAGGAACAAAACAACGCTCTCGGTATCAACCGCGATAATCAGGAGCACGAGAAACCCTACAAACACGACATTGTAAACTAGCATGAGGAGGGAAACCCATACGAAAGTGATGAAGAGGCGGCGGAAGACGCTAGGGATAGCGGAGAGCGTGGAGGCGAAGGAGACGGGCTTGGCGGTGTAGAGCGAGGCGACGGTGAAGACGACGGCGGCGGTGGAGAGGAGCGAGAAGGCGAAGAGGAAGAAGAGGTAGCAGAACTGGATGAGGAGGAGCTTGGCCCACTGGTCGGCGTGGTCGGCGTGAGGGTTTTCGCGGAGCTGAACGAAGATTGGATGCGTAAATAGGGAGTGGGCTAAGATTGCGAAGGAGAGCGGGAAGATTAAGGTTAGAGTGATTAGGTAAAAAGTCTTGGCGGATCGCTTTGGAATGGAGATTGATTCCTTAACCACGTCGGGAATCGTCAGGAATTGCAGCTCCTCCGGCGGCAGATCCATCGCTGAAGCTCGGATCTAGATTCAAGGCTGTGAGAGTCGGTGGGGAGAAGAGGAGTATTGTGTAGATCGCCTATTTCTTCAATCCTTGAGTTTCATTAGTCAATGCCGTACAACTGATTCTAAACAGTCAAAGGACAAATTTGGAGATAATCCCAATTCCACCTCTGCCCTCATTCAATTTACACTTTGAGTCCCCATCGTATTTTAAATTTGGGAAATGAGTCAAATAGACTCTCAAACTTTCGTTAAAAAGTCAATTAACACCTTCAACTTTTTAAATGTGCAATTGCACATATAAACAATTTATTTTGAAGCAATAAAACTCAACAACGGGTAATTGACCTACTATCACAGTCATTAAAGGTCCAGTCACTCTCTAGCGAAAATTTCAAGCAAAACAGTGATCGACAATCAGCGAACGGTCGCTGGTCACGAAGAAAGAGAAGAGAAGGCCAAGAAGGCGACCACTGTGGTCGCCTTCTCGCCGAGGAAGGCGACACCACAGTGGTCGCCATATTGTCGGAGAAGGCGACCCCTGCCTTCTCGCTGGAGAAGGCGACACTGCACCAGTGAGAAGGCAACCTTTCACTTTCTCTTCTCTTTTTCCGTGATCGGCCGGCCACTGTTTTGTTTAAAATTTTTGAGAGAGATCCACTAAATCCATTGTTAAGAGCGAGATCCAATAAATTCATCATAATTAAAATCACCAATTATTGTCCTATCAATTAAGGTTGTTTTCATGCCAGTACGCTACATTATCTATTCTTTTATTATCAAAAGAGCTCCATAATCAATAAAAAAAGAGAAATAACACCTGAATCCTTACAAAATATCTTCATCCTTAGTCACGACAAAATAATCAACTACAAAATTCATTAAAAAAAAATCCTTATACTCTTCTAAATTTTATAAATTACTCATAATCCAAGCATTTTACAAAATGTTCATATACAAAACTTTTCAAAAAAAAACAATGGATTTGGCTAAACACCATCAAATAAGGCTGCTAGTTTTTCTTAGGGCTCTTGTATAGTTCTAAAATGATAGACTCATTAATTCTAATAGACTCGGTGTTGTTCTCAGATGCTACAACTAGGCCTAGGCCCAGTAACCATAATCTTGGGCTTGGAGTCTGGACCAGGGCCGTGCATGAAGGCTAGAGCCCAAATATGTTAGCATTACTCTTGGGTCTATTGACAAGTGTACTGCAAATCGAGCAAATCAATAAATGGAGTAAATTTTTTTGAAGAAATGGAGTAATAATGATTTTTTTTTTTAGAACCACGGATTCTATTACGTTGTAATATTGCTTCTGCTGAGGCTCGATCTCATGATCTCCCATATGGATTACACTTAAATATCTAACAAGAGGACAAGAGGTTTTGCTGTATTACACTTATTTTTAAATTAATCATGGCTTTAAATGTATGACAACAGTCCAGTGATTTTTGTAAACTCTTAAATCTTCAAACATTTTGATACTAATTCAATTGCCGAGTTTGGCTTTAAGAACTCCATCACTAGCTAGCTTGCCCCTCAAATCACTATAAGTGAATTATGATTTTTTTTTTTTTGAATACTACTAACTCTATTACAATGCAGTATCTGTTCATAACTATTTTCTTAACCTATTGAAGCACAAGAGTAAGTATATATTAAACCCAATGGGGTAGCTCAAGTGGCAAGTGAGCTCTCTTTGTGGGAGGAATTTCGGGATAACCCGGGTTCAATTCCCACAAGTGATGATTCCCCCTGGGCTAGCTCCCGTGCCTCCTGGAGCGAACATGGGTGGACCCCGGACTGTGGTAAATTTATCAAAAAAAAAAGAGTAAGTATATTAAATGTGTTTATTTTTTAATATTTAATTTTAGTGTATTCAAAATTCAATTTTAAGTATTACTACCTCCGTCCCAAAAAGGATGTCTGATTCGTTTAACGAGGCTTGACTGAAGTTATTTTTAATCCAATTTTTCATATTATTAAGTTTAACATTAATATATACAATTTATATATTTAAAAACTACATTAAAAGTACTATTAAACACAAAAAATTAAATTTAAAAATAATAAAAAATTACTAAAGAAAATAAGCAAAGAATGAAGTGTTGGTTTGACCAATGAATAGTAAATAGGACAGGTAAAATGGGACAGAGGGAGTACAATATATACCTACAAATTGAACATTTAGTTGTAAAATTGAGGCAAAATTTTAAAAGTAAGATCGGGTCATATATATATAATTATTGCATGTTTAAAAAAAAAAATATAATTATTGCATGAGCATATTGGTAGGCAGGTTGAAAACCTATCCTACACCATATCGTTGTTATTTGTTAAAACCTCACAAACATTATGAGAGTATTTTTGATTGGTTGACCAATTTGAACTATGCCTCGAGCTACAAAATTATAATTGGTATGGAGTGGTTTTACATTCTACTTTAAACTTAGGTTTTTTTTATATACATTTTTAACAATATTGCATTATATGATTGATTTTTTTTAATTTTTTTTTAAAAACGATCTTTTTATACTGTTTTCACTTTATTTTGTAAGAAGAATGTGAAATTCTTAAATTTTCTTTAATCATTTTTTTATTATATATTAATATTTATGAGAATTACATTTTCTACATTCTTAGGTTATATGTAAATTTTAAAAATATTTCATTACCTTGGAAAAATTTTAAACCTTTCAAAGCAATTTAATTAAAGATGAACAAATTATTCTAATGTTTGATATAAATTGAAAAGTACGTTTTAATCAACAAGAATTGTGAATCCTTGAAATCAGGAAAATAAATACAATATATAAATCTGTAAAGCATGGTTACAGATTACTTATTTATCTTCTTTGCAAGTTGCAATGGATGTACAAAAAACCCTATCAAATAAAGATAAATGTCTAGCAGTGAAAGATCGAGAAGCTTGCAACTCATTTGAAATTTTTATTGTTTGCGCGTGACATTAATATATTATTAATCCGTGTTCGATTTTCACTGACAACTGACAACAATCTTCTTGGGCTAGCTCTTGTATCTTTCGGAACGAACGGGTATTAGTTGGATGTATTAGGACCATTAAACGGACAAAAAAGGACTCAAAATACCTCGTGGGGTTACACGCACAAAAATATTTACTAATTTTCTTTCTTTCCTTGCTTACTTGCTTAATTGTGGTCTTATTATTCCTAATAATTTACTTTTCATAAAATTTAAATTAATTTTATTCTCAATTATTTTTCATAAACAAGTTGACAAATGTTCTGGATCATCCTAGTAAATTAGTGAACATTTGAATCAGCTTGGCTCACTGTTCAATATGTTCTCAGCTCATTTACTCTCATTAATTCTCTGATCTTATGATGATTTCCATGGCACATCTTCCTAGTATTTATGTTCTCAAAGTCCCAGAAACCTCAAGAAACCCTAATTTCCTTCTATATATATACACACACAGTACACATGCAATGCATTCATACTTCATCATCTGTGCAAGCTAAGCTATAATAAACCCAAAATGGATCTCCAAAAACCCATCTTTATCTTCGCCGCTGCAATCATCGTCGCCGCCGTGTTCATGGCTGCTCACTGCGATTCTCGTCAACTACCGCCGGAGAAGAATACGGAAGATAATAATGGTGGTGAGGGTACTAGGGTTAGGGTTAATTGGGGTGAAGAGAAAGATTTTTTGCCGGTTGCTACTCCATCTATTCCGGATCTTCCATTTCCCACCCCACCTCTTCCGAATCTTCCATTTCCTACCCCGCCTCTTCCCAACTTTCCATTTCCCACCCCACCACTTCCTAATTTCCCATTCCCACCCCCAATTCCTGGGATTCCTCAACTTCCACTCCCTCCCCCAGTGCCCTTCCCTGGTATTCCTGGCCTCCCTCCCTTTCCACCTTTGCCACCTTTTCCTTTCCCTATCCCTAGCATTCCTTTCTTAACTCCACCTCCTACCACACCATAGGCTTAAAAAGTCATTGTGAATTTGTGGTGAGTAAATTATCGAAATGTTCTCTCGACTAGAATGATTCTGTCAATTTTGATCTCAAATTCGTTTAATAATGTCTTTAACAGTTAAATTTGTACATATTTTAATATTTCTGGTGAATATACACAATAATGTATAAGTTTAAATGAAATACTATCATCAGAAGATTAAAATGGTACAAATTTAATATTAAGGATCTTGTTTGACGAAATTGAAAATCATGGCAAAATTACTATAGTGAAAGAGTATTTTGATAATTATTTATGCACTGCTGTTTTTTTTTTTTTTTTTTTTTTTTGAGTGGTGGGCATGGGAGGTTGTTTAGTGACTTTGTTAATTAGTTTCCATTGCCGGTGTTTTTCATGTAAAATGTCAATAAAAACCCTACTTATTGTATATCATATCTGTTTGTGGATGGAATTGTATGTAGCTAGAGACAAAGTTGACTTATTAGTTTTAGTTATATCATATCGATCTGTCAAGTCACTTTTATATCGAATTTAATTTTCTTTTAAAAAAGATTTATTTAATTTTTTTAACATAATACATAAGAGTCAGTCAAATTAATCTGACATTTAAAAATAGAAAATGACAATTGAACTACTCTTAAACGATGAGTACAACTGTTAACATGTGTCCTGAATTTAGAGAAAGAAGAAAATAAAAAAAAATTATGACTTACTAATTTTTAAATGAATAAAAATATATTATGTCGTATTTCAAAAAAAATATATTATGTGTAAAATTATAGTGTAGTAAAGTCAGGGTCGTATCTGAGCATGTCTAACATGTGCAACCGCACAGGGCCCCCAATTTTTGTGGGTCCCATATTTGAAAAAATAATTATATGTATATATAGTTTACAAAAATTTTAGGCTAAACGTATAAAAATTGGACCAATTTGTGACAAGATGAAATTGAGTCCAAATAACAATTTTATAAAAACCATATATATATATATATATATATATATATATATATATATATATATATATCCTAATCCAAAAGCATTTGCTAATTTCGTTTGATAATTATATTTAATAAATCATAATCCCACATCTCAATTAGACAATTAGCAAATTCATTCTCAATTCCAAACCCTATAAAATACGATAATACCGTAACGAAATTCGACAATTCTCAATTCACAATTTGGTAATTTTGTATATCGCAGACCACAACTCAACTGATTCTTCAATTCTTCTTGATCACACAAACTCTCAAGTTTTAAGTTCTTCAATTCTCTTAACAAGTAATTAAAATTGCGTATTTTGAGCTAAAATTGCTTAGAAAGATTTTATCGAGAGAAAAGATAGGGACAATGAGCATATTGAATTCAGTGAACCAGATGAGTTGTTTTCCAAATGTTACTATTACATACCGAATATTATTGACTATCTTGATTACTATTGCCTCTACAGAAAGGAGTTTTTCAAAGTAGAAATTGTTGAAATCTTACTTACGATCAAGTATATTGCAAGAGAGACTCATTGGATTAGCTTTAATCTACATTGAAAATGGGCTTTTAGAAGAAGTTGATATCAAAAGTTTGATTGGTGGTTTTGCGTCTAAATGTGCACAACGCATGTCACTTTTTAAATAAAATTTTATATGTATTTTTTATACAATATTTATATTTTGATACAATTTTTTGAACAACTATTATTTACATATAGAAATTATTTAAAAAAAAGGCCCAAATTAAAATATAGCACAGGTCCCAATTTATATTGGAACGGCCCTGAGTGTAAAGTGTGATAGTATATGCGTAGAATTTCTCATCACAAACTCTAATGTATGGAATGGTACACAAACCAGTGGCTGTTGACTTTGTCAACAGTTGCCAGCTGGTACTTTGACGTCGGACATGGCTGCGCTGGCTACTAGAATCGATCGTAATCTCGCAAAGTGGAACATAACAAAAAGTTCATTATTCGTGTACTGAATATATATATTATATAAAATAATATATTTTTTGTATTCAAATAATGTATTTTTTAATATAATATATATTAAAGAATATATTAAAAATACATTATTTGTGTACTGAATGTATATTATTTTGTACTATGATCTACCCAATAATAATGATCTTAATCCATTGGGACCGGTACATACAAATTTCTACGTTTCACATTGTTTGCATTAAATTATATTGACACCATATATCACATTGTTTGCATTAAATTGACACCATATATCTCATAAAAGTTTTTAAAATATAATTAAATGTTATTTTTAATAGTTAGTTTTATTTTTGTCATAGTGACTGTCAATTTTTTTTTTATTTTTTTTTTTCAAAACATCATCTTTTAGTCTTTCGATCATTTTAATACAAAATGCATTGATCCGTTATATTTTTTTATGTTTATTCTTTTTTTTTTTTATAAATATAGTTGAAGATTGAAATATATTTGTATTTTAACATTTAAATGGTTTTCTTGATAAATGACACAAAATGCTCAGATCACAATAATATTAAGATCAAAAGAAATGTTCTGATTGAAAATACTACAAGTGAACTATCACTTATAAATTTAGGATAAAAATAGAATTAACTATTTTTAATACCATTTTCTATTTCGAGAATGAACTGTAAGAATATAAAGAAAATATAATGAATTGTAAATATAAAGAACGGTCGTAATCCATTATGGGCATGCAGTATTATAAATTGAGTGATAAAATTAAACAAGGCCATTGGTTCAAAATTTTAGTAAATTGATTCATTATACTATTCTGTCTTTAACATTTATTAAACATTCCCTAAATTATAAAATAACATTAATTAATACATTATCCATTCAAAAATTAAGCAATAATCAAACTTAAAAATATGCTAAAATTATCTCTCCATCTATCAATTGATATTATCTAATTTTTTACTCCGGCTTCATGAGAATAAATGAATAATCCCATAATCCCATCTCATTATAATAGGAATCCGTTAAATTAAAAATAGATATAGAAATTATATTAAGTTTATACTAATATAAACTATTCATTTTAATCCATATATCACTGCGGAGACAGACTCCGAAGCCTTAGTTCAGGCTCTCGACAACGGCCCAGGGGAGATCCCAGCGGTACGGTTCCACGCTTATCTTGGATTGTTATTCACTCATGAACCAGTTCCAAGAGATCAAAACTACGCATGTCTTACGTGAAGGTAATCAATGCGCCGATTTCCTAGCAAACATGGGGCAAAATGCGGCTTGGGGCACGACGGTTCTCGATCACCCGCCGGATGGTTTAAGTGGTTTGCTGAATTGCGATGCTATGGGATCGTCGACATGTAGGCGACGTTAATTAGTGGGACCTTCGGGTCCCTTCCCTCACCAAAAAAAATATATCATTAAGTTCATCAATTTAATTACCGTACTTTAAAAATCAAGTATAACAAATATTATTCACATTTACTTACTGCGCACACTGTTATTGTAGGCATAAATATAAGTATAATATAAACATAAATGTGCAGTCTAACTATCAGCTTAGACTTTTAGTCGGATGGAGCCTCAATTTGGTATCTACAGTTTATACGTAAGGTACGGTGTGGAACCTTAATGCCACGAATAAAGATTGTTAAATTTACCTACAAAATCAACGATGTCATCAATGAAATTAATGATTATTGCAGAGATTTTAGTGTCGGTGAAAATGCAGTGGACTCTGGGCGTATGCGTATAAACCCCGATACTCTCAGTTTCCAGTTTCCAGCTGGAAGCCAAGTATGGCGTTTTCATGCCAACAAGATTCCATGCATATCGTCACCACGCCTTTAACTTGGCTTACAATATATAAACCCCAACAATGCGAGTATCGCCTTAATTGCAGTGAAAACAAGGCGGCATGGATCGATTGCAGACCTTGAAACTGGAGCGCACCCTTTCAATCCAGTCATGCTTTCCGCAATGGGCTTCCAGTGCCTCTTCGACGGCTAGCAGCAACATAGGAACCCCAAGATCAACGGCGGCTGAACATTTTATTTCACTTCAGCTGAGTAGCCACCGCGATCGAGTCGAGGTTGCTGCTGCTGCGGCGTCGTTTAATACCTTCAAACACCAGGTTGTCAGCCCCGCCGCTGCTCCACAGACACTCTCTGCTTGTTTTCCTAGATCGCAAAGTAAGGCTACTCTTTGTTTCCTTAACAAATCAATCACTTGCCCCCTTTTTTTTCGTCTGGTTGAAAATTTTGGCTATTGAGGCATTTCTTCGAGCAGGTTAAAGGCGTGGGTTTGAATTTTTTTCAAAATGGTTAATGGTGAATGATAGTTGATTCTTAAGGTGTAATATGAAGTTGAGAAAGTGAAGAACAAGTTTGAAAGGTTGCTTTGTCCAGTGTGGATGTGGACGTCTGAGTTGTATTGTTAGTAGTTAGTAGCATGCTTGCAGTAATCACTAGGCGCTAGTTGGGCGGTAGTGGAGCGCTTAGGGCATAGAAGGTTCAGGAGGCCTATATATATATATATATTGAAAAAATTAACAATGCCGAGCCGACCGGATTAACTCGGTTAACTCGATTGAAATGGACGAGTTAACACAGCCAAGTTAGGCGTTAGGCAGCTGTCGAGTCGGCCGAATTAGGCGCTAGGCGGGCGCCTAAGCAGCCAGTCGTCTAGGAGGGAAATCTAGGAGCGCCTATACCGACTTTTGCAACAGTGGTTAGAAGGTTATAGGTCTCTCCAAATGAAAGTCAATGGTGGTGTGATGTAGCGGATAATTTGGAGTTACTTATGATTACCCACCACTGTTCGAGGGTGTGCACGAGTAAACTTTAATTTGTCTTGGAACCTTTGTCAGTAAAAGATCATAAGGACTTAAATCTTCTAGGTTGCTTATAACTGACCGACGCAAAGCAAGAGGGTCAATAGACTGCTTCTACGGGGATGCGAACTTAGAATATTGTGGTTACTAAACCAACAACTTGACCAATTTGGTTGGGGTTACCTCAAGTATGTGTATATCTTTGATTTATATATGGTTTATTCATGTTATTTTTCAGGAACAAAATCTACAAATCTTGCCATTTACATTCCTCTATGCCAAGCTGCACTCAAGGGTGATTGGCAGAAGGCTAAAGAATTTATCAGTCTGCATCCAGATGCAATAACTGCCAGGATCTCCAAAGGGTGGGAAACAGCTCTTCATATTGCTGCTGGAGCTAACCGCATTCACTTTGTGGAAGAGTTGGTAAATCTTATGGATCCATTGGACCTGGAATTGAAAAACAAGTATGATAATACGCCGCTTTGTTTTGCTGCTGCGTCTGGAATAAAAAGAATCGCGGAGATTATGGTAACAAAGAACACAAATTTGCCAGTGGTGAGGGGCAGCAAGGGGGTGACACCTCTTCACATGGCTGCATTGTTAGGTCACAGGGAGATGGCGTGGTATCTTTATGCTGTTACTGATCATCGGTGTCTCAGTAGAGAGGATTATGTTGGACTTCTTATTGCAACTATCAATTCTGATCTGTTTGGTGAGAAGGCACTAATGTATACTTTATTTGTTTGAGGACTTTGCTTCAATATAAAAAGCTTAATGAATTTGTTCCATTTCCAACAGATGTTACTCTGGATATACTTCAGCACAAGCCCGAACTGGCAATTGAACGCGATCCAAATGGGGAGACAGTACTCCATATCTTAGCAAGAAAGCCTTTGGCATTTTCTGGCGAACATGGGCTTGGACTCTTGCAGAAATGGATATACAGAAGTAAGTTTCTCTACTTCATCACGAGATTATATATATTCTTGCAGATTAAATAGCAATACGATAATCTAAGTTACTGGACAGCGAAATTAATCTCTATCTGTTGTGTTTATTAGCTATTGATAAAGTTAGGAGTAAGGCAAATAGACACCTGACTGATCTTCATAAGAAAATGAGCACAGTTTAGTCAGGGAATGGTTATTGGTTTAACTGATATTTGGATCCAAGAATAATGCCAATTTTAACAGGTATCTCTGTTCATCCTCGGAGCAGATTCATCCACGGCTCTGATGAGTCTGATCCCAATTACAAAAAATATACCAAAGGTAGTTTTGAACACATTACACTGTTGAGATTTCGTGTAATGGTTATCTTATATTCTTGAAGCTGTAGTACTCAAAATTGACTGTAGAATTTTGAAACTGCAGTTCGTCCATTCATTGCTAGACTACATGGGTATCTACAACAATTACCTGGTACATAACACAGAATATGGTCCTGATTTTAGTCCTCTGCATATTTATCAATCAAGTGATTGTTTAATCTATTTTTTTAACATTAGGAGTGGCAGATATGAAGAAAAGAAAGCTAATGTGCATGGAAGCACTTGAGTTGTTTAAGTGTTCATGGGAACAGGTGCTTTTGTTGAACTGCTCACAAATTGGGAACTTGCTCAAAAGTCCTTTCAATCCATTGTTCGTTGCAGCTGAATTAGGAAACATTCAGTTTGTTCTCCATCTTATTCGCTCGTATCCTGATCTGATATGGAAGGTGAATGAGCAAAGCCAAAGTGTTTTCCACATTGCTGTCATTCATCGCCAGGAAAAGGTCTTCCGGCTCATCTACAGCATAGGAGCACACAAGGATCTAATCGCCTCGTATCAAAGTAGTGACAATGAGAACATGTTACACTTGGCTGCAAAAATCGCCCCTTCAAATCGACTCAACATTGTCTCGGGGGCTGCACTTCAGATGCAACGCGAGTTGCTGTGGTTTAAGGTGATCCATCTTAACTAAAAGTTTAAGCTGATAGTGAGACTGAACGTTTATTACTGTATTATGCTCAAAAGTCAAATGTTTAAATTTATAGGAAGTGGAGAAAATTGTGCAGCCATCATACAGGGAGATGAAAGATTCGGGAGGGCAAACACCGCAGATGCTGTTCACCGAGCAACACAAAAATCTAGTGAAACAAGGCGAAAAATGGATGAAGGGAACTGCATCATCATGCATGCTTGTTGCTACCCTGATTACAACAATCATGTTTGCAGCAATCCTAACAGTTCCAGGAGGGGACAACAACGGGACAGGGAACCCGATTTTCCTCCAAGACAAGTTGTTCATTATTTTTGCAGTATCAGACGCCATCGCCCTATTTTCTTCTGTCACTTCTACGCTGATGTTCTTGTCCATCCTAACGTCGCGCTATGCAGAAGAAGATTTCGTGAGTACACTGCCAAAGAGGTTGGGTTTCGGGCTTGCAACGCTCTTCCTCTCGATAACAGCAATGCTGGTAGCATTTAGTTCGAGCTTTTCGATTGTACTAAGGGGGCAGTTAGCATGGATTGTGTTGCCAGTGGAATTAGTTGCCAGCCTTCCTGTAACATTGTTTGCATTTCTGCAATTTCCCCTGTTGGCTGATACCATTCATTCCACTTATGGATCAGGGATGTTCACTCTTAGACAAAAGGATATGCTATACTAATATCAAACATTTGTAACAATTATTAAAAAAAAATAAATAAATAAATAAATAAATAAAAATAAAAAATAAAAAAAATCTAACCTTACTTCTCAAGTGCCTGTCCTAAACTGGTAAAGTCTGTAAATTGTAAAGTGTAATTGATTTATAGCCCCCAAATGTTTATACACCTAACCCACAAGAAAGCTAAATAACACTTTGTTGCCACTAACAAAAGTAAAGTTTATAAACTTATTTTGAATGACTGGATTGACCAGTTGAGTTGTATGTATTCGAACACACACACACATATATATATATATATACTCATGATCAAATAAGTTCAATATTTCCCTGAGTCATAGACAGATCTGAGCCATTGAATGCTTAAAATTAATGGCTTAGATTTCGCCAACTGTCCAACTATGCACTTGAATGCCATTGAAAGTGTGGATGTTGAGTTTGGAGTTTCCAGGAAGCCAAGGATGGCATTTTCAAGGAAGGTTATGAGAAGCTTCAATTCAATTCCAATCCCATGCAGCTAGCGCGTCAGACGTCAATGGACTTGTTGACTTTTTTTTTTTGAAATAAAATCCACTGTTCGTCGCAGCAGAATTAGGGAACATTCAGTTTGTTGTGCAGCTCATTCGCTCGTATCCTGATCTGATATGGAAGGTGAATGAGCAAAGCCAAAGTGTTTTCCACATTGCTGTTATTCACCGCCAAGAAAGTATCTTTAGACTCATCTACAGCATAGGAGCACACAAGGATCTAATCGCCTCGTATCAAAGTAGTGACAATGAGAACATGTTACATTTGGCTGCAAAAATCGCCCCTTCAAATCGACTCAACATTGTCTCAGGGGCTGCACTCCAAATGCAACGTGAGTTGCTGTGGTTTAAGGTGATCCATCTTAACTAAAAGCTTAAGCTGATAGTTGGACTGAACGTTTATTACTGTATTATGCTCAAAAGTCAAATGTTTAAATTTATAGGAAGTGGAGAAAATTGTGCAGCCATCATACAAGGAGATGAAAGATTCAAGAGGGCAAACACCACAGATGCTGTTCACTGAGCAACACAAAAGTTTAGTGAAACAAGGAGAGAAGTGGATGAAGGACACTGCATCATCATGCATGCTTGTTGCTACCCTGATTACAACAATCATGTTTGCAGCAATCCTTACAGTTCCGGGAGGGAATAGCAACGAGACAGGGAACCCGATTTTCCTCCAGGACAAGCTATTCGTTGCTTTCGCAGTGTCAGATGCCATCGCCCTGTTTTGTTCGGTCACTTCTATACTGATGTTCTTGTCCATCCTAACGTCGAGCTATGCAGAAGAAGATTTCGTGAGTACGTTGCCAAAGAGGTTGGTTTTCGGGCTTGCAACGCTCTTCCTCTCCATAACAGCAATGCTGGTGGCATTTGGCTCGAGCTTTTCGATTGTACTAAGGAGACAGTTAGCATGGGTTGTGTTGCCAGTGGAATTAGTTGCCTGCCTTCCTGTAACATTGTTTGCATTTCTGCAATTTCCCTTGTTGGCTGATACCATTCGTTCTACTTATGGATCAGGGATGTTCACTCTTAGACAAAAGGATATGCTATATTGATATAATTGTGTATGTAATCTTCATGTTACAACCTTTTTCTTCTCTTCTATGCTCCAAATTATACCATGGACCATGGTCTATCTTGTATATAACCTTCAGATTATGTATTTATAGTTAACATATTTTGTACTTACAATTGACAGTTTATATATACTTGTAACTATTATCTTATGTGTTATTTGTTTACATGTACAAAAACTGTTAACTGAAGTACATAATTTTTGTATCAGGATTCACAATGCAATATGAACCCTGGTCTATGGTATAACAATTACCGGATCCTAGAGCCTAAAGGTAAACCGTCTAACTATATATGTTTTCAGTAGAATTCAAACCTTTACATTGCTGTCTCCAATTATGACGACGAACCAATTATACTGGGCTCGGGCACCACTATATATTCTTTATAACACAATTCATACTACACACCACAAATTAAACAAAGAAATTAGCACTGTAATATAATTCATGGATAGTCTAACTATTAAGGGAAATAGAACCTGTAATATACTGTAATTCTTATCCAAACATCCCAACTGTCTAAACTGCAAGCATGCGGGTTTCCTGCGTGCCGCGTTGTTGCGTCAGCACCGCCTGTTCTGTACACCCCACTGAGGTAAGCGCCGCCGCCGCTCCCCCTTTTGTGTTCTCTCTGTTTCTGCTTTGTTGATACACAATTATACTCTTTTTTCAGAAGAGAAATGTGAGTGAAGGAGGAGAGAACCCAAATCTCCAAACACTGAAGAGATCGAGACAATTGAACCTGCTGAAGAGCGTAGCTCCACCTCTGATGGCCGCCCTTGTTGCCTTTAATCCTCTTTTTACCCCTCCAGGTAACAATTTTGTGACCCTTTGCCAATTTACCAGTGATGAAAAAACATTGTTTTGTTGCATTTTCAATTCCGCATTGTGCTTCGTTTGGGATGCTCATGCTTGGTTAGAGAAGCATAAATGAGGGAAGGAAATAAAGGAATGAGGAACATTTTAGGTTGGATGAATAGCGATGAAATCCAATGGGAATAGTAGGTATTTTAGGATGGTTGAAGTTTGAATTTCTTATTCTCATGATGCTGCTACATTCAATTGAAGGAAATTCTGCTCCTCTATTATTAGCAACACATTATTAGCAAATGTGTTGCCTGGAATAACTTCAACCACCTTGTAACCCTAGACTGCAAATGACAGTTGACCAGTTCAAACGAAGAAGGCCAACAGACTGTCCTTGTTGGGAGTTGAACCTTGTAGTTACCTAGTCAATAGCCTGACCAACTTGGTTGGGTTACTCCTACCAAATGCTCATTTAGTTTAGGAGAAGTAGGGAATTATATTCATGTGATGAAGTAAGAAACACTTTGCCCCATCATCTCCATCAACTCTGTCGAATAGCTCTGAACTTGGCTTGCCAGTAATCTTGGCTTTGAACTTGAGCTGAATGAGCACTGAGGTTGGAAGGTCGTGTGCCCATCTCTAGAGGAAAAGTTCATTGGTTATTTCATTTTGTGACAACCAAACTTTTCTAGGGACAAACCGTCAAACCCACAATATGTTGAAGAATTTTGCCTTTCCTTCACGGAGTGCTTATGTTACCATTCTTTTTCAGTTTGTATGATTGCTGTTATCTTAGTCTGAATTCCACGATTGTTTTCTTGTTTCTTCCTTCTACCCAGTGTCACTTGGACAGACAATAGATGTACAAAAAGGAGCCTCGTTGTTCAATCGAGCTTGCATAGGGTGTCATACTGCCGGTGGAAATATAATACAACCAGTCAGTCTACCCTATAACTTGAAAGAACCGCAACAATTGCTTCTAAGCATCTTAAACTAACCTTAAGTACCTTTTCTTTGCTTGACCTGTCAGGGTGCAACACTCTTCTTGAAGGACCTTCAGAGGTAATTACTGTAAGGTCAACATTTCGACTGTGGATTTTACCTCGTTTTATTGATTAACAAAATGCTATGCAGTCGGTTTGCTAGTCTACTGTATAACATGGAAATCATCGTTGACTGATTGCTGATTTCTTACACAGAAATGGAGTAGATACAGAGGAGGAAATATACCGAATAACTTACTATGGAAAAGGAAGAATGCCAGTGAGTATGTTTGATGCGTAAAGCAATGCCTGTAATGGATCTAACTCCAAAGCGGCGAATATAATAGTTGTCTATTTTCACAGGGCTTTGGTGAGGAATGCACGCCAAGAGGCCAATGTACTTTTGGTCCAAGGTTACAGGATGACGAGATTAAATTGCTAGCAGAGTTTGTGAAGTCACAGGCTGATCAAGGCTGGCCCAATGGAGAAAGTGGTGGCAACTGAAAAACTTTATCTCCGTTAGTTCTATGGAGAAACAGAAACACATCAACTCGCAAAAGGTAACTTCTCATCATCTTAGCTCCCGCTCAAAAAAAAATTAATATTTTATTGGTGGTTTTAAGGAATTGGAGAGATGTGAAACATGAACATTTAGTAATTTTAGCAACTGCTTCAATCAAACTAATGGCCAAGAGTCATGTTTGTACCATTAAAATCTCTCGAGACACTAGCTAGTTATCGGGATGTTAGCATATTACTTGTTCTTTATGATCATATTTACCAAACCATGCTCAGCATCGACTTGCAAAAGCATGTGTAAATATGTGCTTATTTTCAATAATACTGAATATAAAATGCATAAGTTTCTTTGCTACATTTAGCAGGGCAGCTGCCATTTTCTCGTATAGTGATTAACCTTTGAACAAAGGATTGCCATATATGAGCAATTTTATTAGGTGGAGATTTGTTAGGATCAAGCTTTTACCACAACGCCAAAAGCTATAGCTAGTAGTGAAGGCGTAATTTTATTTCCTTATACTGCCCCATTTTCGAGAGGCATGATGCTGGACTTGGCCCTTCAGACCTCTGCCCAACAAGCCCCCTAGCTACTTGATGTTAGACTTGGCCCTTTCATTAGCTTCCGCCCAACAAGGTTGAAACCATACACTTTATGTAACAATGGCATGGTTGAAAAAATCGTTAGGCGCTCCTTGTGCGCTCGGGAGGCGCCTAGCGCCTAGGCGGGGATTAATCGGCGCCTACGCCTGTGTATTTTTTTATTTTTAAAAATTTTGTTTAAGTAATTTTAATTTTTTAAAGACTAATAATTATAAATTATATAATACTTTAATAGTTAATACTAAAATATTAAATATTAACCTTAAAAATATCTAGAGTTTGAACAATTTAAGGTTATTTCGCTCAAAACGATGTTGTTTTGAGTGTAATAACCCATTAAAAAAACATTAGCTAATCGGATGACTAGGCGGTCAACGCCTAAGCAGTCTAGGCGTTGCTTAGGTGGCCTAGTCGGCTGGCTGCCTAGACCACCGATTAAGGTGACGCTAGGCGGTTGGCTGGTGCCTAGCACCTAGGCGGTGATTAATCGACGCCTAGGTAGGATTTTTGCAACACTGATTACAATGGTGACCTTCAGCATAACCGTGAAGAATCGGCAAATACACAAAAATTACTATTCTGACATTACCCTGATCTTAGCTTGTCATGAATTGCGTATGATTTTCATCGTAGAATTGTTGCTTGTGAACTCAGACTATTTCTATACTTGCGTAAGTTGAGTTTATCTGCTGTTATAGTGGTGGCAAAACTGGGCACATGGTAGCATGCACATTCATCAATCAGCTTTGGCACATTCATATGCTGCTGTGAGGAAAGTCATATGTGCAGGTGTAGAATAAACTATATGTATCCTTAAAAGTTGAAGCTGCTACTTTTAAGAGACTTGGTTTAGATATTGGCTTTGACTTTTAAAGTAGTGAGATTTGAACTTGATACTTTTAAGGAATAGAGGTATTCTGGTCAGTAAAATATTTTATATGATGTGATTAGTTGATTGTTGATCTCTTCATAAAATTACATTTTGAAATTTAGTCTCAGTTCGCACCGAGCCGGTCCAATTAAAGAGCAAAGTGTTGGTCATATGTATCATTATTATTAGTTTATTACATTGGTCTTTTTATTGTATTTTATTATTATTACAAATAAAGAACCTTTTTAAAACCTAGCCATATCTTCCATCAAAAGCTTCCACACCTTCAATGTATGGGAGGAAAAAATAAATTTTTGGAAAATATACCAAAGTGTTGGCAAAATTTTTAGAGAGAATAGATAGTTTCATAGGAGAGGAAAATTAAGTTTTTGGAGAAAAAAATATTTGCTCTATTCGCCGAGTGCAAGCTTTTCGAGATGCACACCCAATTACGAGTGAGAGAGAACTTCTATATTACACAATTTAAACATATTAAAAAGTTTAATTGTATTTATACTAGTGTACCTAAGCCCTCACTCAAAACTGAATGATTGTGATGCAAGCACATCAACTAATATTTGTCACAAAAAAATAACCTGGGGATGTGATTGAGTGGCAAAGGGACTCATCTATCTTTAACTAAAAAGGTCACGGGTTCGATCCTTGGCATTAGGCCGGGTATGGAGGACAGGTATTAGTCACTATGTTCGACGGTAAAAAATCCGGATACACAAAAAAAAAAATATTTGTCACAAAATTATATCATTTGATATAACATTATTTGGCATAAATAGTGTTTCCGTTGCTAAAAAGTCTCAATTTAAAAAGTAGCCATATTTGGAAATTAAAAAAAAAAAAAAACCATGGAGAGAATAATTAATCATAATTATATATCAAACAATTATTATGTCAATAATTACACATTTGATGAAAGTTATGAGTTTAATCCCATCAACCGAGACACATGTCAACAAGTGATTGGAGAACCTATACCTAATTTGCCAAAAATCAACGTCGTTAGTCACTCTTGTCCCTTAATAATCCATTATTAATGGCTGAAAAAAGAAGATGCTTAGTCATGGTCCATGGCCATTAATTAAATCAATAATTAAGGATATTAATTTTTTTAAATATCATTATATTTATGAAATTAATTAAAACATGTATCATGGCCAACACAAAAGCACATAATTACTGTACATGAAAGCATTTATGACTTAACCTTGACATTAAACCTAATTTGGACAGCTAATCTCTACCAAAAGACCTACAACTAACATAACAATTTGCTGAAATGAAAGACATGATTTCTTGATTATTTTCTTCAATTTCAGTACTTGTATTCTTCCATTTTGTACGAAGAATAATTGATTAGGTATGTTTATAAACATTTTTTCAAAAAAAAAAAAAAACAACATAAATATATCTTTTAACTGGTTTGAAACAGTAATCTTTTATTTTATTAACTGAGTTACATTTATAGCATAGATTGATATGTTGAATAAGTTGAATATTAGTTATCTAGTAGTTGAATGCGTTTAATTTTAGAAAAAGTATTTTTAATATTCATTTATTCATATACAAATAGTTTGAAATCAATTTTTCTAAATAATGTTAAATCAAAATAATAAACCAAGAAAAGTTATCAAATTAAATGAGATTGAATGAGTAATCAAATTTCATAGTTGTATTTTAAAAAGTTATCAACCTATGAACGAAACACACCCTAAATATTATTACTATATATCACTTCTAATTTCAATTGAGGTGGTCAAATGTTGTACATACACCTCATTATTCTTGGCAAATTATATGGTGGTCCATATATAGTACACATTAAAAGATAAATCACTAATAAATATTTTTTTTTTCATTTTTTTTTGAAAGCAAACAAAGCTTAATATTATTAAAGCAACACGATTAAAAAGTTTGGCGGGTCATCCGTCTACTCAGAGTGAGATAACTAAACCTCATCAGCTTTAGCAAGGGAATAAGCAACTTGATTCTTGTCTCTGCGAATGTACTGGACCTCACAACCAACAACGGAAGGAACAAGAAGCCGACACGCATGAGTTATAGAGCCTACATAAGACAATTCGATTCCACCCTAACATGCGTCGTCAAGTCATGTTTTTTTATCAACGCGAGAGCCTCCCAAACCGCTAAGGCCTTCGCCAACAGAGGGTCTTGAATCACCGTCCCGCCATCTTAAACACACCTTGGTCAAAAAGAATAATAAAACCAACTAAAGGAATTAATCTGTTGTGATACCTGCTGGTAAGCATCCGAGCTACAACCCCTAAATAGTATAGATTCATGTTTAATATAGTATATATTCATTTTTAAATAGTATATTAAAAATATATTTGTAGTACACTAAAAATAAACCTTTAAAAAATTAATTTTTAATACCACTAAAAATTTCTAGTGAAGTTAAACCAAACATCTAATATATTGTGAAGATCTAGTAGATTTTTAGCAAAGGGCTTGCCAATAAGTGAAATTTAAAAATTAGAGCAAAGAACAATAATTAAGGAGAAGGGAAATGTGAGAAAATGTGTAAATTAATTATTTTTTTTTTTTGTCTTCAAATTTGACAACTACGAAAATTAATGGATTGATGGAGGATCAATGAAGTAATTAGATTTTTATAGTCAATGAATTAATGTGATATGATATAACTAAAAGTCAAGAACCAAATTGAGAATTACCACATAATTGGAGGGATCATTTAAAAAATAAACATATATTTTTTTAATCATTTTTAAAATACCAAAAGGGGGAAATTAATTTCTTGACTTTGAAGTCAGGTATTAAGTGAATTAAAACCAAACCTGAATGATTCTGTAGTTAAAGAGTCAAAACAAGGACCAATATAGCAAAAAAGAAATCAATGGTCTATGTTTGAAATTTGAATGCTTCTTTTTTTTTCTTTTCCTAGGAAGAATTGAAGTAACAACAAATTCTTCATTAAAATTTAAGAAAAGGCTGCGTAAATGGCAACTTTGGAGGCTGCAAGAAATGCATGTAGTCATAAAATTAAACGTGAATGCTGCTAAAGTTGAAAGCATGCATGCATTTAGCACAATTTAATTTTGCACGCGTTAGTTGACTCATTTTGTTGTGATTGTGATCTATAACCCGTGAGATGTTCCTGCCAAATTACGGCGTTGAATAAATTAAATATTAGTGGAATATTAGAATCAATATTCGATTTAGAATGAGGTTTAGTAAAAATAGGGTGTTTATTTGTTTGGTATGATCATATTCAAATGAAAATTAGTTAGATTTTTCAGCCATGAGATCATACTTGTAGACTAATATGATCGGCTTCATCTAAACTGATTAATGCTGACAAAATAAGTAACACCAATAGGAAAAAAAAAAAAAATAGTAGAGTCATAATAAATATTACACTTCTAAAGTTTTTAATATTTATAAAATTAACACACCTATTTTTCCTTATTTTATAATCATCGATCATCATAGATTACGAAAAACCTAGTTATCATTTGAACTTTATAACAATCGATCATCATAAATTACGAAAAACATAGTTCTTAGTTAAAATATTCATTTAGGGGTTTGTGGTCGAGCGGCATGCATGACTGTGGCTCTCCCAAATGGGAGGTTACATGTTTGAATCTAAGTGGAGATATTAGCTCTTTGTGCTTTTTGTACTTCAATAGGTTAAGAAAGTATGGGTAGATAGATAGTACACTACAGAGTCATTAATACTCAAAAAAATAGTAAAATTTTAGCTTAATAATTAAAATTGTAATAATTATTTATTTTGTTTTAAATAATATTTTACTTTTTGTTTTTTAAAAAGAGTAAATTCTCAAATTGGTCTCTTCACTAGCTTATATACTGAAATGACGCATTTACTCTTCATTTTAACACCAAATGAACGGAATCCTAACGAAGGACTGATTTGAGTAGAAATTTTATAGTTAGAGGACTAAATTAAGTGACAAAAAAAATACAAGGACGCAAATTAAAAAATGACCATACATAGTGAAGGGGCCATTTTATAAATCAACTCTTTAAAGTAATTAAATTGCTATTATACATTTAATCAAATTTACACACACACACAAAAGAAGAAGATCATTTTTTTTTTTGAATGCTACTGACTCTATTACAATGTAGTATCTGTTCATAAACTACTTTCTCAACCTACTGAAGCACAAAGAGACAGCAACGCCTCCACTGAGGCTCGAACCCACCACCTCTCCTATACAAGGAAGGGTTTGATGCCACTGGACCATAAGACCCTTAGCAAAAGAAGAATATCATAAGGAAATCAGAAATGGATAGGTTCGAAAAGAGTCGCATACACTTAGAGATGAGAAGAAATTGAACATGTTGAACTTCTAATAATGAATTTGCAGCTAAGCAAGTAACTACACAAGAATTATGTTGGACCACATACCAATGAATATTGAGCATATTATTATATTTATCGTTGTTGGCCACTTTCAGGATAGAATTCGATTTGGTAGACAATGCTAGTAACTATAGATCCAATTTAGTTTAGTTGTTTTCAAAAAAAAAAAATTAGATCCAATTTAGTTTAGTCTAAGATTGATTGAATATATTTAAAGTTAAACCATTAATTCTCATCAACCCCAATCTCGATGGCAAATTATTGTGTGGACTATATAGTTGTACCGACCATGAATACAAAGTAAATTATTTTTGTACTGAATGCACATTATTTAATAGTATATAAACTTTCAGTACTCAAATAACATACTTTCAAATAATTTATTTTTAATATGTTAACATTTTATTTTTATTTATAATCCACGTAGCTATACATGTCATCATTCATTTAATAATGTTTGAATCTCGATGATATCCACTCAATTTAAAGAAAATTCTTTTTTTTTTTTTAAATAAAATTGTGGATATAATATAATACAGTAATGATGATTGGAGTGTTCATGAAATTATCACAATGAATTTAATCCACATTTTGACAATTAAACCAGTGGGACCTTAAAAACATAAAACATAGAAAATAAATTTAAAGAATTAATCATAAGTTTCAAATGTAAAATTATTATTTTTCTAAAAACAAAAAATTGTGGGCAACGTTAATCACAACAACTACCTCACCAACCTCTTGATCAATTGAAGATTATTGGAGTGATAGACCTAAATTACAAGGCAAAGCCATGTGACACTATCGATTGATCCAGCAATATATTAAGACAGAATAGAAGAAAATCGAAAATTAATTTTCAAAAAATATTTAAATATATTTTTTTTGTGGTCCTTCCCTCCATTAGGGCTTGTCTACATGTCATTGTTTGTCAAGCAAAGACACAAGAACCGCCCAAAGCTAAAGACAAAAGGATGCCCTCATATGATTCCACCAACCTGTCCTTTATATACATACATACATATATACATCCCCATTACATTTATTTATATATATATATAATATATATGTATGTGCACATCATCTTTGAGTTGGATAGGGTGAAAAGGGATGTTGGTATAAAAAGAATATGCTTGCTTCCATAAGTTAAAATTCACCCTCAAAACATTGAAATCTCCCGGCCCCATGACTCTCACACTATAATGTAATAGGATTGTAGAAAGGTAAATCACGATAATTTAATGACTTTTTAAGTATGAAGACCAGTGTCGGGTGCCTAAAAAACGTCCACCACATTTGGATAAAACTCTCACATTACAACTGATGTCGAAATTCAATCCTGAATGCTCGCTCTTAATCTACCACCCAAGTACTAATTGAGCTACCTGTGCAGCTCCATGAGCTAAAATTGTTCACTTACAACTTAATTTTTAGTTATTACCTAGTAAATAATTAATAAAGTTTCAAGTTCTATCTTGATTCCATATACATATTGTTGGTCTGCATAAATAATAATACTCTTGTCAGAAATTGTTGTCAAGGTAGTATAAACTTGTTATGTTAAGAATGCATGCATTAATTGGATCTTTTAGGATCAAAGCGCGCAAAAACACAATTTATTTCTTTATACTTGTATAACAAATATGTAGATGATTTGGGCCTTCCAACACTTGTTAGCTAGCCTTCAACGGCAAATTATACCATGGACGACCATGCCCCATGGTCTATCTTGCATTGTGAACCTGGTCCAAAAATAATCTTTAAATTCTATTGACACATTCTGTACATGCATTTGAAAGTTTCTGTACCTGTAACTAACTATCATATTATGTGTTAGCAATTATCAAGTTATTTGTTTACATGTACAGAACTATTAATTGTAAGTACAAAATGTACTAACTAAATGTACAGAATTTTTGTACCAGAATTCACAATGCAATATAAATTCGGTAAATGGTATAACAATTGGCCTTCAACTACATAACATGTCTAGTTACGAATCCACGCGATAACTAACGATGTTTGCCCAACAAGATATAGATATATATATATCATCTCACCAATATATATAATTAAGTAAAGATGTGTATGGGAGGGAGGATTAAGGAGTGAAATTAGGTAATAGATAGGTTAGGGTCCACAAAAAGAAAGGGAAGCATGCGAGAAAGCAAAAGCCATTTTCATTGTCTTCTTAAAATTGCCAAGTTGCTGAAAACTACAATTAAGAATATGGATGGCAGTATGTTGGAGCTGCAACTTTTAATTTGTTTGTCTTCACCAACAACATTGCCCATGTGCCCCTACCCAATCACGCCCCCCTTAGCTACCTTTCTATTATATTCCTTCTTTACTACTCAATCAATTCTATCTATCTTAACCTATACTACCTACTACCTACTTCCATTTCTCCCTCTTCCCTACCTTTACATACATTACATACAACATACATTCATATAATAATAAACCCTATGAAAAGTAACATATATACTATATAATATCATGTGACTTCCCTAGAATTCTTTTGAAATTTATTAGTTTTAACTTCAAACTTGACCGTTTCTGTATTGAGATAGACCTGGTGGAGGATGTAAATCATAAAATATGTCTCAATTAATCTACATCGCACTCCCAAATGTTTAGCTTGTATACTAGTGCCCACAACAAATTAAAGTCGTCAAATCTATACCTCTATTTATCTTCTGTTCATAATTACTTTCTCAACCTACTAAAGCACAAAGAATTAATATTGTTCCTATTGGGACCCAAACCCATGCCATAACCTCCCATACCAGAGAATCACTTCCTGTCACTAGACCAAAAGGTCATTGGCAGCATACAGTACTTAAAAATCAGCTTATAATTAATACACTAAAAATGAACATACAATATACTAAAATTGAACTTGTATTACATTAAAAATGAACATAACATTAAGAACGTGTATTAGTGGCTTACCTTACCATATAAATTATTGTCCACAGTATAGTTTGTGGGGATAGATGCAGTAGTATTCCTTTCAATTCTTAAAATGGGTGATGCGAATGAGCAGTTGGAAATAAATTAAAGAATGTAAGGTCAAATTTGTTGCCAAATTGCATAGGACTAAATTGAAATGTCTGCAACACATTGCATATATATGGTGGTCCAAAGCCAAAAACTCACTCAGATCTGCCACATTCGACCAGGTCAAGCCACTTTATGTTCATTTCATGTGGACCAACCACATTAAGTCACCAACCTTGCTTGTAATTACTATAGCCCAACAATACAGCAAAATATTAAGCTATTGCTATATAGTGGTCCCTTTTTCTCACTTTTCCTTTTCTCGTTTTTATAAGTCACATATTAATATATTAATATATACTATAATATTATAAAGTTTTTATATCCATATATTTTTTAAAAATTTTCATTGGTATACCTATTCCTGTACTGTACTAATCAATTCTTGCTTATACATTCATCTTCAAATTAAACATCATAATAGTGAACGGATTTAACACGTATGTGTCAATTTTATGGGATTAAGGCATGCTCATATCCTTAGTTTTTTTTTTTTTTTTTTTTTAAATTTTAAATACAGATTCATAAAAGCATGTTTGGTATAGGATAAGAATGGAACCCAAAAAAAAAAAAACAAACAAACAAACAAACAAACAAACAAACAAAGGAACTTTTCTTTTAAGTTACTCTTTTGTTATTACTATATGAGCGTTTATTTGTAACTTAAAATAAATTATAAGTTTCTAAATAAATTCAGTCAACAGAATGAACAGAATGAACCTTATTATGAATAATTAATTGATCCAATATAATTTTGATTTTGTCACATCATTAGTGGTCGGCCAATTCTTCCCTTCTGCATGCGCATGGTTTGAAGATTATTGAGGTCCCCTCGAACACAATCCAAGACATTATTTAGGAGGATAATATCGGCGGCTATCGCAATAGAAGGGTCCCGATCACTGGTCCCTAATCCTTTGTCTTCCCTTCGGGTCCTCCCATCTCCTTCTAATCGAAAAATATATAATTATTTTTATTTCAATTTCAATTCATACAGATTTTTTTTTGGGTAATGAAGTTAGAAATATTATTAAATTTATAAATAAAAAATATTAATGTGTGAATTGATGCGGTGTTGATTTCCAATGACTACTAAAAAAAATATTGCTTTTGAGTTACATTGGTATTGTGGGGACAAAGACACTTGTCCCCACTGTACCCACCTTAGACTTTCTCTAAATTTATATTTTATTGAGTAATAAATAGGTTTTTTTTTTTTTTTTGTTGAGCAGAAAATTGGTATTAGTAGAGGTTGGAATTGGAATAATGAAAAGATTGTTATGTTAATTCACACATTATAAAATATAATTTGCAAAGGGGAAAAAAATAAAAGTGAGTGTGAATATAATAGGTGTAAGAAAAGGGCGGGGGAGACCCATCTATCTATCTATCCATCCACTCCAACTTCCAATTCCCTCTTCTATAAATTGATGTTGATGCCATGGAGATGGAGAAGAGAGGCGAGGGCGCATTTATGAATACTGGTACTGATATGATATGATGATAATAGATGAGATGTGGAAAGAGAGTCACGAGCCGCTTATAAATTCCATCATTCTCTTCTCCGACCAAACCATGCATGGCTGGGTTGGTCTTGTCTGCTCTGGTCTCTTCTTCTCCTTCAATTCATTCATATATATCTTTCTCTACCTGCAAAACTTTCTCAGTCCACTGTATTGTACTGTTTGTTGGTTTTGAGAGGCTGAAGCTGCCAGCATGATCTGGTAAGATAGAACAAAATCTTGTGTTTTTTTTTTTCTCCCACTTTTTCTTTTATGGGGTTTTCATCTTTCTGCAGAAATAGAATAATTCACCAATCTTTGGGGGTTTTCTGTTCTTCATTCTCCCCCCTTCTGTTTCTTTTTCTTTTTAATTTTATTTAATTTTTTGAGATTTTTTGGTTGGTGGGTATGGGTTCTGATCTGTAGTTTAAAGATTGGAGAGGGGGGAATTGGATGAATCTATCATAGTGAATTTCATTAGGTTTTCTGAGATTTGGTTCCATCAGGTCATCTAGCAGCTTCAATCACTCACCAACAATATCCAAAATAAATTCTACTTAAAATTAAATAAATTGTGGAATTGAAGCTTGAGTTCAATTCGCCTCATTCAGCCTTGCCTTGTGGTGGTCATCGTATCAGATCAGGTAATTACTTCTTTACTTTTATTATTATTATTATTATTATATTTAATAATGATTAAATTTGATGATTAGTTCTCACTGCAATCTTGACAACTCTTATCTAGTTATCTGAAATTTGTGGATTCTCTGATCTGATCTCTCAATGTTACGTTGGGTTGTTGATGAATTTCATTCCTAGTGAAGCAGCATCATTAATCCCCAGTAATGGCAGACAATTTCTCTATAAAGAAATGTCTCTATCTGTGCATAAAATTTTATTTATTATTATGACATCCATCCATTATATATATATATATATATATATATATATATATATATATATATATATATATATATATATATATATATATATATATATATATATATATATATATTTATATTTCTTTTAATTTCCTTCTCATAAAAATAATGGATGTATCTATTTGTGTGTGGGTGTGAGATATATATATGTAATCATCAGCATGTAAAACCAAATTCCAGAACATGAGATAGGCATGCCTGTTAATCAATTAACAGATTGAAGTCCAAACATGAGTATTAACAGACATAATTAATGTTTATAGTAGAATTTGATGAATATAATGTTAATGAATTGATTTCGTAAGATGTTATATATTATAATGATAAGTGAAATATTGTTTTATATGTAACAAACATTATATTGATAATTAATAATAGTCATGTTACTGTTGTAAGATATTATAATAATAATAATAATAATAATGTAATTAACAAATATTCACTTTTATTATTAATGCATATATGATATGATACTAATTATAATTATGATACATGTAGCCGATGGTTACGTTGCTTGTGCCTCTAACAATATTAGGTCAGAGAGTTTGTTATGTTTTATGTTGGGCGAAAGCATGGAGAGTTGGGGACCTAGCTAGTCTCACATTTTGGCAGTGGAATGTGGCACTGGATGTTATGCAAATATAAATTATTAAGTTATACGTGTATTTGCTATTAACTATAACTTTTGGCATAGTGGTAAGTATTTGATTTTGATAATTGGTATTAGTGTTGGGCAAAGCTATTGGTACCAATGTTGGGCAAATCAATTGGTATATGTGTTGGACGTATGTCTAAAGGGCAAAGTCTAGGGATAGCATTCTGCTATCTAAATATTGTGTGGGTTGTTACGCAACTATAAAGAAATAAAGTTATACATTCACTACTAATTATACTTTTTGTCGTAATGATAAATGAATGATCTTGACAATTGGTTGTAGTGCTAGGCAGATTCCTGGAAGGTCAAGTTGAACATCTTGACATCAAAACGTGGTGGTTGGCCGTTGCCTACTAAGCAAGTATAAGAAAATAAAATTGTGTTTTTGCAAATAAGCATTTGATTATGATATTTTAAATATTTTATCCTCCTTTATTTAGAGATCGATATTGTCATTAATTATTATAATTGCAATTAGAATTTAATGTTTATTGACTCTTCGTGCTTCAATAGGTTGAGAAAGTAATTACAAACAGATATTGCATTGTAATGGACTCAGTAATATTATTTAAAAAAAAAGTTAATAACTTACAAAGTATTTCATTCATTAAAATAATCGTAATTGGATAGTATTTTTCATCATAAACAAAACAAATTAATAATAATAATAATAATAATAATAATAATAAGTCTATCAAACCAATAATAATCTTTTCAATTATAATAATTTCCTAACAAAAATATAGCCAAAATTTACTGTTATTTTTCTTCTGATCTCTAAACAGCCAAGCTATGAAAATGATATATTTTTCTGTGTTGTCAATGTAAGACTAGTAGTCTGATTTGAATTGTCATTAGAAAATTATGTCCATGATAATCATTGTTCTTTATCTTTTGTGGGGAATGCTTATGTTTGAATAATTGCTTTCCATCTATCCTAGCTAACTATTATTTTGACTTGAAAGATCAATATTATATTTCTTTAATTACAATATTCACTTTTGTCATCGATCTATCAACGGACAAAAACACGTAACATTACTTTCTTTACATTGTAATATGTGTTGTTGCATATGTTAACAACATGTGATTAGTTAATAAAGATTACTCGTAAATATAATGGATAGGTTAATAACGTAATTTCACTTCATATAACTATTATAGTCTGATTTATATAGAATATTTGTGGAAACTAATCATATAATTGGTTCAAGATTATTTTATTATTATAATGTTTGTCAATGTTTTTGGGGCTTTATTAGAATGTAGTTAAGTAAACCTAACATCATCTTGACCCCAAATAAGTAGGATGTAGGTGAAGGTTAGTTGTCTGTTGCTACATGAACATTTTGACCTAGAAGTCCTGTGCACAACCAATCTTCCCCCCTACAAGCCCTATTCCAATACCTAACCACACAATAAGTCCTCATTTCTTAGCAAGTGGATGGATTTAGATTTGATTCTTTCCAACAAAATTAATTAGTGATATTTGAATATATATATATATATATGTGTCATGTACAAATGAGAACTAGCTTAGTAGTCTTGTCATGTAAGTACGTATAGAGTAATCTTATTCGTCTATTTAGAATGATCAAGAGCTGGAAAGTTATGAATATGTAAAAATAAAAAATGTGGTGACATTTTTGTAATCACGACAGTGCATTTGAAAATGTTTGATAGTGCATCCGTGGATAATTAATAGTGCACACATGTAAGCACACAATTATAGATCTTGTGTGCACTTTCAATTATCCATAGATCCATTATCAAACGTTTCCAAATCCATCATCATAATTACAAAAATATCACCATAAATTTTCTTAATTTTTAGCTATTTTAGATGGATGGATAATTAGATTAATCCGTATATTATCATGGAGCTACTAGTTCTCACATACATGATCTTGCTTCTCTCTCTATATGTGTGTGTGTGTATTCAATTCGTTTATTTATAGATATTGTAATTTCTTATGGTTAATATTACGGAACAAAAATAAAATATATTAATTAACTTGAACATTTTGCAACATTTTTAATTTGCAGCAGTTAAATATGGTGTTGTGGTCAACCTTAATTACTATATCTAGTTTTCTATAAGATTAATGTTGTGTTAACTTATTTTAATTAGCAAGTCAAGTTAAGATTAACTTGTACTTGTTCTGAAAGAGATGAAACATAATAATTCTCTTACTTAAAAGGTCACGAGTTCAGTTTGTGTCAACCCCTCTTAGTTGGACCGTACCGAATCTGTAGCAAAAGGTCATCACCCAAAAGGTTAGTCTATACTTTTCATATATATGTTGAATTTATAAAGGGGTTCATCATATGGAAAAGAGGAAATTCAATCAATGTGCTAACCCTAATGAGGTTGTGGATGAAACTTAACCTTGGCATTTGGTTCAAGTTATATAAGATAACTAAGGTTATATTTGCTTGGTAAACTAAGATTCTCATGTTTGGTTCAAGTTATGTAAGATTCCCAGGGAATGTAACATAACCTCCCGATAAAGTTTTTAGCTATTGGAAGGGAATGTGAGATACACCTCAATTTCTTAGGTAATCTCACATTCCCTTATCTTATTCATAATATTGAGCTTTTGGCATTTTAATTAATTTATTTTATTTCCGTTGTCTTATTTACATACTTCAATTTTAAACCAAACATAGGAATCTAACATTCCCAGTTATCTAACATTCCCAGCAATCTAACATTCCCTAAGGTAATCTAACATTCCGTGAACCAAACGCCCTTAATTTTATTGATTGGTTTATGGTAAAAAGATGATGATGCCTAAGCATATTGTACATAAAGTATACAATTAAACATCAATACTTGTAAGTAATACATATAAAATGTGCATAACTAAAGCATATAAATATAAACTGTAACTTCAATTAACATAATAATGTGCATCTAAGCCTAATTAATACAATGTGCCTGGAGCTCAAACACATGACCTGGAGTCAATTCGTGTCACTAGACCACAAGATCATTAGCAATAATATATGGTTTACTACCAGAACAATGCTACCTTAACTAAAATTTTGATTTTTTTTTATTTTTTTTTATCTCACCACTATTAAACCATTTTCACATTTTATTAGATCTATAAATATTATTTTTATTACATTTGATGCACATCTTCTTGGTCGCATTATATGACCTGCTTTATTTATGATGATTGAGGAATCTGAAGAGCAAAATAGTCACATCTTTCAATAAATAATTAATTAGTTAGTTAAAGAAGATTATCAAATGACTCAAATCACACACATGTGTGTATATAGACATAAAGGTATGTATTAAGATATCTTTATATATATCTTCGAAAAAAAAAAAGATATCTTTATATATATATATGTAATTTTCTCATCTTTAAAAGTAAATTATATTGTTGTCATATCAGCATATTTATAATTTTTTTTTTTTACATTTCTAGAATTATAACTTATTCTAAAAATATAATATAATAATTCTAATAATATTTAAATTTATTATTAAAAAAATACCAAATCTTTGAAAAAGTATTTAAAAAACTAATACTAAATTGGGTTTGAAAAGTTGAAAATTTTGTAATCTTTTAAACACTATTTAAATTTAAAAATATATATAATTTATGTCCCTCATAATATGTTAATTATCAATGTCACCCTTAAATTATTAGTAGTGTAAATGTTGTCCCTCAATTTTCAAAATGGTACATATATAAATATATTGCCCCTCCCTATCGTATGGGAGGGCAATATATGCACCGTTTTGAAAATTGAAGGCAAAATTTACACCCGGGAGGGGCAATATATGTATCATTTTGAAAATTGATGGGCAACATTTACACCACTAATAATTCAAGGGTGGCATTGATAATTGACATATTATAGAGGAGCAAAAATTACAATGTTCCCAATAAAAAATAATTTTTAAAAAAATGGCGCAACTAAATTGTGAGGGAGCTGCATTGCAACTTTGCAAGGGTAGAGGCAGTGTTAGGCTTAATGTATTCTTGCAATTCAAGTGAATTGTAATTCAATATGGCAATTCAATTTTAATATCTTTTTTCCTTTTAATTAATCATAATATAATTAAATAGGCCACACAAACTCCATTGTGAATGTATTAACAAGTATAGAACTTGTAAGTTTAAAATATGAGAATCATATTTCACCTACTCAATCACCTCTTCCGAGATTAAAGTATATATATTTAATTACTTTGATTATATTATATATATATATATATATATATATATATATATATATATAACCAACAAAGAAGGACGACACCAACCGCACCTATTGGCTTCATGATGAATGGTATAGGCAATCCAAGCGAATCAACAAAGAAGAATATATAACACTAACCTATTGATCTCGTGATGAATGTGTCTAATGATATGATATAGACAAAGTCATGTTGCATTAAATGTGGAATAGCCTCTAGTAGGTGAAAAAATGGTCCCACACATTTGTGCATGGCTGCCTCCACCTCTTGAAAATTTTTTGTTAAAAATTTTGTTTTAAAAATTTTTTAAAATAATAATTAAAATATTTTTATATTTAATTTAATATTATGTCATCATATTTTACTTGAAACTTATAAGTGATCTATAAAAAATTGTTATTTGTACAATTTTTATCTGTTTAATGGTTCAATTGCACATTTTATTTGTTTGATGGTTCAATTACACAAGGTGTAAAAATTCAATGACCTATTTGACACTTTTTCCTAAAATTTATATCATATATTCTAATTTTGTTAATTTAAAGAAAAAAAAAAAAAAGATGAGACTCCTGTCAATTGTTATGTTAGAGAGTTCGTAAAATTTAGTGTGTGTTTTAGTTCGCACATGAGAATTGGAATGAGTATCAAATATTTGGTAATAGTAATGAGTTTTGGTAAAATTATTTTACATTTTTTATAGTAGAGTAGAATAAAGATGATTATTAATAGTTGGGGAAGCGACTGAGGATGAAGGGAATGAAACTCTTATTTTATTAGGGAATGAGTTTTACAATTAAGGGGATAATAAAAACTCATGCATAGTAGTGTTCTTAAAATATGTCAACCAAATAATAACAATGACTTTAATACCCATTCATGATAGCCAAACTTGTCAACCAAACACACCCTAACTACAAATTAATAATGGCAACTAAAGTTTCTGAATATATAAAAATAGGCTATCATTTAATTTTTTTTCTTTTTTCTTTTTAATAAATGCAATTAAGGTATAAAAGATATATTATTAAAATCTTTTAAACAACACTTATATTGAATTTTTTTTAATCAAATTTTTTAAATAAATTGATAGGTACTAAGACTATTATAAATATATAAATTTACTATTGTTAGTGTTATTTTTATGTGAGCTAAATCTATAAATGGTCCTTAACTTTTAACATTTACTAAATTTTATCAGTGGCTTTTAATTGGCCATAAACGATTACTTTACTATTGACTTTTACTAATTTTTATCAACTTTTAATTTAATTTGTCCATTGACTATTGATTTTGTTTCAAATTTGATTCTCTTGTTAATATCAATTTAGTAAATATTGAATTTAAGGGTACTGGGCTAACCGATCAGACCGCCGCAAGGCAATTGGGCTGGCCGGTCAACCACGAGACCAAGACCGTGGAGACTAGCCTAGGAAAACAATTAGACCTGTGAGCCCAGCAAGAGAGTTCTAACACATAGTAGATCAGGAGAACTGGGCTTATTTTGTACTATGATACGATTAGGCTCACTACTCATAATTAAAAAAATAAATGGATTGGACTCCCCTCTTTCCAAAACAATAAGGAATAAAGTCTGGAATTCTTAGCTCAAAATATGTATAAATAGCTTCTCACTCCCCATATATGAAAAAAGGGCACATTCTCACTAATGATGAATCTAATGTATTAAATGGATAATATTTAACTGAAGGACGAAAATCTGAAACAAAATAAATAATCAAGAGATCATTTATAGTCAAATTAAAAGTCGATGATCATATTTTTTAATGGTCGATAGTAAAAAAAAATCATTTATGATTCAATTGAAAGTCGATAATAAAAAGTTATAAATATCTTTAATCAATAGATCATTCTTGAAATTAACTACTTGTATTCCTTCCAAAAAAAAAACTCTATTTTATGTACCTACAATATTATTTTTATATCTAAATCTTTGCGTATGACACTACCATGTTCTCAATGTTTCAACTTTAAGAGCATCTTCCAAAATATAACCTGAGTCACACTAATATCTGGGCCATCCAAAATTTTCCAAAAAAAAAAAAAAAAAAAATCTGGGCCATCCAAAAAAGGTGGTACCAAACTTAGCTTTTAGGACTAAGTGGAGTGAGATCCAATAAATCAAAGCTATTACGGAGTATTTTATACTCCTTCTTGAGTGATATAATTACTTATCCGCAAGTTAAATTTATGTATTAAAAAACGACTAAAGACATTTAGGAGGCGATTTGTGGGTTTTAAACTTTATTATCCAGAATCTAATTTTTTTAAGTACTATTGACACTGTTTATATGTAGTATCTATTCATATAACAACCTATTGAAGTTCAACAAGTCAATATCGCCCTTATTGAGACTCCATTCAGTGTGTACATTCAGATAATAATTGCGAATTTTTTTAGTAAAGAAGATTACATGTTAGTGTGTGACAGAGCATCAATCATATATATATATATATATATATATATATATATATGTATATGTATATATATATATGTATATGTATATATATATATGTATGTATATGTATATATGTATGTATGAACCATATACAAATGCAGCAATGTGGGAAGAAGTGAGAGGAGCCCCATGTTCGCATTTGTATACTGAAGGAGTAAAATGTCACATCTAGCCAAAATAATTCAAGTTCTGTCATCTTCATTAATCTCCACTACAGCATTCATCCACCAAACACGTCATGTTCTTCCTCCTGTATTTTATGCTAAGGTATAACTACCATTGATCTTCACTAGACACGTGTACCTACAAAAATGAAAAAAAGCCCAATTATATTTATGTTAGGGAAAAGGGTCAAATAAGCCCTCAAACATTACCCCAAAGTGCAATTAAGCCCTCGAAGATTCAAAAGGTTCAATTAAACACACAAACTTATCATTTTAGGTCATTTAAACCCATATGACCGGTTGTTCCAGGTGAACAACCGGTCATAATTTTTCCGACCAAGATTCCGGCGGCCGGCGGTCGGAATTTCATCCCCAACCAACGACCGGTCATCTTCTCCACTGTTCCCAGACAGTTTTGCTTCTTTAATCCTGGATCGCACAAACTGTATTGCTTCTTTATGGCAAAATCAGACTTATAATCGCCTGAAACTTTATCTTCCCAGACAGTTTTGTGAGCTTCCATATTTCCCATTCCCAAAAGACTTCCAAGAGTACCCTACAAAATACAAGTTTATCCAGTACCTCGAGTGCGGTTTCAGATTAGCCCAAGATTCAACGAGACAGTGCAGTCCGCTAAGTACGATGAAAGCTGCGGGTTTTGGCGAATCAAGACGGTGCTGGTGATTGTTGTTTTCAAGAAGATGACCGGTCGTTGGTTGGGGATGAAATTCCGACCGCCGGCCGCCGGAATCTTGGTCGGAAAAATTATGACCGGTTGTTCACCTGGAACAACCGGTCATATGGGTTTAAATGACCTAAAATGATAAGTTTGTGTGTTTAATTGAACCTTTTGAATCTTCGAGGGCTTAATTGCACTTTGGGGTAATGTTTGAGGGCTTATTTGACCCTTTTCCCTTTATGTTATTGTACTTCTACTTCCATCATTTTAATCTGCAATCACATGTCTCTTTTAAACCAATGAATAAGACAACATATTCTGCACAGTCACGAAAAAGATACTTGCACACATGACCCCTTTTAGTCTTTTACAGTTTTACAGTATAATAATAATAATAATAATAATAATAATAATAATAATAATAATAATAATAATAATCTTCTCAAATAATAATAATAATAATAATGTCATAGAACTATAGATTTTAAAAAGAAAGGAAAAAAAGTTCCAAAATGAATAATCGAGTGGTAAAGCATGATTATCGTACCAGAAAGTCACGAGTTTGAATTTTTTCAACACATTCTCGATTGAACTCGTCACATATGATTTTTTTTAGTGCAGTTTATCTGACTTTGTGGGATGATTTTTTCTAGCGCAGTTGCTGGTTTTATTTATTTATTTTTGAATAGTAAAATTAAAACTATTACGGAGTACTTTGTTTTCAAAAATATTGTTGTGATTTTTACTTAATTAATAATGATTAGCATTTCTATTATTTAACATTATAGGAATCTCTCATATTAGCATTTCGGTCCTGTCTCGTTCCATTGTTTTTGTTCTTGAACTTGACTTGGTTTAATTAAAGTTTTTCTTTAGGTGTTCACAAAAAAAAAAAAAAAAAAAAAAAAAAAAAACTTGATAAACTATTATTATTTACCTTCAAAAAAAACTATTATTATTTCAGCTTTGACTTTTTTACTATTATGTTTTTTAAAAATATATTTTTTTTGTTTGAATTTAAAATCACTAAAGAAAAGTGTATTTTTCTTTCTAAATTTACTTTATAATAATATTTACATCTGTTGCTATCTAATAATTAAATATAAATAATTAAAGAAAAGAGAGAGAGGGAAAAAAAAAAAAAAAAAAGTGAATCGTAAAGTTTTCCTTAGCGGGAAACAAAATGAACTTAAACAAGTTTTCCTTAACGAGAATGCTACACGTCGCATGCAATTCTTTAACCGCAGAATATGGAATATAATGACAAATATCAAAAGACAAGACAAAAAAGCGTTAATGATATTTCCTTCAAATATTTTGAACTCACGAATTCCACTCAAATTGTTTCCTTCAAATTAAATCGATTACTGTATTTTTTTATTTTTTTTTTTGTGATTAGAGAAACCCAAAATCGCTAATTGAAAGTATATAATTGGTAAATTATGATATTATGTATCCAAAAAAAAGGGTCAATAATTTTTACTATGTGGTGTGTTACGTTATTATTGTATTAATTTTTTTCCATTTAATTAGTACTTACACTTTTTAATTAATTAAATATGTGGTCTACTAATTTATAAAGGGTAACACCTGTCTCACGGTTCTCAACTTGTCCCACGGATTGAGACCCATGAGACAGCCTCTCATAAGTTTTTGTCATCATAAAATAGCATTTTTTTTAAACTAAGAATTTGTTCGATTTGAAATATTTTAAAGAAAAATTGATATATTTTCTTACTAAAATAATTACATGATCTTCATTATGCATGTGATGTGTCATTTTATTTATAAACCTCAAAAAATGCAATTTTTTTATTGCTATCGGCTATTTATAAATGACAAAAACTTATGTGAGACGTGTCGAATATTTGATTAATGAGATCAAATATCCGACTCATTAATCAAATATCTGAGCCGTCTCACTAGTTGAGAATTGTGAGATGGTCTCACACAAGAGCTACCATACCCTTTTCTTTTATTGCTATTAGAGTATCAGCTATTTATAAATGACAAAATTTTATGTAAGGCGTGTCGGGTCTTTGATTAATGAGGTTAAATATCCGATCCGTCTCATACAAGTGTTACACTTTTATGATTATAATTGAACTCACCTCATAACATTCACCTTCTGGTGGGGTAATAAAACTTTTATATTTATTGGTTGCTTATGAAATTACCAACCATTATTCCACACGAATTTAAAAAAAAAATTCATTTAATCATTAAATTCAAAAAGAATATAACCAAATAGTGTTATAATCTTATATAGAAGGTAAATATTAAGATTATAGATAAATTTAGGAGAAAAATATACTACCATACAAAAAAAGAAAATCAAATCTAGTTGATATTGTATAATTCTAGTTGTTTAGATAGAAACAAAAGAGAAAAAGGTATGAATCACAATAATAATAAATATAAATATAAATAATATGTGTGATATATATATATATATATATATATATATATTAGTATTATTTATTTATTTAATGCATAAAAATGATGAGAGTTAAGCATAGGATGGACACGTGTTTGGATATGGTTTGTAGGGCTGTGGTGATCAAACATAGAAGCTTAGAAATGTTTGGAATTGGGTGTGGGTTGATCTGTAGCCACTGCATTGTATAGTCCTCCCTAATTCTAAAAATAGAGCAGATAATTCTCTCTTTGTGAATACCTTCATTGGTCCACTTCCAATTTGTCCCCTTTATGTTTATTTTCTTTTCATTTTATTAATGCATAAACATCCATAAAATGCATGTTTTATTTAATTTTTTTTTTATCAAATATTATCTAGTTGAGAATTTATCGCAGTTTAACTTAAAAATCACTCTTAAAATAAAAGAAAAAAAAAAGATAAATTCAACGCAATTATGATGATATTGTATTTTAATGTAAATATAATTTTCCTATAGAATTATTGTATCTTTTTCACTTTGAATTATGTTGGCAATAACTTGAAAAGGCAAATTTAGTATCTTCTTGTTGATCTACATTTAAAATGTGGCATTAATTGATATTCTGTATATAAGTATAATGAATAATTTTTTTTATTTTTGTGTAATGGTAAATTTGTTATCTAATAAATGGTATTAGACCAAGTTAAAAGTGAAAAATAAACTTATCAGGGTCATTTGCTGATTAGAGTCATAATGTGAAGTTTACTTAATGTACACATCGTCAGTTTTCCTCATCACCTAAAGAATGAAAAAAAATTATGTTCAAGTTATACCTTTCAGCAAAGTCAAGTACAGTGACTCTATGATGAATGTTCATCGTAAATGAGTGGATGTTCATCGTAGGTCTTCAAATTGTGCTTCGCGATAATCGTTGGCACAGAAAGCAGTGAATCAGTAGTGCCCTGGTTTTTGGACAAAGGCTTCTGCTGCAACAAATAACAATGATGTAAGATTCCGTACCCCCCTGACCCACACAATAATTTCCCCACCTTTGTCGAACAAGTAACAACGTTATAAAGCAGTCAAGCAGACGCATTGCGAAACATAAGTTCCTCAGGGAGTGGAGGGAGAAAGATTGAGAGATAGGAAGAGATTCCTGAATTCTTTACGAAATGGGAGAACGTCTTCTGTCAACTGCAATGTCCCCCTTGAGATTTTCTCACAGACCCATCACGATTCTGCCGTGTAATCGCTCAAATTTCCCGTTCTTGAACGCAAATTTGCAGCCTTTAAGGTATGGGTTTGAGAGGGTTCTGTCCCTCAGAAGAAGTATTTGCGCTAAAGCTGTGATGTCTGAGGTTGAAAGCAAGAAAGAGTATTTGAGGATTGGGGCTGATTCCACTGGCTCCATCCCTTCCGATCAGCTTCTCGAAATTGTTCAAGCAGCTGCCAAGACTGGCGCTGAGGTTTTTTAATTTAATTTTATTGTATTTACTAACCATGAGATTTTCGGTTGTTAACCGTAATTCTTGCATTAAACTGAATCTTGTTGGTTGCTCTAGTCAAAGTCGATTGCTTTCTTCCTTTTTGATACAGAGGAAAATTGAATTTGCAGAAACAAAGGAAGAGCTGTGTAGTCAAGAATTTATGCCATACCTGATTAAGTGCTGTAGAAAGTTATTAAAAATCTGCTTGCATGTATGTTATTATCAGAACTAATGTCTAATGATTAAGAGATGAGTAGTTTAGTGTGGTAATGTGGGAAATGAAAAATAGTTTGCCAATGTAAGGCCTTAATAAGAGTGCTGATCTTTGCCTGTTCTGATGCAAGACAAAATAGGGCAAAACTATGAACTATTGTAGCTGTTCCCAGGGCTCTCTGTATGTATAAGTATTAAGTAGTGTCAAGTTTTGTTCTGATAAATATAATTTGCAGATCATGATTCATTCTCAACATATTATTGGTTTCTTTCGTTTCTTGTTTGAATTCCCTCTTCAATTCTCAGATGCTCATCCAGTTACAATTTTGTTTTTATCAGGCATTGTTCTGCTTGTCATATCCATGCAGTCTCCCATACTCACCATCTTTTTTGTTTTTGTTTTTTTTTTCTCAAGTAACAAAGCACTGCCTTTGGCCTTTGGCATTCTTGATTTTTGCATTATCTATCTGGTGTAGATCTGTTGATGAAAAGTTCCTAAATCCTTTACTTGCTCTAACATTCCTATTTCATTTTGTTTTAGGTTGTAATGGATGCTGTCAATAAACCTAGAAACATTAACTATAAAGGATTCACTGACCTAGTAACTGAGTAAGATCTTTAGTTGCTTGTCTTTTGATGGTTTCATTTTCCCTCCTTACAATGATTGGTTTACACTATGTTTCTTATTGGTGATATTTAAAGTTTAAATTCTTTTCAGCACTGATAAAAAGAGTGAACTTGCTATTCTGGATGTCGTTAGAAAGAATTTCCCAGATCACCTAGTTCTTGGAGAGGAAGGAGGATTTACTGGGGATCCATCTTCCGACTATCTTTGGTGCATTGACCCTTTAGGTTAGGCCTACAGATTCTTTATTTTGTTTAAGTCTCATCTCATTTTTCTCATGTTTTATGGGCATTGGGGAGGTTGTATTAACTAGACCACCCCCAAAACTCATACATTTTGGAATCTTTGTGTGCCCGGCTGCCCTTTTGTGTGCAGTTGGGACTTTTTATCTCTCTGTTGCGTAATTTACATTACCTAAATGATTTTGTGTTGGCATGTCTAATGCAAAAACAGACTATTTTTGGTGAGAATACTCTTTTTGGGTGATGAGAGAAACCTGCAGCCACTACCTGAGAATGTGCACCGTGTAAACACTGCCTTGTGATCCTAGCCGGCAAAGGACCTCAAGGAGATAAACCAACCTAGGTTGCCCATAGCTGACCGGCTCAAACCAAGAAAGCCAATAGGTCGCTCCCGCTGAGAGTCGAACTTGTAACCTTGTGGTCACCAAGTCAATAGCCCGACCAACTTGGTTGGGGTTGCTCCCATGAGAATACTTTTTAGGGTAGGGGATGAGTTGAGAGAGGCTCTAATTCTTTACTTAAGATAATGATAATTGAGAATTACAGTCAATTTCTTTTTTCCACTTTTAATTGGGGCATAAAGAGAATACATCCTTTTGCATTGATACTTCAATTAACTTCTTTCTACTATGAGGCTAGCATACATCTTGCCATACCCTTCTTATAGCACCTCATGTTGCTTCTAAGAAATCTGTTTTGATTTGAATGAAATTCTTTTGTTTCTATTTAAAAGGGCATCGTTTTTTTTAGAGTTAATTTCACTCAAATAATTGTTTTACTAAAGTTTTAATTCATTTGATTCGAAGCCACGTAGGACGCACTGAAGGCGTTCTACACACTAAGTTTTAATTTTCGAATAATCATTCCAGCAGCATGATGAATGACAAAAGAAGCAGTCCTTATTGATAAATAGTTATATTGTTGCAATTTCCTAACATAAATTTGTAATGCAGATGGGACAACGAACTTTACACATAGCTATGCGAGCTTTGCTGTTTCTGTGGCAATTCTTTTCAGAGGAAAGCCAGCTGCATCGACTGTGGTAACTATTAAAATAAATTTGATCGATTTTTGAATTATATACATTTAGTGAAATGTAAATAATAGTTATCATATATTTTGTTGACATCCCAAAAATTATTGATGGAAAACCATTCTCTCTCTCTCTCTCTCTCTCAGTTATAGTCTTAGAAAATGACATCTGAATCCCTTATTTTATTGCTTCTTAGGTAGAGTTTGTAGGTGGCCCTTTGTGCTGGACCACTCGCACATATACTGCAGCTGTTGGTAAGAATTCTTCAGTTTTTGAAATTATTATTTGCTATTTATATATTTGGTTATTTCAATGATATATATGTGAGCAAGAGCTTGTGAAATTTGTATAGGTAAAGGTGCATATGCTAATGGTCAAAAGTTAAGTGTCACTGACACTGATAAGGTGAGCGAACTCTAATATGGCTTAATCCCGTTCAAGTTAGGATTGAGGAGAAAGATTTGTTTTTCCATTCAATTCTATTACATTGGTTAATCTTGCATGAGGCTTTGGACGAGCCTAGTTTTCTTATTACCTTCATTCAACTAAGTTTTAGTTTTCTTATTGGAAGCTACTTTTAAACTTTATATGTGCCATTGCCATCGAGTATTTTACATTTTTACATGAACGTGCATATGTTTTATGGACAAATGGTTTAGTAGCTTCTCTCCTTTATGACCATCATCTGCTGCTTCCTACGTATGCATGTAGAATTATGCATGGCTAAGAATAAATTACTCATATTGAAATTTGCCTCTAACAATCAATTTCCCCAATTCTTCGATTTGTAGGTGGAGCAATCTCTCCTAGTGACGGGATATGGCTATGATCGTGATGATTCCTGGGCTACGAATATGGAATTATTCAAGGAATTTACTGGCATAAGCAGGGTAGCAACTTTCTCCCATCTCTCTCTCTCTCTCTCTCTCTCTCTCCTTTTGAATTATTATCTCCACTCCAATTTTCCTTTCTTTTTCATTTTTTCGTGTGGTAGTTGTATAGTGGTATTAGATATTTAGTGGCCTGCACGGGTAGCTTAGTTAATTCTAGGTGGCAGATTGTGGACAAGGACACAGGATTGTGCCCCGACAGCCACAATGTGAGAGTCACACCTAATGTGGTGGGCTTCTTGTGGGCACCAAGCATTGGTCCTCCCACCTAATGATTTACCACCTCCACAAATCCTGTCGGGCCGGGATGTGGAGGCCCTAGGGTGAGGGATTTCACCTTTTGTGGGCAAGATATTTAGTGGAGAATGTTTTCTTCATTTTATAAGATGTGCATGCAATTCCTGTAAGATCTGTGTGTTGTATGTTATCTTCGAAAAAAAAAGAGCTAGGCACATTATACACCACAATTCCTATAGCTTGTTTTACAGTTCTTGGCCGAAGAATTCCATGGCCAACTGATTGCATTAATAGCATTTCTTAATCTCACAAACCAAAGGGATGGTCTTGCACGTTTTCACATCCTTTCTGTTTTTCTTGCCATCTTGTAAAGGGCGTGAGAAGGCTTGGCGCTGCTTCAGTAGACTTCTGCCATGTTGCTTTGGGAATTGTTGAAGCCTACTGGGAATACCGTCTAAGACCATGGGACAATGCAGCCGGAGTTCTGGTATATCTTCTTCTCCCCTTCTGGAAATACATGCTCATTACTGAAGTTTCTTGAAGCAAGTTCTCTTTATGGTCAGAAGATGTTTCAATCTTGCTTTAAAATAAAAATAAAAAATTCCTCTTATTAGCACATCCTTCTGCAGTGCTTATACGACTTCATATATGCTTTGCTCGTGTACCCAGAAACTTAAAATATAAAAAGAATATATAGAAGCTATCAATTAGTAAAAGTGTAAAGCATCATTTTTTCCCTATTTTTTTGCAAGGACAACCGACCATTTTCTTAGAAATTCTTAGTTTTCAATGTATATGGTGCTTCTATTACATGCAGATAGTTGAAGAGGCTGGGGGTTTAGTTTCCCGCACGGATGGTGAAAAATATTGTGTATTTGATAGATCCGTCTTGGCATCCAATGGTGCGCTTCATGACAAGGTCAGTTTTCTCCCTGACAGTTGCTTGTTCTCGAACTTCAAAGTCTGTTACGTATCTTAAAATTTTTTGAACCAACGGAATGTTTCTGCAGTGTCTTAACTTCTGTTAGAAATGCTTTCTTATTTGAGATAACGAGGCTCTGATTATTCCATCCAAAAACTCAATGTTTCTGCATTTGCCATCTTTCTTACGCAGCTTCTCGAGAAAATTGGTCCTGCAACCGAGAAGTTGAAAAACAAAGGGGTTGATTTCTCGCTGTGGTACAAACCGGAAGCTTACAAGACAGATTTTTGACAACCTCATTCTTAAACCTTAATGCTGTGAAGATTTTAGCGATCAAGTTTAGTCGCCCGGCTGCAGCTTGTGTTGTGTGGTCGTTGCTAAATAACTGTTTCCTTTGTAGATGTAGATGTCTAGGTGGGAGTGAGGGAGGGTTGGGTTGGGGTTGTTACATTTCATGGCTTCCCTAAGCTTTTATGTGTATGGGGTTTAGGGTTGAGAGCAGAGCTCTTCCATAATAGTAGAGCCTCAACAGACTGCTTTCTGCTGCTACCCTACATGACTGCCCAATAAATTAATTAATTTGGCTTGTTTGTTTACTTCCTTTTTGTATTTTTCAATTTTCTATTTCCATTTTCGAAACTCAATTTTCAAGAATTATAAACACCAGAGAAAATTAGGAACAAGGGTGGATGGGTCTACTGTAAACCCATCTCAATCAACAATTCTTCAAATTAGAGAACTTGTCTGATCTGTTCTCCAAAATTCAGAAAATGAACAAAAGATTTCTCCTTTACACTTTGCTGACTGGGAAGCGAACTTAAACGCAAATGTCAAAGTACAGGTACAGCGAGAGTATTCACAACTCTCGTTTAGGTATATGTGTATAAGCTACTAATTCAAATTGAACAATGGATTACTTACACGAAGTAGCAACATGAAGTGCAGTGAATACCACTAATTGTAGCTTTCTATATCTACGGCGATCAAAAATTGGGGGAGTCTGCACGTAGTTTCAACACCTCTGTTCGTTTACTTCTCTCCATTACATCTACAAGCCAGTTCACGCTTTCCTTGATTCCCACCCTGTAGTCAAGTTCAAAATTCTCTGGTAAGTCATGCTTCAATACGTAAACCCTAACCGTTAATGGTAGCCGCCTTTACTCTAAAACAATTGAGAAAATAATTGTTCTTCCACTCACCCTTCATATGCTGAAACAGCTTGAAATGTATAGACTCTCTCGTCCAATTTCTTGAGATCAAGATACCTGTCAAGTTCTTCAGCTGATACAGATCCGCCCAAATCCTGTGTCAATAAGTTCAAGAAATTTAGGTCTTCCTTTAGCATATGTTACAGAGTTCACCAACCAAATACTTGCATGTAGATATACAGAAAGAGGTTAGTGAAACCCTATAACAGAAATAGTCGAGTTGTCATAATTTGATTGGAAATTCCATAGCAAACATATAAATGACTTCTACCAAAGTTTTTACCTAAACAGTATACTCCATGACGACTAGATCACAAAAACACTACCTAAAGAAACCAGAAACATTACCTGCTTGTTTGCTAATATCAAAAGGGGGGCTCCTTGGAGATCCTCATGCCGGAGAACCTTTTCTGTCAATCATTTACAAATCAAGAGCACCTTCAACATCATCTCTCCATGAATAAGGCTTCTTGATGATAAGCACCAAGTAGTAACTCAAAATGCACAAAATCCTCAAAACATAAGGGTTAACATAGGTACCAAGAGCAGATTTAGCATCTTCAAAACGTGATGGGCAAGCAGCATCAACTACAAACATTACAGCATGTGCCTCCTCATAATACTTCTCCCAAATTGAGCGAAGACCAGGCTGAAGGAACACAATGATCCACATTAGGTACAGAATTCTTTAGAAGGAAGCATATGAAAGCCTGCATCAACCAGAGTGCATCCAAACACTACATGGACATGCCATAGCTCAGGAGGGCAGGAACTATAAAATCTCTATATATCAACTTAGGTCCCACAGAGAAAAGGTGGAGCAGCTGGGTTTCCACTGGAAACTTCCCAAGACAGAAAGTTTAGAGCTAGCAAAATGAACAATAGCTAAAGAACTTATGGCACAGTGTCTGCCTTCAACAACTCAAGTTATTGACTACACTATAGCTAACAAACATGATGAATTAATTATATATGGGTTCATACAAGATGCATGAGTGCATTTATAATCCAAAATTCTTTCACATACCTGCCCTCCAAGGTCCCAAAATACAAGTTTTGAATTTGAAACTTCAACACGGCCAATATTTAGTCCGACAGTTGGAACAATGCGATCAGGTGGAAGGCCTTCTGAGTTTGAGAATTGTGACTTCAATTTTTCTAATAATGTCTAAAATGACAAAATCATAGAAGTGAGCTAAAATCAAAATATTTTATTAAACAACATCACATGCATCATTTATGTAACAAAGAAGAAATCAAAATTACATTTTACGTAATGTTTAACATAAAGATGGACACTTGGCATTGGGGAGGGGGAGGGGAACCCACCCCATCCCCCACTCCCACAAAGGATTAGCACTAGGCAATAACTTGAGATTCAGTGAGCACCATTCGATCCCAGGGCTGAAATTGATCAAGGGAACTGGCAGGGGTGGGGGAGGGGGGGGGGGGGATGGGGATGGAAATATCTGTCCAATGACAATGCAGTGACTAGTTATAGGTGAATGTTCCGGTGTTTTTAATGAAATGCTATTAGCATCATTTTTCTGTTCTCCAAGGAAATCTAGACTAGAAACCAAAATAAATAGTTCCAATGGATGGCGTTCATACAAACTAGGGTTAATTGCATTTTTATTCCTAAGATAGATAGGAATGGTTAAATTAGTACCTTAATTACGGAGGTGAGCCAATGTCACCCCTATTTAGACAGTCACACGAGTATTTGGCATATTCTAGATTTCCATGCCACCCATACTTTTATTTTTGACATTGCTAATAAGAAATATGTAAATTTTAAGACAGAATTAACAACTGTTGCGACAAGAGAGACCAAAATAGCCACTCTGGTAGATAATTAGGGGTGACTTAGCTCACCCCTGTAACTAAGGAACTAATTTAACCATTTCTACCATAAGTACAATTTCTACTAACACTGAAATGGTGACAAATAAAAGTTTGCACTGTTCAGTGCCTACAGACTTGAGCAATGGACTTGTAGATAGCAGGCAATAGCAGCCAAAGGAGAAATGTAACTTATCAAATCTGAAATGACCATATCCTTTTATCATATACAACTAAACACTAGGTGATTGTGATGCTGAGAATTCATAAACCACAAAAATAAATAAATTAGAATAAAGAACCAGAATGGTCTCAGCTAATTGAGAAGGTTAACAAAAAGGAATCAGAAAGTAAACTGCATATCCATGATACCGTTTTTCCAGCTTTGTCAATCCCCAGAATAAGGACATGAAACTCTGTCTTACTGAAGGCATACTTCCAAAGTCCATAAAACAATGAAAACATTTCTATGTCCTTCTAGCTTCCCTGCAAAAGGATTTATGCAACCTCTTAGAAATCAAAAAAGGGTTTTCTTTCCATATTCAAGTGAATCACATAAAGTAAAGAATTTTCACAATCTTGATAAAATAGCAATTAATCACTATCTGGACTGCCCAATTTCTTTTTTAGCTAACCTAACATAAGACCAGCTTATCTTTTCTAGGTTTCTCTCAATTATCAATGTGCAGAATGATCAATTACAAACTTCAGAGATGGTACTCAAAATTCTACAGGCTTTAGACAAATGATAAGCAATGGGTTTTAGATTTGCAAATGCACAAAACATGCAAACAAAAATTCGATTATAAACAGTTAAAGAGACATAAATTTACTTCTCTCAGCTTTTAGAATCACACGTCCCAGGTTCCGTTGAGTAATACCTAATCCTATTCGATCAAAGATGTTGTAAGAACTAAATTTTAATTGTATAGTACTCCAACAATTACACAGGAATCACTAAATAATCACAGAAATTCAGCTCACAAACAAGCGCAAAAACCAAGGTAGAATTAAAAGTCATTTTCACAACTGCGGGAATCTCAATGCTTCATTTTAAAAGAAAAATTAATGAAAATTTATGGTGACGGAAAGAAATAGGGAAAAACAGTAATTTTTAAGTGAACAGACCGAAAAATATCGGTGATCGGAGGGAGGGTTGAAAAGAACCTGAGTGAAGAGACGGTGGAAGCGGCGAGATTGGATCCGGCGTTTTGGCGGTGGATCCGTAGGCTCGCGGCAGAATCTGATATTGACGCCGTGGCTACTGGGATTTCAGCATTTACTGCTGAGGTGGAGGAGATTTTGTATTTTCTTTTGGCTTCGGAGATCAATAATAGGTGTAGTGTAGTCTAGTCGTGGAGAAGATGAATTCGTAATTTTGGGTTTAATTATTAACTTTATAATAAATGCTTTTTCTAACCAACCTATTAATAACAAAAATTATACAATTGTGTAATATTAAAAAATACTGATTATTATAAATAAAAAAGACACTATCATTTTGTAAATATTGAAAGTAAAAAATATTATTCTATTATAATTTTAATTTTCAACTTCTAAATAATTAAACATTAAATTTAACTTCCAATTAAGCATGAGAGAAGAAAAAAGACCAGATTATAATAGTTTTAACAAATAATAACCGTATGTCTATCCTGTGGAAAAATTCTCTCTTTTTTTTTTTTTTGAAAAAAAAAAAAGACATGTTCTATTATAAATTTTTACAATTTAAATAAATAAAAAATAAAAATAAAAAACCAGAAAATGGATAATGAAAAACTGAAGGCATGAATTGGCTTAAATCTCAGAATTACAATGAGGATTATATACATTCATATCCCTGAAATGGGGTCTGATCAGCTACCCAATATTGGGAGTCATGATACCAAATGAAATACCAAAAACTTTTTGCTTAATTAAAATGGATTAAGCATACAAGACATAAGACTGAGTCCTTTAGAATTTGTCAATCAACTTGTTATTGAAGGTCTCGTCTCAATCAATTTGTGCAGATTCCAGATCCTCAATGCTCACAGGTCGATGAAGCTGCAAATTGGAAGTGTTCAACTATAAGATAAAAAAAAATACCACAACTTTTTTCTTTTCTATAATCCATTTGAGGGGGAGTAAATAGAGTGGTGTCATAAAGATTGCTGTTAATTTGAGAGGGGAGTTCCAGTATCTGGGTATTATTTAACAGATAGCTAAGCAGTAAGCACAGTCTATGTTCAACGAGTAGGGTGGGAATGGTGGGATATGCACAATCATAAGATATTTCATGATCACTGATAATAGATGAGAACTTACTGATTTTGCAACAGCAAACAGGTGAAATGCACGCGATAAATCATCATTTTGTGAGGGAGGTGTATCATGGTTCCAATATGTTATGTTTTGGAACTTTGCCTTCATCTCCCAGCAATTTGAGTTTTCTTCAGACGTATTTGCTTTTCCATCGGGCTTTCTCTTTCCCAAGACAAATCCTGAAGGTAATACCAAGAAATTATACTTTTTGGGAAAAAAATTATAAATAATGCAGAGTTAAGAAAACAGATGTGACAGCAGATAGCTTTATATTTAGTACTAAGGGATAGTTAAATTCCCAAACAAAAAGGGGAAATCAATCAAAAAGGAACACCATGCTCAATTCAGAGGTTTATAACGGGCAGCCATATTGTTAGGCCTAAATGCATATTATAATTAGAAATCAACTCCAGTACTTTTTATAGTATGTGAAGACTAACTCGGTAATAGAAAATAAGAAAATTGGAACAACTTGAATGCTACCCTACCAAAAACACAACACAGAAATCCTTAATACATGCTGATGCTCATAAATATTTAGATTAAATTTTCAAAATCACAAAGAACTCTCGAGTGAGCTTTTGGTTGGCATTGCACATTTGCACTACATTAACTACATAACCATCTCTTGGGAAATCATATCTGTAGTTCTGTATCCAACATCATAATCCGAAAAGCACAGAACAGTGTCCTTTTATTATTTTCTTTCTTGGGAACACATTTGTAACACTCATGTCAACTGATCCAACAGGTCCTGAACACAAAACATGTTTTTCTTTCATTCATAGTCTTGCACTTTGATGTGTATTTCTAAAAACTTTGAAAGAGATATTCTTGATACATTTAGTAGCATTCTAGACATATGCACTTGAACTACAACAAAATGATATCTTTGTTAAACCTTTCCTTGAAATATTTAGTACTAAAACATTGTTTTAAAGGTTTTACAATCATATCTTGAAAATACTCAGCACCTAAAACTAATGCTTTGCTAATACCAAAATGAAAGGATTGTCTCAAAATCTTAAACTTGCATGAAGAAATCAGAGTCCAATAGTGCAATTAGTCCAATTACAGAAGTTGTATACAGAATATATATGAAGCCATTTTAAGAACAAATATAGAGAAGAAGTCCAGGAAGAGTTAAAAGAATTAAACAGTAGATTATATAGAAATTTTAGTTTTTCTTGTCTGGGTGAGAAAGAAAATGTATGGAAAAGAGTATAAGAAAATTGAAGCGTAATCATATCAAATACTTTCCTTCCCAAAACAGGAAGAAAATCAGGCAAAAAGTAACCTCCATTTCTCAACACCAACTATACATGGAAATTCCTTTCTCCTCCCCCTCACTCGTTACACTACCTCCATTTCTTACCCTTCTGTTCTCATTTTCTTTCTTCTCAGGACTCATCCAAACACCAATTTTCTTCTCCACTTTCCTTTCTCTATATTTTCCCACCTATTTCTTTCTCCCCAAATAGGCTATCTTCAAGTATCACCCATGGCAAAAGAGTAATCATTTAAACAGAAAGTCTCCAGAACAAAGAAACAAAAACAAAGATAAAAGTACAAAGACATGCACCTCCTAGTTAACTAATAGAAACCCAAATTAATATACTATGAGCTCAGACTAGCATTCTATGAGCAAGAAAAATTCCGAGAGTGAAGGGCAATGAACATTACAAAATCACAAACATTTACTTCAAAAGTAAAGAACATCAAAGACAACAATCATTGCAAGTATGATGAACGGAATTGTGTAGTAAAACTTATGATTATGTACTGTAACTAAGGTTAATGATTATGGATCACTCACAATCCATAATCAACTCCGAGCTACTTATAAACTATTTACTTCAATAACCTAAAAAGTAGTGTACAATCATTATCAATAATCTGTGCTACATATCTAGAAACTGGATTATGAATGTTATAATCAAATAAGTTTTACCAAACAGGCATATAATTTTAAGTAGAACACACACATGAAAACAGAGCGAATCAGGGAGAACTACCGGAGTATCCTTGTGGTATCGGAAGAGTGGCGCCCTGGAGCTTCCTTCCTCTAAAATGAGCTTCCTCCACGCGTAGCTCATCAATCACCACCTCTTCTCGTCGACATAAAAATCAACAATGTGATAGATAAATCAACATACGCTCCGTTTAAGTTTATATAATCAAAAGTGTGCGGCAAATTTTGGGTGATTTTTTCGTACCAGTATGTTTGGGTCTGAAGTAGTGAGAGACCTCGGAGGGTCCGTTGTACTTGATACAGCACGGCAGCTGGTGTACGCCGCCGGTTAAATCCGCTGCAGGCCGGAGATGGCCGGAGAAATCGACCGTCCCTGAAGTCCCTCTGTCTATTCTTCCCTCCATTCTGCCGGAACTGAAATTGGAAATGATCGGCCAGAAGCCCTAATGTTTTGGTCCAAGCGTTTGCCGCGCTGAGCAGACAATTTTCGTTTCGAAAATACTGAAATTCGGGTATCGGGTTGGTTAACGTTTAAATGCTCGTTAAAATTTTTTGGGAGAAACTATATAGCAAAATTATTTGATAGTTAAAAATAAAAAGTAATACATGTTTAATAAATACTCCGTAATAGAGTTTTAAGATAATTCAAGTGACTCAATAATTCAAACAATAACCAGTTTGGTTGTGTACTCTTATTCCCTAATAGAGTTCAACTTCCTCTTATAGAGAAAAATCAATTTGATCAGCACTTTGTCATTAGGTGGGTCATTCTTGTCCCTTAAAAGATGTCAGAAATTCTAACTCCCTCTTGTATGTAAAAATTAATCTGATACTCCCTCTTGTATGTAAAAATTAATCTGATCAGCACTTTGTCTCTTAATTGGGTCGACCCAATGTAAACGATGATTAGTTTGAGTGTGGTACTTCTCGTTAAGTTAGTTTTAGTTGCAATATTAGACCATGACTTATGTTAATGGGACTAATCACCTCTGACTATACATCCCATATATACTGTGTAGTTATGTATAATTGATATTCGACCTCCTAGCCAAATGACTTTCTCTTAGTCATATTGAAAACACACCCCTTCATACTTTATTTGTACTAACTACAAAAGATGATGTAAAACGAGTACAATATATTATAGAAGGATTAAATTTTCTTTCCCCTTGGTGCTATATGCTTATTGACTTTTCATATAATTACTCCACAATTATGCACAAATATAAGAATGATTAATGAAAGAAGAGCTTTGATTGTAAGTAATAAGATATTATTTGATCTTATATTCTTATTACATATAATTGTGTATGTGTATTCTACCTCAATTATGTTCCTAATTTAGAAATATTGAAGAACAAAGATTCTATAAGAGCAGATCATCAAGAAATGGAGAGGTGAAGGGCAGCTGTATAATCCTGGCAGCTACAAGGAATGCTAAAACCCACATTGGTAGAATCCACAAGAACACAGTCTTCAGTATGTTTCCTGCAAATTAAATCAACCATCCAACATTAAGAATCCAAGATGCAGGAACAAAGGTTTTGTGTGTGTGTGTGGAAAGTGAAGAAGAATTAGCGTACGTACGAGAAGAGGTGTCGGGCGAGGTTTCAGTGGCGGCTAGCAGCCATTCCCCGACCTCACGCAACTTCTTCTCTATAGGCCATTCACCTCCAACATCAGAACCTGACTCCACCCTCCTGCAAATTCAACACTTTTTAGTCTTATCTTCAGCTTAGATTCTTTTAGAGAACAAATTTTACTAAAAGGATTCGGGAGGAGGTAAATCGTGATATGTGACACAAAGTGCTTGTACACTGCTGCACTTTGCTGTTATTAGCGAAACGAAGTTGTTAACTTATTTCTTTCAAAAAAAAAGTTGTTAACTTATTTGGAAAGATAACTTGCTTATAAATGGCGGGATCGCGGAAAACACCAGCGCCAATTGCTCTTTCGATCTCTGCAATGGAGGGTTGAGTTGGGTTCTTGTGCTTGTTCTTGGGGTGTTTTAGTTTCTGGGGAGAAGTGGATTGGGAAGAGGTGGGAGTAGTGTTGAATTTGGGGAGTGAGGGAGAAGTCTTGGGAATGGAATGTGAAGTGCTGCTGTTGTGGCCTGCAGAGGCTAGAATTTGAGTGTTGGGAATGGAGAAACACTTGGCAGCCATTGTTGAATATGTAGCAGCTTGATTACCCAGCCTCTTCTGCAAATGAAATGGGAGGAAGATATTTGTTGGTTGGCTGGTTTTTGGATAAGAGCCTAAGAGGTGACATCCACCCCTCAGGTCTGCTACTGTTTTTATAGCCATCATGTTTTTGAATTTTGACCCTCTAGATTTTTTTTAAAATTATTATTTATTACATTAACACAATTTACTTTACAATTTACTTTAATATTCTATAACTGCACCATCTTACTTGGCATACAGTTAATAATTTATGTGTCAGCCAGTAAATATGGACCATGCTGGTCCACAATGCAAGGTTTAAACCATGGTATAATTCGTCCACTCTGCATACATGAGATCTAATGTCTCCTAATGACTTCCAAGTTCTAATGAAAATTTTAAAGTAACTAGTCAAAAATACAAAGAAAAGGGTCAACTAAAAAACTCGACAAGAAATATCAAAATTTGTTACTCTATTATGTTGACATGCCTTGCGACAAAAAGCTTCACAACTCCGAAACTCAATGGTTTAATCAAATGCTACATGCCTAAATGTCCTGATATGTTTCCTCAACAACAATAAATATATATATTTTCCTAAATAATTTGTAAATATGGAATATCACATTAACAAGTACGTAGTAACAAATAAGGAATTACAACAACAGTCACATGATGGGGCGTGACTAAGCTTGCCAGCCATCAGTTCTTCTCAGTAGCTGCAGTGTCCGCAGAACTATAAGCAGCATCGGCCACAGAGGTGTCCATGTCGTTAAGTCCCAGCTCCTCATTCTGCTCCCATGATCTCTCGTATTCCTCAACTGCAAGTCGTAAGGCAGGATTTTCGTGAGTAAAATACAGTTGATAGCGTCTTGTACATGAAAGGACATGAAGAGTAAAGAGCAACGCAAGCTTTAACCACTAAAGTATTGAAAATCTGTTGCCTTGGGCCCCGCTTATTATTCAGTATGCACAAGCTTAATGAATGATCAATGTAAGGACTTACATGTTAACTGCTTGTCATCTTTCATATCATCAGTAACAGGAGCCACAAAAGAATTTGACAGTGCATCGTCGATAATCAGAGTCCAAGGTGATTCCAAGCTTAAAAGCTGCAGAACCAGTCAAGTTAAAATTTAGAAGATGAGTCGGAATACAATCCATAGGTGTCTAATAATTCCCACCACTGGTTTCCCCTTAATATGTGAAACATTTGAAGATTGCAAAGTAGGAAATCATTACAGTTCAAATTATCCATCCAATTTTGGAAAACATAACCGACTAAAGGGACTCAAATGGTCGGACAACCAATTAGTTGCAGTAATAATGCCCACATTCAATTATCTTTCTAAGCACACGCTTAAATTCTTAAGAGCTAGAAATTAAATTATTCTGACAATGCGTTTTCTCATTTATTTCATTTTACTACACAAGCATCACCTTGCTAAGTCTTGCTCTGAAATCCAGCCACTTAGCTTTCTTGTCCTCTTCAAGACTATCTCCAAATGTGAATCCATGCACCCTCTCGAGACCTGCAGTTCCACGCAGACTTCTTTCTCAGAGAAATATTTCTATGGTGATGCTACAACATGCATGTCACTCGGAAGTACATCCAGGAGTTAATTGATTAAACAAATGCTCATGAAAATATTGCAGAAATCATAAAGCAAACTCCAGCCACGTAATTTTGTTACAATAGGTAATTTCGATATTTTCATAAGCAAGAAGATGAAAGAAGGAAATGTGTATGAAGATACTCACTTTCACTTATTTTTGTGACTAAACCTTCAACAGTTGTTACAACACCACCCAGAGTTCCACTAGCAAGCTCCAAGTCAAGCTCGGGTATGCTCACCCCAGCACTATCCGACTGATAAATTCAGCAGTTTCAATCAGGAAAACGAACAAAACAAAATGAATAAGAAAATAAATGGAGAAAGAAGAGAACACATCCGCTCCCCACCAACAGTGCAAAAGTATACCTTTATCACATCTCTGCTTAAATCTTTGACATTCTCTACCAAAACCGTGATCTTCTTTCCTTTATCAGAGATGCTACCACCAGGTTTCAACTGGGAATATGAGCAGAGTCATGAGGTGAAATAAATAAAATTAACAATCATAATGAATCCTGAAAAATCTAAAAGCTTATTTACGAACCTCAGAATTGCGATAACCACAAGCATCACAAGCAGATGCCATTACAATTACTTCTCGAAAATAGGGAATATCTAAATATGGTTAAGTTCACAAATTGATGAGGTATGTATAAAGATGATAATGCATAATGAAAGTAAACAAATAAAAAGAAGCTTTTCATGTGATAGCTAAAAAAATTTGGGAGATTACAAAAAAACTGGCTGTTATGTGCCTGCCACAACAACTGCACCTCAAGATCCACGAAGTGCACATCTTACATTGGGTAAAAATACTTGAATTCCCTTTAGCCTTTAAGGGAAGAAGATATATATATACACTATGTTTAGTCAGAAGGTGGATACTAGTAATAAACATTCGGCATTCACACCTTGCAGCACAAGCTCCACAAGTTGATGGAAACACCATCACCTGTCAAGCAAAGGTGAGCAAAAATACGTGAATGCAATGACTAAACAACTAACTAATGAAAACTGCAGAAAAAGTATACCTCTTCAGGTGCAGAATATCTAAATAAAGCTTCTGCAATTTCAGTACTGTTACCCTGAGCAATAGCACGGCGTCCAGCTTTTGCTCCAACTGCTCCATGTGGCTCATTTTGCAATTGCTCAGGAATATTGTTTGTCCCCTCTTCCGAAACCCCACCAGCAGAAACTTCATGAGAGGGATCAACAACATACCCTAAAGCTTTCTGTTGTTCAGGAGTTCGCTCATAGAACTTTATAGTCAACAAGGGGTCAGGAGAGGGAGCACACCTGTCCCAAATAATCCATTAAAAAATTCAGAGGACTAGGAGACAGAAGCTATGATCCCTCAAATAAAGATGTTACCTTCTTAAATATGACAGGTATGATGCACACATAATTACCCAGCAAAGATAAGAAAACGTGTCCCCACATATTCTTCTAATTCATTCTAAAATTTGCAAACATTAACAAAAGGCACAAACTTTTAAGAAGCAAATATAAAATCCACATGTTTCCAACAAGCATAACTTCTATTTGTTGGTTTCTCTAGTACACTAAAAACTATACCATTCTACAATTTTGAAAATTTTTCAAACTATAAAAGCATTGGAATTTCCATTTCTTTTTTAGTTGAAAATTTCACATTTTGTTCCATTAAAACTGCTTCGTTCATATTTTCCTTTTGCGCTCACAATTAACCTCATTAGCTACCCACCACACACCAATACTTCTTTATTTTAAGCAACTTGAACCAAGCATGAACAGCAAACAAATGTAGTAGACTTGACTGAGTTCATTCCAAATAAGATAAGTCTCTTACGGATTCTCAATGAAGCTGTTACCAGCTGGATCATCAAGAATGAAGGTGAAGGATGAATCGCTAGTAGCACAAGCTCTTAATTTTATCAAGAACTGGTCGATGGCTTCAGCTGTCTTGGGATCAACTTTCTGCACAGATCAGATGTTGCAAATCAAAATTAGACAATGAAACAGATGACATTAAAAATAAAAGTGAGTATTACAAACAGAAATTGCACCTTTCTTTCATCTTGAAGGGCTTCAAGCCCATCTGCAGCTCTAACTAATATCCCTTCCACCTAGACAATATACCAAATGATGTTTAAACAAGTAACCATGAGCTGAGGATTCAGACAAGCACAAAAGTATGACGTGTAATTTTAAAAACATGGTACAACCCTAATACTGTGAAAGAATATATATAAAATATACCGTGGACAAAGATCCGCTTTGAGCCTCTGGAGGGATCTCAAAATCCAGTTCAGGAATCTGCATGGAAAAACATGCAAGCAATATAAGTACCAGTTATACTGATGAAGAAAGTGTGCATACGCAAAGCAACTGCTCAGTATATAGGCTTATTCAGCCATACTTAAACAATATGCTTGTCAAATACCTGGTATGATTTAAAAAATAAAACGTGACAAACTGACAACTAAGCATGCTATTTAATCTTGCACGTTACTTTGAGAGGGTAAATAAACACAAATAGATGAATGAAACACTCATGCATATTATAACTAGTCCAAAAAGAGCATAAGCACTAAAGCACCTTAATCGTAGCACTTTCAGACTTCACCACTGTTCGGTCAAGCATCTGCAGTAAGATACCAAAACAGTTAGAAATTCAAATGAACTACTCTCTGAAAATGATTAATCATGTGCCACTGGAAAGAAGTCAAGAAATAAGAAAACTCAACCAGATTCAGAAAGTTAGCTACAGAGTATATACTTAGTTACTGACTATATCAGTATATCAAATACTATTTACATAAAGGTTAAATTAATTTTTCTAAAATTGGGAGATGGTAGGGGGTATTTGTCACCCTTAACACAATGTGGCTCTGCCTAGTATGCTGGTTGGCAGTGATTCACACCACACAAAAAATCCTCTGCAGCACAACTTTCCATCAAGGCAGAGACACTATCCATTAGTTTAAAGTTTACATTACTCTTCAAAAAATAAATGTTACACATATATGAACTTGATATGATCTGACACATTCCCATTAGGCCAACATACCAACCCACAAACTTCCAATCAAAGAAATCAATTATAAATTTATGTTACAACCTTTCGATCACCTGCTTGAATGCCCAAGCTATAGCAACAACCACGAGGCTGAATCTCCCCAGCAAATTGCACTTCATTATTTCTTCAAAATACAAAGAAGATGACATAAGAAACCTTCTCGAAACACCAAGTCCACCTAATCACTTCCTTATATCGTTTGCAAAGTAAAAAAGCATACCTCTCACCACAATGCGGGCACTCAAATGCTGACAATAATATCTGAAAGAGCACCAAACAGCAATTTTAAGATCATGATACCAAGGAAGGGAGTTTGGCAAGAGTAAACTACTTGTTTGAATGATAGTTCCGAGCCATAATTGAGACAACCAGCTCATACCTTTCGAAAGTGGGGAATTAAAGTTAACAAGAACCTAGTCACGCCCTACGAATAACAAACAAATCAAAGATCAAAGAGTCAATACAAAGTAAAACAGCCGAACAATATAATTCCAACACAGCACAAATTTCCAGCCGGCTTGTCAAAATTATTATTATTATTTTTTCCCAGGTAGAGTGAGAAAGAAGCGTACATTCTCGCCGCAGCGCATACATAGACTCTCGACCTCGTAGAGCGGAGTATCGATATCGGCGTCGTCTCCGGCGGCGGCCACGGCCTCCACCACCGACCGTACGTCGACTATTTGGTCCTTCGCCGGCGCCGTTGCTGAATTTTCCATTTGTAGCGTAAAGTATTGGAGTTCGGGAACTAAAGGAAGGAGGTTCGTGAATCGATTCTGTGTTGAAAGCGGCGACGAAGACGGGTATTTGAGTGGAGGCGCTTTCTAGTTTCACTCCAAAACCTGCATTCTGGAAGAGACGCGAAAATCTCGAACGTTAATTAATGAAATGTTATTCAATATTAATGATTAAATTCATAACTTTTCAAGCAGCCGTCCTAGCTCAGTGGTAGAGCGCGTGGCTTTTAACCACGTGGTCGTGGGTTCGATCCCCACGGACGGCGGTTTGATTTTTTTTACCTCCACCCCAAGGGTACAACGGACTTTTCACAGAATTCTTCCACGGACGGCGGTCAAAAATGTCCTTTTATACCTCCATGCAAGGGCACAACAGATATTTCACAGAATTTTTCCAAATTACTCCGTATTTTTTTTTTTGAGGAATTACTCCGTATTTTAAATACTGGCGAAGCATTGGGAAACCTGTGTCCCCCCCCCCCCTTCCTTTTGTGTTTCCAAAAAAAAAAAAAAAAAAAAATTAGTTTTTTTTTTTTCACAATTTCTTTTTTGCACGTACTGAACAAAGCATAAAAGCAATCAAGTTTAAATCTTGGGTTAGGATTTTTTTTTTTTTTTTGGAAATAGAAAAAATAGTAAATAACTAAAATGATTCCTCGATTATACCATAATTTACAAATTAGTCTTCAATTATCAATTTTATAAATTAAGTCCTCAACTACCCAATTTTAATTTTTTACTAAAAAATTCACAAATCAATCTTTCGTTGAGTGTCTTATTGAGAAAAAATTGAACAGTTTAAATTTTAATTTGCTAAACTTGATAGTCGATGATTTATTTGTGAATTATGCTATAATTGATGGACCACTTTGACATTTGAGTATTTACTCTTAATAAAAAAAATGTGTTACATTCTCTCATTTCAATGTGGAATTTCAAATTAAATTCAATGGAAAAATCATATGATATGCTCAATTTAGGATAAAATATAATAAATTCAATATAATTTACTAAATGTACTTTAGTTACATATTTTAGAACAATATAAGTTATCTTTTTCAATACTAATGATAACAATGATATTTAATTCACTAAGGATTTTGATTGTTGATTTTGTGGGAAGAGCTTTCTCATCTCGTTATGAATAGGGAGTTTACTCTCTATTCAACTCCAATCTTCCGACCACAACTTCTAAAGTAACATAAATGTGTATGCATGTGTATCTGTGTAATACTTAATGAAAATTTTTGGGATAAGGGTCAAATAGACCCTTCAACTATAGGCTAAAGTGTAATTAGCCTCCTTAACTACGAAAAACTCCAATTAACCCCTTTATCTCCTCACTTTCATGCAATTTAGCCCATAACTTCTTAAAGTTGTACAATTAGCTTATTTTGTTGGTAAACTCAATTTAATAAAAGGTAAAATTGCAATTTAAAAAAATAATTTTAAAATACTCTAAACAAACAACAAATAAAATAAAATAATAATAATAAAATTGTTGGCTTTTCCTTGAAGGAGAAGCCAGCAATCCTACCTCTCCGTCTAGTTTAGGTGTGTGTGCGCGTGTGTGTGTTTTATGAAAGAAAATCTTATTTTCCAAAATAAACCTTATCTCTCTTGTTTTTCTCTTCATTATCATAACTTTAGGTTCAGAACACACAACCTCTTGAAATTTCATCTCTATTTCTCCCAATTCCTCCAAGGAATTGTGTTTAATAAGAGACAACGAGTTGCAAAGCATTGATACTGAGACAACACTGATTGAAAGTTTACAAAGGTTTTAGTGCAAGCTATAAAGAGGTAAGAATATGTTACTAGTAAAGAATCAATTTTGGTTTGATGATTTTGAGTTTATTGCATGTTGATTTACTAATAGTTGTAGGTTTCTTTATATATTTTATTTACAAATTTACAAATTTGTTTTTGTTGATATGAGTATTGAAAATTTTAGATGGTATATATATATATATATATATATATATATATATATATATATATATATATATATATATATATATATATATATATATATATATATATATATATATCGAAACAATGTGTTATTGTACTACGCATTTTGTCGTTTGTGTGCCCAACATCGGGTGCTGTTGCGGTCCCAAACATATTGCGTTGTAAGTAGTGTGTGAATGCTATGTGTCCCTCTATGTAGATGATAATGAAAACATAGCGTGTTATTGTGGTCCCCATAAAAGGTTAAAGACAAAATACGTGCACGAGTAATAACTATAAATGATAATAACAATTATCAAATAACTCATAGTCAAAAATTACATGTCATTCTCTCAACTAGTTATTGCCCTAACAATGCATAACAATTTTGAATTACTTTTCTATAAAACGGTTTCACAATTTTATATTCAAAGTATTACGCTTAAACTAGTTATTGATTTAGATATCTATGATAAATGATAACCTTGTGATGATAACAAACTAATATTTCAAAAAAAAGTAATGACAAACTAATTTTGGAGGACAAAGGAGTGAAAAGAAAAGAAAAAGATAAAGCCAAGAATAATAGTCCATAAAAGAGATGACAGGAAAAGAAAAGAAATTACGGTGTTAAAACTTCAATCCCACTCCCCTTTTTCCCCGTTTTAGCTCAGTCCACCGTTACGCGCTCCGACTCTCTCTCTCTAGAAAATTACAAAGAGACGTAAGAATTACGAGTTTAGACTTTAGACTACAGATAGAGAGAGAGAGAGAGGAGAGAAGGGTCTTCTTCTATACCGTTCGCTACCTCATTTCCCACAACTATTTGTTTTTGCTTAATCACGAAGCATAATCGGAGAACGCTAAACGCATCGGCCGTCAGAAACCGATCGGAGAAATGGTTCAACAGAAGGCGCTGATCTATGCGTTCGTGGCGCGTGGCTCCGTGATACTGGCGGAGCACACCGATTTCAGCGGGAACTTCAACTCCATAGCCTACCAATGCCTGCAGAAGCTTCCCGCCTCCAACAGCAAGTTCACCTACAACTGCGATGGCCACACCTTTAACTACCTCGTCGATAACGGCTTCAGTAAGCTATTCCGGCCCCTTCTGTCTAGTTCATCGTTAAATTGATTATTATTGCTTAAATGTTTTGTTTATTGTAACTATGTTGACGAAAAGGAAATGGAAGGCTCGATTCGAGTTACTCACGATCGCGATCGGATTTTGTCTGCAGTAGTGAATACTTATTTGATTAATTGCTTTATCTATTTGCGAGAATTCTTGCATAGGCAAATCTTCATAGGTTGGTGTTGTTTGCAATTTAATCATATGAAGGGCGGTATCTAATATTCCATTCAATTATTGTCTAGTGACTAAGTAGGTGTACCAATCTCAGGCTTGATGTGATTGTATTTGTTAGGTTGGGGTAACTGATAACTCCCCTTTTTGGTTTGGATGCCTTACTTCTAGATCAGTTGTTTGTATAGGCGAAGGTTTTGAAAGAATTGAAAGGAATTTGTCAATTGAATTAGTGCATTTGAATGATATGGGATGAATTTAGGTCTGCTTGGTTGTGCTAAATCGGGTGCATATGCTTATGAGCATTCCTTTTGTGAGCTTGCTTATGAAGCTGGTGGTGCATTTTACTACATTCATACATATTTGGATTTTGCCACTTATCAGATTACCTGTTTGTATGAAACATAAAAATTTTATACAGTCATATATGTTTTGATTATACAGCTTATTGGGTTACTGGTTTGTGTTTTCATAGCTTACTGTGTGGTTGCGGAAGAATCAGCAGGAAGGCAGATACCCATAGCATACCTGGAGCGCATCAAGGATGACTTTGTATCTAAATATGGCGGTGGAAAGGCAGCAGTAGCAGTTGCTAATAGCCTTAACAGGGAATTTGGGTATCTGACTTCAACCTACAAGAGTTTCCAGTATATTTTGTATTACGTAATCTCATTGCAGATGACTTTGTATTGCAGGCCTAAATTAAGGGACCATATGCAATATTGTGTTGACCATCCTGAGGAGGTAAGCAAACTTTCAAAGGTGAAAGCTCAGGTGTCAGAAGTCAAAGGTGTCATGATGGAGAATATTGAGAAGGTAAGGAAATGTGTTTTTCATAGCTGCTTATGACCAAAATTGGCCTACCTTTTAGAACCTTTATTCTTTTGGCAGTTGAGATTCCATGAAAAGAAATATGGAAAAAATTTATCCAAGCAAATATAGAGTATTATGTTTTCAACTTTAGTAAACCACTTTCAAAAGGTTTGAACAAACTAATGACTTAATGATGCATGGAAAGATTTAGTCAACAATACATCTCCTGATTACTAATCACAAAGACAAAAAATCTTTTGAAATCAGGTCTAGGATTCAAATGACTCACTGATTATTCAAATCCATCATCTATAATAGTACTGAAAGCTTGATTGCTTATGGTCATGGGAATCATTTTGGATGGTTTAAACAGGTTTAGTACTCTAGATCGGTATAAAAACGAGATATTAGGGTTTATCTCATTTTGACAAGTAATTTAGATGTGCATTTGTTATGGTTTTCAGTCGCAATCATCATTTAGCTTTGGAAGTTGGTGCAATAATACAATAACAAACAACTCATCTATCTAGGCATCAATATGAAAATTAGGAATCACTTAATAGTGAAGGCCTTATATAGGTGATTCAGATTATTGCAGAGTGACTGACTTTCATTTCCAGCAGATACCAACATTTTTGTTAATCGTTAGAGCTTGCAAGCCATTTGGGCTGAAAATTGTATTGCCTTTTGATTTCAACAGTGCCATGATTTATTCCTCTCCATCCATTTCCTTTTGTGAAGGTTTCCCCTACTTTCTTTCTTTCTTCCCTGGAGGTAGGGGAACAGCTGATAATCTGTTTGGATGAGGATGGAAAGAGAGAATTTCTCTATTATCAATAATTTGTGCCCTGATGTGCTATTATTCAGTTTAAGAATATGAAAACCAATGTACTTGTTCTATGTCTTAGGTTCTAGACCGTGGAGAGAAGATAGAGCTTCTTGTGGATAAGACAGAGAATCTTCATAATCAGGTCAGTCTTATATATATGGGTGATTATTTTCACACTTTTTGTATCAGTACTTGGGCTTGTCATTTGTTTTTCCTTTTTCTTGATTCCCTTTTGTGTAAGCCTTTATTTTTGGAGTAATACCATACTATATGGATCTGAATCTACTATTTTCTTGTATCTTCAACAAATTTAGGGCTGCTCTTCATCACTTCTGAACTTTATTTCAGCTTTATGGTGCCAAAATTACTTACTAGTGAATTATATATATTATGCATAGAGTAATTTCAAAATTAGAAGGATTTATATGCATGCATGCTTACACATCTTTTTGACAAGAATGACTAATGTTGGGTTTGAAATTCTAAAAGGGTTTTGCATGTGATCCAGCCCTAACCCTGTAAGTTTGAACATTATATTTTGTGAGAATAAGTTCCATTTGGATTTCCTTTTTAGTGCTTGTTTGCCCCAAATTGTTTTGGACCTTGTCTACTCCGTAAAGTAGAAGTTATCCAAATACCAAAAAACTTTGGGAAAAGGGTCAAATAAGCCCCTAAACAATACTAGAAAAGTCAATTAGGCCCCTAAACATTTAAAAAGTGCAATGCCCTTTGACATGTTAAGTTGGGGCAAAGAAGCCCAAAAACCGGTAAATGACATGCAATAGCAGGTCATTTACTGTTCAGGGGGAAATCCGGCGACTGGCGACGGTTCTACTGTCGCCGGACTCCGGCGGAAGGCGACCACTGGTAGACTTCCACCATGGAAGGTGACCATGGCAAAACTGTTCGCCTTCTCCATGGAAGGCTACCGGTGGTCGCCTTCCAAGGCGACCATTTCGCCGGAGTCCGGCGACTGGCTACAGTTCTACCGTCACCGGATTTTCCCCTGAACAGATTGCAGGTCATTTACCAGTTTTTGGGCTTCTTTGCCCCAATTTTAACACGTTAAAGGGCCTAATTGCACTTTTTAAATGTTTAGGGGCCTAATTGACTTTTCAGGTATTATTTAGGGGCTTATTTGATCCTTTTTGCAAAAACTTTTTAATTTCAATAAGTTCCAAATTTGAGGGTTCTGACACTCAAACTAGCCCAAGCAATCTGATCCAAAAGCATTATTGGTTTGCTGGTTTATCTGAAACATGTAGGTGCATGAGTAAAGTACTAAATTTTTTGTATCTTCTATTTGGAACAGGCACAGGACTTCAGAAACACTGGCACACAAATCCGGAGAAAAATGTGGCTGCAAAACATGAAGATTAAGCTGATTGTATTGGGAATTATAATTGCGCTAATCCTCATCATAGTGCTCTCTGTTTGCCACGGGTTCAACTGCGGAAAGTGAGCCTTTTTTGCCATGATATACTTGTTGGAGGCACTCAACTTTGTGTTGGCTTTTGCACCACTGAAATCTTTCATTTTGAAGCCATAGGAACTGTTTGATCGATTTGCAACCATTCTTCCATAGTATATCTGTAAATGCCTTTTTTTTTTTGGGGTCTTTTATTTGATTTGATGTTATTTTATTTTGGAACCTTTGTGGTCTTTTAGTTGGTTTTTTTTGGTTGATATATATTGGTATTTTCATTTCAGTTTACAAATACAGATGTGTTTTGCATTTTCAGCTTGTATTCAGAAATCAGAACACTCTGCGTTACAGCATTAAATAGTCCGTTACAGTTAGATGAGATTGGTCAGTGGTCATTTCACTCAACCAACATCTCACCCCACACTTAAATTGCAATTTGCAATGAAACATTCACCCAAATTGAATTGATCACTTGCCTAACTGCAGTACTCATCCCTCTCCATAATCCTGCATTCCTGCCCCACTTGGCCTCTCAGTCTCACCTATTCTCAAGTTTTTACAGTTATAATAATTTATTATATTACTCCGTAATATATATAACCAAATGCGTATTTTTGTTACATTTGACTGGTGAGGATTGAACAATATAATAGACGGATTTGCTAATGTGATGTATATGGGATATATAGTCCTTGCACTATAATGTGTTTGTTCACAAGGTCTCATTTTTAATTAGGAAAATGCTTCTTTCCCCTCTTTATTTTTGCATCCAAACTTTTTCCTTACTATGTGTCTTTCATTCATTGGGTGCCAATGAATTGGTTAACTCATCACTAACTAATAAATTTAAATTTGTAGGAAAAATATAGGAGTTTGTAGCATTGCTCTTTTAATTATTATGAGTGGCAAAGTATTAGATAATAGGAGTACGAACGTATGATTGTTATAAGTAGTTTTATAACTTCTTAAAACTATAGCAATCTATAAGTAGTTTGAAATAGTTTATGTTTACTATTGGATTGGTTTCATTACATCTGACCTAACTCGTTAGGTCCAACTTTAAATAATTGTCTGCAAATAGTTGGCAAGGCCTAGACTCATACATCTCATATTCTCATCTTTCGAAAAGTTTCATTTCATATAGTTAATGCTAAGACACTTGGTACCATCTTTGGGTTGTTGATGTTGCATAGGATATGAAACATCACCCGTGATTTCAGCAAAGCAACTATTCTGTCAGAATTGCATTATCTACTTTACCTATATGTGCTCTTGTATAAATATTACTCCATAGCTCTTTAGGATCCAATTTTCAGTAAACTTATCATTACTTTGCTATTTTGCACCCTCAAAATTGTACTCAACCCCTCAAATTACTACGGAGTATAATAACAATATTACTATTCCAGTTGCTTCTTTACTTCTTTTTTTTTGAAATACTATTGACCTGTTACATGTAGTATCTGTCCATATACTTCTCTCAACCTACTGAAGCCCAACAAAGTCAACATTACCCCCACTGAGGCTCGAAACCATGACCTCCCACTTGGGAGAATCACTTCATGCCGCTTGACCACAAGGCCTTTGGCGCAGTTGCTTCTTTTACTAGTCACCCTGATTTTATAATTTATCGACGTACTAAAATTAGCATCCGGAGATGGTGATAACCATCTCATTAGTATTCACGGGAAGCATGTATGTATGGGAAAAAGGTCCAAGATGCTGGAAGGTTTTGATTGAATTCCTGAAGACTAAGATATGATCGGTAGGCTGACTGCACGACTCACGATTTATCTCCGCAGTAACTCTAAGAGTAGGATCCTGTGAGCTTAAGATTACTTGGACAAAAATGTGATCACCTAATTTTATTTTTTTTTACATGTCATATACAAAATTTATAATAATAATAATAATAATAATAATAATAATAATAAATCATCCAAAATCATGGTCAGAAAATTAGCAGACGGGCACAAATGACAAAGCCCCAAATATTGAACTTTGAATAGTTCCTTTGTCATTAAGTATTGACATTCTATTGCATGCCCATTAATTTTTTAACATTAATTTGATTTGGATTGAACGTTGAATAAGTTGATGATGAGTACGTGATGGGACACAAAATGTGAATGTAGCCAGAATTGGGAGAATAATCCAACAATAAAAGACATAGAAGATAGGATTAGCGTACACCATATTACTCACGTCATAAGAAGCCGATTAGTTGAACTTTTAGTAATACCTCAGTCCATGTAGCGAAATCAGCAATTGTGATTTGCGATTTAAGTAAACATGAGGTAGCTTTCTTTGCTTAAAGTTTGATGTTTGAATTTTATGATCGATCAAACGAATAAAATTTCAAAGCGTTTTAGCTGTGATTGAAATATTAAAACTTCAAAACGCTTTTGATATAAATTCAACTTAAGTTTATTCTAAATTAATTAAGATGATAATGAATATAGAGAAAGTTTGATAGTATGGAAAAGAAAAAGGGGCAGGCTGAAATTATGGGCATGGAGACAAATGGTCACCAAACATTTCACAGAAATTCAAAGGAAAAGTCGAGAATTGGAATAATAATATATGCATTTGTCGGAAGTGGGAGTGGGAGCAGTGAATGAAGGGTCTCTCTCTGATTCTACGAAATTTCTGAGAATTGAGAAACAGAGAAAGATAGAGATTGTTTGGGCCCCATATGTGCTCACTGCCCAACAATATGGTTTAACTTTTTAAGTGCGTGATTATGACTTCACTTATTAATAATAATAATAATAATAATAATAATAATAATAATAGATCCTAGACCTGAGTACCCACAATTAATTAGGTAAAGAGGTTAGGCTCAAAGATTCAAGAATAAGGGGTGTTTGGTTGGATTAAAAAAAAAATAGAAAAAAAATGTTCCTTAAATTTAAGAAAAATAGTTATTTTTATTCGTTTGATTCATGAAAATTTTTTTTCATATGAAATGTTTTCCTTAATTTTGAAGAAAAAATTTGTCAAGAAGAAGGCGTGATTTTTGTTTTCATAGAATTTGGGAACAAAGTATCACATGGTAGGACTATTTTATCCTCATAGAACATTATCATAAATCATAATATTTTAATTTATGATATCGTATTGGATAGATTTTTTACGTGTGTCATGACTATGAGTCTTTATCTCGTTGTGTTATTGGATAGATTTTTGGAGCATTTACATTTTTCATTAATATTGTTGTACTTAGTGGATAGACTCTTAAAACTTTGAGATTTCTAATTAAGATATTTCCTTTTACCGTCGTCTTTATAGATGGGCCACTAGAGAGTTGGGCTCTTATGACAATAGCAATTAGGGGATGATATTACGCCTCAATTGGGTCTACTCAAATATGATAATATCAACAAATAATAAAAATAGACAAAGAGGAAAACAAAAAAATCTCCCAATTGTCAAGAGTCGACAGCTATTCCAATATTCCATCGCAATCACGTTTGGCTTTTGCAAGTAAAATTTGAAGCCATCAGCCACAAGTTTATACTAACGTAACATATATGATTAAGTTGATAAGATTCCTTTTCCTTTTTCCCATTTAAATTAGTTTTGTTTGAATGTTGTTGTTTTCAACCCCTTTGATTGACAACTTATCACTTTTGTATTTCATGCCTTTCAATAAGACAAGAAATATCAAAAACCTAAAACCAAAAGAAACAAACATTTGAGTTTACCTATTACATACTTTTAAATAATGTGGAAAGATTTTTTTCTTATCATTAAAAAAAAGATTTTTAAATATCGCTTCCATGACCTCTTATAAGGAGAGTCATTTTATGTCACTAGACTACAAGGTTATTGGCACATTATCTTTAGTTGAATTTGCAAAATTGAATTTTTATACATAATAAGACTTTCTAGAAAAATACAGGGTCGAAGATTCAGTGTACTTCCAGAATTGAATAAAACAACCACTTATTGCCAGAATATAATGCCAATAATTTCCCATCCATAATTCGTTTTTCCCGTTGTTGTTGTTTTCTTTGTTTATACAATTATATTGAGATAAGAATGAAAATTTCAAAGATGTGTCTATAATTCAAACACCTAAATTTGAATAATCGCATTCCATATTTGGCTTTTCTTTTCCGACAAGGTGTTTGGCAATAGACGACGACAGTGTATGTGGAATGTGGTTCATTAATTATCTCTGATCTGCCCATAATTCTATTCCCCATTTCGATCCAGTCAAACATTAAAACCTTAAAATTTAAACCACAACGCCTGCTTGCCAATTCTATACATTCACCAGAATTCATATTGCATTGTGAATCCATACAAAAATTCTGTACCTACAATTAACTGTTTTTGTATATGTAAACAAATAACTTGATAATTGTTAACACATAATATAACTATTACAAGTACAAAAACTACCAACTACAAATACAGTATGTGTTAACTACAGATATAGAATCTGAATGTTATTTTTGGACCAGAGTCTACAATGCAAGGTAGACCCTGGTCCATGGTATAATTTGCCCCTGCTTGCGTTGTTTTGAATGCGATAATAACCGCACAACATGTATAAGATTAATCTCGATACGTAAAATCCATAATCATCAAGGAAATATAGGGGAAAATGTGTGTGCCAATAATCATGGCATGCAACAAAATAATTGTTTGAAAACAGAATTTAAGAAGAAAAGTCAGAATCGTGGGAGAAAATGGCGGATTTCATGTGCCCATGCCCAAGGACATCAACTCTTGACCTAAAAAAACAAATAAAAACATATATAGTTAAAACCCAAAGAAAAAAAAAAAGGTAGACCAAGAAAGTTAAGATATTGTAATTTGGACTTCCAAAAAAAAAAAAGAAGAAGAAGAAGATGTTATTGACTTGTGCACGCATATGATGGAAGTTTCCTAGTTACATACAATGTACGTGCATACATGTGAGGTTTAACTGCCATTGCACCTGCCTCAATTTATGCTGTGAATTCTCTACAATCATGTCCTAATTTTCACATTTTTTATCTTATAATTTATCCCCAAAAAATCAACAAATTCAATATATATATATATATATATATATATATATATATATATATATATATATATATATATATATATATATATATATATATATAAAAGAGATAGCTTGAAAATCATTACCGCTCTATTTGATAGTCTTTATTTTAAAGCTTATAGCTTATTTTAAAATATAAGTAAATTATAAACTCTATTTGGTAAAATATGAAAAGTTTAAAATAATATCTTATTTAAACTTTCAATTTTAAGCTAGTTATGTCAAACGGAGCCAACATATATTAAATCCTTCTACTCTAGTTGGCAAAATATTGTCACCTTTATGGAAATATATTTACTACATTAATTAAGTGATATATTTCCATTTTTAAAAAAATAATATATTCAGCAGACGATATTTTGAGTAATGAAATAATAATAAATGCCATATTTATGAAAGAAATAAATTGTTATACAGTTTAGTATAGTCCGGGGGGGGGGCGGGGGGGGGATTTTAAGGATATATAAAATATTATTTTTCTTTCATTTCACATTAATAGTCATAAAAGGAAAGTAATCAACTCTTCCCTGCCTCCACACGAATACTCAATATTTAATTGAGCATTTAATTTAATTAATTATTTTTTATTTAATCAATCATAATTTTAATTTTATATTTTAGTTAAATTTCATGTAGTGGAATACAAAAGTATTGTAATAAGCTTATTCATTGGACGTATAGAGCATATTACAGTTTTTATTAAAAATCACAAGTTTGTCAATTAATTACGAATTTGAGTTAGTTTTTTTTTTTTTTTTTTTTTTTTTTAAATACTACATCGATATCTGATAAATACACATGGATTCAATCGCATGATAACATGCTTAGTGTACTAAAACTCTTTCCACCTGAAACAACGTGGTTGATTGCTAAATGTTGGAACAATCAAAATTTTGATGAATCCGCAATATTTAGTCAAAAACGCTAAAATACTTGTTTAGTAAACATCAATTTAGAGTAGCGTATTTGCTCCAAATCACTGAAATTTCAAACGCAACATTTTGTAGATTTAGGATTGACGTTTTGGAGAAAAAAATATATTTTTTCCTTAAAACGCCTTAACATGCTATAGTTTTGTTTTGTTTTTTTTTTTAATAAGTCTTTTAACTACATTTTTTAAAGGAGCCTTAGGGTCCAAATGAGTTGCACGTCCGATGTGAGATGGGGACTAATAGTCTTATTGGACAATCAGCGGTTAGTGGATAGCATATTATGTTAACGGATTTGACTAGCAAATTGTATCAACTTATAAAAGTTGATTAGGATTAGATGTTAATATGTAACATACTAACATGACATATAATAATAATAATAATAATAATAATAATAATAATAATAATAATAATAATAATAATAATACTTGTTATTATTATTGTTAGTAAATATCTATAAAAAAAAAAAACAAACAAACAAACAAAAAAAACAAAAAACTAGCATGGTTGCCACGCTACATGCACAGGCGAGGTCGCGCAAAGCCTTATCACGGTGTGGTCGGTGATGGACTCCAAGTGCATTCATAGACAGGGACGTGGCCCTCACCAACCTATGTACCAGCATGGTTGCCACGCTACATGCACAGGCGAGGTCGTGCGGTCCTGTCAGTCAATACACTTAGGCTTTGATTCTTGAGAAGCCTATTCATGGTGTGGTCTCGGTGATGGACTCCACGTGCATTCATAGGCAAGGACATGGCTCTCAGTCTCTCACTAGCCTTTGTGCTATAATGGCCGCTACGTGCCCTACATGCACAGAGGTCGCACGGTCCTATCAATGAGTACATATGGGCTTTGATTCTTGGGAAACCTATTCAAGGTGTGATCTATCTCGGTGATGGAATCCACGTGCATCCATAGGCAAGGACGTGGCCCTCGCTAGCCTCTGTGCTAGCATGGCGCTGCTACGTGTTCTACATGCACAAGCAATGTTGCGCGGTCCTATCAATCAGTACACATGGCTTTGATTATTGAGAAGCCTATTCATAGTGTGATCGGTGATGGACTCCACGTGCATTCATAGGCCGGGACGTGGCCCTCACCGACCGTCAGACAATCTCCTTTGCCACAAATTGCTTAGCCCACAGTTTTATGCCCATAGTTTTTTTTTTGGGGACTCGGTGACCTTTCTTTGATGACACTTGTTAAGATAAATCGATTATCACTACGCAAAATCTATATCTTAAAATGAAGGTGTAGTTTTATTTCCTTATATACCGCTACTTCATTTCCTATAGGCAGGGTGTCGCTAGGCATTTCATCGCCCTCCGCCCAACAATCACCTTAACCATCAATGGCTATACTTGCCCCTGTACCAACCTCCGTCCAACATTGTTTATGAACTAATTTTTTTTTGTAAAAATACTAAAATAGAAGATTAAAATTATCAAATTGTATTCGAAATTAAGTTTTCGATAAATATTGTAACCGGAGAATAAACGTGGTAATGTCAATAAAATCATGATATTAAATATGATCAATTAAGAATTGGCATACTACTCCATATTCCTTTATTTGACGTAGTAAGTCTTGATTTAATATATTATATATATGATCATTTATGTTTAAAAAATCTAATAAATATATAAAAGTTTCTATAATATTTGATACAATTAAGTCGCGTATACATAATTTAACCAAATATAGTTAGAATCAAACAAAACCACTCATTACTATAAGTAATAGATTTTATCATATATTTTTATTTTCATTTGTTAATTAAATAGAAAAGGATTTCGTAAAAAGAAAAGAAAAGAAAAAAAGGCATGGCAGGTTGTATTGGTCCCGTGGAATCTGTAATTCGAGGTTGTCCGTACACAAACATGGCATGGGTGATGGACTGGGAACAAACTGGGAAACAGCACATAGACAGAAAGTGGGGCCCGTTTGAACAGTGTCAGTACTGGAAACGTGGGCCCTACGGCGTACAGATCCGGGACACCTCACACGTGCGACAAATCAGGACCACTGTGCAGAGTCCACTCCCTCACGTTCCCCATGACAAAAAAGGAAAACAAAGTTTTTTTTTTTTTTAAACAGAAAAGAAAGTTAAACTGTACAACCCTCACGCCGACGTGGCCCGTCCTGCTCCCACTCCTACGTGTCGTACCTCCAGCATGTCAATTATTGCTGCCACTGCCACGTCAGCCCAATTTCCTAAATTAATTTTTTTTTAGAATAAATTTTAAATACTTTTTTTTTTTTATACTATTGACTCTATTACAATGCAATATCTGTTCATAATTACTTTCTGGTTTGATGTCACTGGACCACAAGGTCCTTGGCTTAATTTTACCACTCACAAATCAGTCACACCACTAATTACAACATTTGATAATCAACCATTTGACTCCAAAAAAAAACAACAATTTGACTCCAATTCGCTGAATCCTCAAACATTAAAAATAGAAATATTAGCGTCCCTAAACATTAGTAAAAAAATAATTATTATCGTTCAAGAAGCCTCAAGGCTCCTCTAATAGACGAGCCTTGAGGCTTTCCTTCATTACCTATCCGATGCAAGATAGAATATGGTTTTTTTTTTTTTTTTTGAGAAGGACACAATATGGTATTAAAAATTGAAATAGGGCCTTAAGACTGAGGCTCCTCCTATAGAGAAGTTTCAACGTTCCTCTTTTATTATTTTTGATGAAAAAAGTATTATATTTTTTTTCTATAAGTTATGTTGTACTTATAAAAGAAATGTAATACTTTTAATGATAAAATATATAATATTTTTACTTCATAATGTAAAGTTATTTCATTTTTATTTAAAAGTATTAAATTTTCTCATATAAGTATAAATATTACATTTAATATGAATCCTACCGGTATCACGGACCAGGATCAGTGAGACAGTTTCATACAAATTTTGGAAATTTCTAATAAGTTTTATATTTATTTAATATGGTATTAATAAACGATATGATATATGTTCGTGGAATGTATATGAAATGATGCATAAGTCTTGCTCTTACCCATAGTTTACTATTCATGAAATAACTAAGCAGCACATGCAAGCGTCAAAATGACGCAGATCTCTGACAACTTATCTAGGGGTGATATAATAATCAAAATCATAACCTTCTCCCTTTTTTAGTATATTGGATCTGAATTAAAATTTTAAATTCATAATATGTGACGTATTTATTGAATTTTTATATATAGCAAATTGAAATAATTTTCTCAGATTTTGGGAAATGTTAAATTTTGGGAAAACATTAATGAATACGAAAACCACAGCGGTTGGTACACAAAAACAAACCAAACCAGGAGATCTACACCAAAAATAAATGAAAATTGTGCATTAAAAATATCAGTTTTCTACATGGGTAACTGTTGATTATACTCCGTATTTAAATAAAAATAAAATAATGGTAATAGTAATAATAAAGGACACAAAATCAGCTGATTTTCCAATATTTTAATAGAATAATAATTTCCAAATCTGTTTGGTACATCGTGGCTTTACAGATCTTTGACTTTCTTACCTCTCTATCCACAAAAAAATAAACCCGACGCCTTTATATACGCCAAAGCTCCGTTCTGCCTCTCTAGTCGCCACCTCTCTCTCTCTCTCTCTCTGAGAAGGAAAGTATCGGGAAAACCACACAACTTTCTCTCTCTCTCTCTCTCTCTCTCTCTCTCGCTCTATATCGCTTAACACTCTTCCATGGCCGTTGAAGCTACCCATCTCAATCTTTTCTCTGCCCAGCAACTCATTCCCAACCGGTAAGTTTTTTTTTTTGTGTGTGTTTTTTGGTTTTTTTTTTTCCGATTTGCTGACCGGAAAATGGGTGGGAGTGCAGTGGCTTTGTGAGTTCGGCGAAAGGGAATGGTTTCGGGTTTGGATATAACGCTCAGATGGGTTCCGGGATCCCTTACGGGAGTGTGGCAATGCCGGAGAGTTTTTTGCCGGTGAATCGATCTCTGTTTTGTGAGGCTGTTCAGGGGAAAACGTCGATCAATACTGACAGTGGGCTTTCGTATAATCTCGCGATGGAGGGTTCTAGAAAGCGGAGTAGGGAGGAGCAGTTTATTGCCTCCGGTGAAGATGTCACGCCGTTGTTGCAGCAGTATCAATCTGAAATTGATCGGATTGTTTCTAATCATGTAAGCAAAAAAAAAAAAAATTGGGATTTTTTTTTTTTTTTTTTTTTGTTGGGATGAGTTTTTCTAATGTTTTGTTTTTTTTTTGGGTATTTTATAGACGAAGAAATTGAGAATGGAATTGGAAGAGAGGCAGAAGCAAGAAGCGAGGATTTTAGTTGCCGCCATTGGAGAAGATGTGATGAAGAAAGTGAGGGAGAAAGACGAGCAGATTCAAACACTGGGAAAGCTCAATTTCGCCCTTCAAGAAAGAGTCAAAAGCCTCTACTTAGAGAACCAATTATGGCGAGATTTAGCCCAAACCAACGAGGCCACCGCCAACTCCCTCCGCTCCAATCTCGAGCAAGTCTTGGCCCACGTCGCCGACGACCGCCTCCTCGCCGGCGCCGCCGCAGCGGCGCCGGCGGAAGACGCAGAGTCCTGCTGCGACAGCAACGAAATCGCGGCAGCCCAGCCGGAGAGGCCGACCGCCGGCGCCGACCCAGACCCAAATTCCGGCAGCCGGAAGTGCCGGAGCTGCGGCGAGAGAGAATCCAGCGTTCTTCTGTTGCCGTGCCGGCATCTCTGCCTTTGCACGGTGTGTGGGTCCACTCTGCACCGTACCTGCCCTGTATGTAATTCTAACATGAATGCCACCGTGCATGTTAACATGTCTTCTTGATGACCCATCAACTTCGATAGGAGAAAGAAAATAGAAACCCAGAAAAAAAAAAATAGTTGAAGCAGGTGAAATTAATGATAGTTCTGTCATATTTTGTTTTTTGTTTTGTTCTTAAGGTTATGCTAATATGCAATAGACAGACCATTCTTGATTTCTTGTAAATTTCCTTAGCCATGGTACAATCAAATTATTCATTCTTTATTATTATTTCTTCTCAAAAAATTTGATTGATAGGATGGATGGATGAATTGATACAGAGATTCTTATCTTTTTATTGATTGTTGGGAAAGGATTTATGATTGAAGGGGAAGATAGGTTTAATGAGACCCCTTTTTTCCTTTGCTTTGTGCTTTACAAATTTGATTTCATGGATATGGGGGAATGAATCAGTCCACCAAAAGATGTTGGGGGTGCATGACAAACTTTTGCAAAGAATCCTACTTTAGAGATTGGTGACAGGACACCCATTTGGCAATGTGGTCCTGCTTGAATTAGGTACTTTGAAGCACAGCATATTTGTCATTGATGTCTTTAACAATGTCATGACTCATGAATTTGTCTTGCTCATTTATGGTGACATAAAAGATAGGGATGGAGGATAGGAATTCCATCATGAATTCAACAAACACCCCTCCCCCCATCCCCATCCCCATCCCCATTATTAATGGTCCTTGTCCTCTATTAACTTTTTTGTTCAAACTTTGAATTTTTACTAAATCATATTCACACCAAATGCAAAGTGTTTTTGTTTTAATGTGAATTTTTTAGATTCCGCACTCAAGTGTTTTGAGATTATTTTATTCGGTAAAGTAATCCTTAGAATACGTTTGACATAATAATTGGACCAGATTTTAGCTGAAGGGTTTAGCAAGAGCGATAGGATTCGAGCAATCCAATCAGTTTGATCTCACTATTCTCCACTTCTCTAAACCAGAGTCTCAATAACGTAACTGATTTAAGTTTTAAGTTGCAGTTAAAATTTATTTAGTGAAACCATTACAATATCGACTGTTCTGTTTACGAAAACTCAGAAGAAAGATTGGATCGAAAGAAAATTGAATTCTTATCGATTTTATTATTGGTGATGGTTACAATTCATCATGGCCATGGTTTGGAGACTTTTTTTGGTTGTCCAAAACGTTGGAGGGCTAATAATTGAGAGGGAGAAATGTGAAGAAGCTTAAAAAGTGGGGATTGTTGTTTGCTTTGGTTGTTCCAAGTTTCCAATCTAGTAAAAGCAATTGAAGGAGGGAGGGAGGGGGTAGGGCCAAGCAAGTCCCTTAACTTTTGAGGCATGAATAGTGATGTGAAAAGAGATGCTTGTGTAGTTGAGGAGAATTGGTACCACCACCACCACTTTGATTCTTGAAAACCATGCCCCATCTTTTTCCTTGGCTATAGCTTCTCATGAATTAGGGCTGTTTTTTTCCCCACCCTTTTAAAGCTAGTGTCACCCTTTTGGTAAGAAATTTGGGGTCCAAGAATTTAATATTGGGCATAGAAAGACAGATGGGTTGTGCCATCAACACAATTTGGAGTCATTAGAGGGGGTAGGGGGGGGGGGTGTTGTAATAGGAATCTTCCATTATGAGACACAGTTTATAGGTGGTGTGAGGACAATTGAATTGATGTTGTGATTGTTTGATATCAAGTTTTCAATTATGATGGCTAGCTCTCTTGTCAATTTCCCTTGCCAACCCCTCCTCACCAAAACCCATCAAACAATGCACCATATCTTCGACACCACGCGGTCTTTCCACACGCTAAAATGTTTGACACACCAAGTTATTATTATTGTTTTTAAAAAAAAAAAAATTCCTATTACATGATGAAAAAAAAAGAAGAAGAAGATATTTTCTAATTTCTACAACGCCGTGAAGGAAGAAGTTGTTTATTTAAGAAATAGAAAGTGACCGGACAGGCTTATAATGTGATGGGTTTGGGTAAATAAGTGGTTATCGTTTCTTATTTTTAGTGAGTGATGTTTTTAGGAGAGATATTATAATATGTTTGATATGTGAATATTTTTAGAAAGTTAGTTAGTTTTTCGAATTCATCAATCAATTAGACCAATAATTGTTTTCTTTTTACAAGTGGTTGATGGTCTTTGAGTTGTTTTTACGGTCTTACTGACTGGACTTTTGGTTGGTTGGTGAGAATATAAAAGAAATGGCTATGAATATTTTTCAATAATTATTGTAGTTTTGTTAAATGATCACTGAATTGTGTTATTCATCTGATTGTTAATTAGGGCAATATTTTTTTTAATGTGTAGTTATAGAGAGCGATTCGTTACCCCATTCTATTTTTATCTTGGATTCTTCACCTTTTGCTATAGCTTAATATTAGCATTATTTTCACATAAAAAGAAAAGAAAAATAACTTATTTGTCTATGGAAAGGGGTGCAAGAGAGAGCTTTGCGAGGAACGAAGCATTTGTGTGAGTCATAACTATCATGTACAGAGATGCTAACTTTTAGTTTGTGCATTTCACACGATTACTATTGAATGGTTGTGTTAAAGTCTCTGGGTCGAAAAAAATTCTCCTGACTAGAATTTTTTTTTTTTAATCATGTATAACATGTGAGAGGGAGATAATTAATTTAAGGAGTTAAAAGAAATGAATTAATTTTAAATTAAACAATGGTTATGGCTAACTCATTGTGACAATGATGGGTTTATAGTGTTTGTGATTATAGGAAATAGGGCACACACGTTTTCTCTTAAATTGGCGTTGTGGTGCAATGATGGGTGTTTCACTTGGTTTTATGCACTTGCCTTTAAGCCATCGCCCCCACTTTCCAACTCCTTTTATATGAAATAAACAACATAGCAATGCAATCTTGTCTTTCAACTCTGACAATTCAACAGATTCTAGAAAAAGTAAACAACAAACAGTACATTTGGTCTATCCTTGTGTAAATTTTTAAAAATAAAACATAATAATAATAATAATTGAAGCTGTAGCAGTAAAAATAAATAAATAAAAAATAAAAAGATAACTGCAGAAGTGAATAACCCATCTTAATCTGTACAGAGCAAAGTGAAAAATGGGAAAAGGTTAATCCTATATGGCTATATGTAATCCCTTTTACTTTATCTTTCTTTCTATGGTTTTTAATTTGTGTCATATTTTGATTGATACAGTAAAAAAGTGTCACAATTTCTTTTAATAATTTATTTGTTTATATAGAATAAAATTTAAACATATAGTCAGAGTTATATGAGTATAATAATAATTTTTTTAAGTGAAAAAAAATAAATTAAATTAAAAAAAAAATAATTAGTTGATTAGTCCAAAGAAAAGTTAATAGCTTAATAATTGCTTTTAGGATCAATCACAAATCTACACACGGGTAGCACCGCATTGCTAGCCATTAACCACTCAGCGAACCCGTGATCTTATACAGATGAGTCTAATTTCTGTACATAATCAATAAATGTGACTTATATAGACATGTTAGGATACACATGCCGAAGAACCGGCATGTCCTCCACGTGGCGGATGTAGGTGTGCTGGTTAGAAAAGCGTCACCAAGTGTTTGACTGAAATAGAAAAAGGCAGATGAAACGTTGTTGAACAGTGTGCCTAGGACTTTGTGCTTAGTTAAACGGGTAGAGAGATAAGTCGCTTTCCAATCTTAAAAGTAAATTTTCCAGTCAACGTAACTGGGAGATCGAGTTGCCACAGTAGTAGCGTAATATCGCCCGGTAAGCAACCAGTGTGGTTGGTTCCATTGTCTATCAGAAAACTCGATCAGGCGTATATGCATATTGTAATGATACTAATTGTCACATCAAACATTTAGGGTGTGTTTGGTTCGCACATGGGAATCAGAATCAAAATCGGTATCAAATACTTTGTAATGGTAGTGGGTTTCGTAAAAGTGTTTTGCATGTTTGGTAGTAGGGTGGAATGAGAGTGATTATTAATATTTAAGAAAGCGGCTGAGGAGGAAGGGATGGAACCATTATTTTATTAGGGAATTGATTTTGCAATAACAATAATCAAAACTCATAGTACTATTCTAAAAACCTGTCAACCAAACAATAACAATAACTTTGATACTCATTCTTGATAGCTAAACACGTCACCCAAACACATCCTTACTATTATACTTACAAAACGGTAACTATTAATGAAAATATAACTTTATTTAGTACTTCTTTTGTCCCATTTTATATGTCCTACTTACTATTCATTGGTCAAACTCAACTCTTTTTTTTTTTTTGGTGATTTTTTACTTATTTTTAAATTTAATTTTTTTAATGTTTAATAGTACTTTAGACTTTAGTGTAGTTTCTAACTATGGATTATATCAATGTTGTATATTAATACTAAATTCAATATTATGAAAAATTAAGTTAAAAATAACTTCACTCAAGACTCGATAACCGAACCAGACACATAAAATGAACTAGAGGAAATAATATTTTACCAGTATTAGTGTCATTGTTTTAGAACCGTACAAGTGACAATACATTGGATTTGATCATTCCAACTTCAACTTAACTATATATATATATTATAAGATGACGTACTAATCTATAAGTATTTTGAAGAATTTGTAAATTATTGACATTAAGATAAGATACATTTGTATGATTTATTTTGTGTAATAAGGAGTTAAAGAGGGAGAAGAAGTGGGGACCGGGGGAATTGAGGGTAGATGCTTTGAAAAAGGCAAAGTCAGGGTGGTTGTGGAAACGTAATGGGTGTGGTCTGGTCCGCTCCAAACTCCCAAACAAAACGATCGATGTGATGAGTAATTAAAGAGTGTTTGATGAAAATACAGTGCACGTCACGCCCAGTCGCCCATGTGCCAAACGCCACCCAACAATCAATCTGACATATCAGATCAGGTTCTTGTAGAAGGGGCCTCTTGGACTGTATCTCTCTGTGCCCTTGCCCCACAATCAAATATCACCTTTCCTTTTCCCCTTTTTTTTTTTTTAAAAAAAAAAAAAATTAAAAATTTAAGAATATATGATGATGGGTTCAGCGTCAACCCCACCACGTGTGAACCCAGTTGGCCAAATTATATTGTGGACCTTGTGGACCATGATCATAGTTAATATTGCAATTGTGTTGAACGAATACTGCAGTTGTATTGAAAGGAAACTGCAGTTGCACAGAACATAGGTCATTCATCAGTTCAACACAACTGCAGTATCTTTTCAACACAACTACAGTTGCAGATGGATGACACGATCTCTGTTCCGCGCAACTGCAGTTTCCTTCTAACACAATTGCAATATCCTTTCATCACAACTACAGTATCAACCACGACCCATGGTCCACTTGCCCAATTGGATGATGCGCGCGCGCACATAGAGGTTGGGTTCGTGCTTTTGCGGGACACTATATATTATACAAAAGAAAACCAAACAGTACAACCCCCAATGCGTAATCACAAAGGAAAAGGGACCGTACCTCACCCTACGTGCAAATCTGTAATACCACTACTCATATAAATATAAAAGTTTACAATGTGCATAAATGCCTATATCTTTTGTAGTTATTACCATTTGTATATCAACTCCAATTCAAAATTATTGCTAACAATATCGTATACACTAAATTTTTGAAAAAAAAAATTTACCATTTAAAATAAATATATAATATTCACAACGGATATTGTATAAATTGTAAAGAAACACAATTTGATTACTTTTTAAATTATCTATTAATGGGCAAACGTGACCATTCAGAATTGAAAACTCACATTATTATAATTTAGAAATATATACACAGTAAAAAATTGGAATCTGAAAATATTTAACAGAGGATGAATAATGTATGTGCCCGACAATCAAAAAGCACAACGCTATGCATGGTCCATCTCCTCGAACAATAATTTAATTTTTTTTTTTTTTTGAAAAATCCAATAATTTGAAACGTATAAACTACGACACCTTATATTTATAATTATTAATAATAGTAATAAAAACAAATAAATTGATGTGTCTACAGACTAAAATTCAGATTTGAGAGGCGTGTAAAAAGACAAGAATAAAAGCAGCATCATATCATAACATATCGGCATTTCTTCGTCGTTAGTTTAGTGTCAACGTAAGCCACCCATGAATGGTCCATCTTCTTTTTCTTCTTCTTCATATAGTCGCCATTATCATTCTTCCATATTAGCATCGCATGTGCCACATTGCTGTCCTCTTATTCACACTAATAAATATAATATTTTGGGTATTCATATTATGTATATGAAATATCGTATATCTCTTTCAGTTTAATCAGTAACTATAATTTGAGTCTTGCAATTTAGTTGTCTCAAAATTTATTAAGAAGTACTTTTGTAGGTTTTATAACTATGTCAATTAACTGGTCGGTCAATAATATTATCATTCGAAACGAGTATAAAATTGTTAAGAATTGCAAAAATCAGTATTAGATTTCAAAAAATTGTATATATATACAAGTTGGAGCATTAAAAGTCCTTGGCCAAATTAGAAAAATAAATCCCTAAAATCTAATGATTGATTACAAGTTTATTAGATTTCAAACATGACGAAATCTTCATAAAATACGATAATAAATCACTCCAAAATAGTTATTTCGACAAATAAGAAATCATGTCCAGAACACAAGAATTGACTGCACCGATATTGACTATTCGGCCAAAGACAAGGTCCCTAGCAAGCCGAGGACGACCATAGGACCCTTCAACTCACCAATCAAGTATAATTATTCTCGATATGTGGTTCATGTTAATTAACAAAGAAACTTATAATTATTTATTTTGTTGTTTTTTTATATTATGTAATAATTTAAAAATTGATAATATGTATTTAATAATATATTTAATAAAGCTTTTAAACTTGTGCAATGTATTAGCTAAATCAGAGTAGTGGATTAAATAATATCAAATCAAAACTGTAAATAGTTGTGTTAATTAGTGTGAAACGAATCAACCACACAAATAAAACAATAAAACCACTAATAAATTGTTGTCGTTAAATACGATGGCTTTGGAATAAAGGTAAAAAACGAAAATAAAATCCCAAGGCATGAGCGTGGCAGATGAAAGCAACATTTGGCGATACTGAATTAATGGAGAGACTGGGGCCCACTAGTGGGACACAGTCTGTCCCTTAGCTTGCTCCACGGGCAACATCTCCCTTTCCCTCTTCACCTATTATAATTAATTATTAATCCTAGAGATTAGTGTTAAATTAAATGCCATTATTTATAATTTTAGATATAATAATTATGGGATTAGGGTGGGGTTTAGGTTGAGACGTTGAGTGGCCTAATTAAGTTGACCAATTATGCATTGCATGAGTGCTCATCACTTAATAAATTACCTAGTAGTCAATATTAAAAACTTGTAATTTATAGATTAAAACAAATATAAATAAAGATAATCAATTAAACCTTAATTATATTATTATAAATGTGACGGCATATATTTAGAAAAAATAATAAATATACTCTCAGTTAAGTTAAATATACAATATTATTTATAATTAAGTGAGGTAGACATATAAAATGAGAGGTTGGTTGAATATTGTAGAGAAAATGATGGAAGGCCTAGCCGCCTAGCAGTAGCAGTAGAGGATGGTGCTTATCTCATCTGATTATTTTAAACATAAATTTCTTTGTCAAAGATTATGAGATTATCCGTAGTTTTTTGTCCAGGCGTGTTTTCGAGAAGGACGTTTAGGTCGTGACGATAAGCCGGAACAATTTTTTTTTTTTTAAATTATTATTATTATTGTTGTTGTTTTCTTCGGATTCATGAAAACGACATTTCAAAAAGGTTATTGTGACGATTTTTATTAAATAAAAAAAATTAGCATACAAATGTCACGAAATTACATGGCCGCTGATGTGGACTTCCAAAGAGAGTAGATTAGCGGAGGCATTTTAGTGACAATTGAGGATAATCATAGTCAAACGTGCATAATTTTTTATTTTAATATAAAAGTTACAATTATTTGGTCAAAAATCATTTAAATATCTTTGTTTATTTCACTTTTTTTTAGTAAAAAAAAATAAATCCATATCAACTATTCAAGGGTGTGTAATTAGTATATTCCGCTATTATAAAATAACTCATAAATCCTATACAATATGATTAATTGCACTATGAAGATTATCTGCTATAAGACTGACCGAGAAAATGTTCGTATTAATTAGAACTGTGACAATCAATATACGATAACTATTTTCTACCCAATAGGGTACTAGATCACGCTTTTGGGTTACAAAGTTTTATTTATTTATTTATTCATTTTTTTTTATTTTTAGGATTTATCATTTAGGTATATGGATGATCGCTTGGGACATTTGGTTGAGACTCTGAGCTTGAGTGTTTATAACAAATAGTTTGGTCAAAGCTATGTAATTAAGTTCTGTTGTATCTACTAATTAATATAACATCACAAGTGTACAAAGATAATGAATTGTATCACAATTGCGCATCTTAAACAATGCATAAATTTATATTTGCGTGTGTGTGTTATTATTAGAATTTATATTTATATTCAAATTAAAGCTTGTGAGAATTATGACATAAAAGTTTTAGTTATTTTAAAACTTAAATGGTTAGATGAGAAGACAATAAGGTAACGCAAGAAGGAAATAGACTAGAATACTAAAATAAGGTTGTTGTCAATCAATGTAACTTATGTAGGAAAAACTTAAGTATATATATTTGACTATAAAAATGTGTGGCCGGTTATTATTATTATTATTATTATTATTATTATTATTATTATTATTATTATTATTATTATTATTTGTTGGTGGAGGGTGAGGAATAGAGCTTGAGCCCAAGGTTAATTGCGTCAAGAAGTAGAGATCCAAGAGTTAATTGGATCTGGAGAATAAACGGAACCAATGACAAGGTTTTTGGGACTTAGACAAGAAGAGAAGAAAGTTAGGGATGTAAATTAAATTGAATAGATTTAAGGGGATTTAGGTGCAAATGCCGGTGAGATGGGGTTCGAAGTGGGAGAGGGCGAAAAGTATGGGACCCAAGTGCAACAAAGCATAAAATTCATGATCGTAAGGTGTACTGATAAGAAAAGTAAGCTAGGTAGGATAAACTTTATTAATTTTTCGCCAAGAAAACTAGGGGGCATTTTGCCCAACCACTAGGCCAGGGCTTTGGCTAGGGACAGTGGAGGGTCATTGGCTTAACGCCTTTTAACGTCCATATTTTGCAATGAGAGAATTATGATGAAAAAAATTAAATTTATTGTGATATGAATAATAGGAAAGTTTAAATTTCACATTATTTGATTGGTTGAAATAAAATTAGTAAAAAACCTTGTTTTCTAGTATTTGATTTGCATGAAAATTGAAATGAAATAAGTAGCTAGTATATTGTCTAAAAATTTCATGAATAATAATAATAAAAATAAAAAAATTGCGGAGTATTTTTGTCATAGCAATTCTATTTTTCTTTTCAACCTCCGTGAAATTAAAACTTCACTGAAAGAGTTAGGAATTCTAAAGAATTCATATTACACAGAATTTTAATTAATTTCCTTTAACAAAAAATTTTCCTTTTCTAAATTAGAAAAAAGATAAATTGAAATTTCACCTAACTAAACGCCCCGTTACATCAATCCGCTATATGTAAATTCATGAAATCATGATAAAATTGTACAAAGTTTGATAAGAAATATGGGTCGGTACCATTTTCCCACGTCTTCCATTTTCTCTATTTCACATGGATGAAAAGAAATTCGTCCCTTTTTAAATTCCTTTTTTGATTTATAGCGAAAACCAACAAAACATCATTGACATTAGGGGACTCCGATAAGGCCCCTTTTCTTCCCCATCACACTGCTCCTCTTTACGTCCATAAAATCCGATCCACTCATTCATTCCCATCCTCCATAGCTAGCTAGGTAGCTACTATGATATTCTTCTTTAATATGCCACTAAATCTGTGTGCTTTGCACTAAAAACATCAGAAATAATGCAAAATCTGTTATGTCGGTACTAGGTTTTCAATTGCTGCAGAACAATATGTTGTGTCGGCACTAGATCCATTTTCAACGCTGTGGATATACACGGTGTTCCGCCTGCATTATGGTCTTATGGATATATATAGGTGATTTAGGGATATATATAGCTCAGTGGCCGAAAGATTGGGTGTAAGAGTAATGCTTGAATAAATACTAGAATTATAATTCTTAATGGGAATGATGAAATTCAAAAGGTTAAAAAAGTGTTGAGATCACTATTGCAATAATCAGTCTAGGCGTTAGGCGCCCCTAGACCATGGCGATTTTCCTAGGCGCCCGCCTAGCGCATAATTCAGCTGCCCAGCGCCTAACTCGGCCGAGTTAACTCATCCATTTTAATCGAATTAACTAAGTTAATTGGTCGGTTTGGGCCTTGCTAATTTTTTTCATTATATATATAGTTAGCCGCATATGTGCCCGCCAAGGCCGCATAGGCGCTCCTCTATTGCTCGACTAGCGCTTACTGCAACCAGGATGGTTGAGATTAATCAGAACAAGAATAATAATAATAGTGACAAAATGTAAATTTTATGTTGTTCAACAATGTGTCTCTACGTCCACGGAAGTAAAACTATTATTTTATTAATGAGAATAAAGATACAATTAATGTATTTATCGGTATCTATCCCTGTACAGGGACTTGAGTAGTGGGTTTAAACCTATGGATGTATAGATAGCATAGCTTGAAATTTCCTAGCTATTTGCCATGAAATTTGCGTGGTTTGCAATTACAACACAGCGTGAAGATTATGTTATGTCGGTACTAGATTTCACCAGTTAGGTTGTTGCAAAGCAAAATCAAAATGTTATGTGGGTACTAGATTTTCAACGCATGCAGTGGATCGTGTTTCGCCTGCACTATATATGGCTTTGTCTTCCTCTTCGTTTTTCTACGTGACGACTAGTCCTATTCTGACCAAACTTCTAAGCATATAATTCAACTCATATGCATACCCACACTTTTGTAAAATTTGACTTCCACATTTAGATTGGTTTGTACGAAAGTGGAGATGGAGACAGTTTATTTGATGTATAACAGTTTTTGTTTACAAAAATGTGTGACGGGTTTACTTAACCTAATAAGGTACTAAGATATATATAGTAGGTTAGTACATAAAATATTACAAGCACAATATTTAGGCGAAAATAATCAGTTCTTATATCGTTGACCGCGGTCCCAAAACGACGTCGTTTTAGTAAGTGGGAGACGGATTGAAACTACAGTTCATTCCAAAAGATACTGTCTTACATTTGTTTTGATATTATCGAATGAAACTGTAGTTATATCAAAAAGTAATTGTAGTTGTGTTGAAAAGAAAATGCAGTGTATATGAAAAGATACTGAATAACAATTTCACTTTTGTGTTTGATATTATCGAATGAAACTGTAGTTATATCAAAAAGTAACTGTAGTTGTGTTGAAAAGAAAGTGCAGTGTATATAAAAAGATACTGAATAACAGTTTCACATTTGTGTTTTTATATAGAGCAAATATCATTTTTAGTCCCTCAACTATAATATATGTATCAATTTTGGTCCTTGACTATTAAAAATTTCAAATTAGGTGCATGACTATTCAATTTGTATCACATTTGGTCCTTGACTATTAACATTTTCAAATTAGGTGCATGACTATTCATTTTGTATCACATTTGGTCATGCCGTTAAATTTTCCGGCCAAATTTCCGGCGAAGTCACCGGTGACCGACTAATTTATTTAATTTTTATTTTAAAAATTATTTTAATACTCCGTAACTTTTAAATAAAAAAAACTTAAAAAATAAAAAATAATAATAAAAAAATAGAAAACGCCGGTCTCCCCCGATGACTTCGCCGGAAAATTTAACGGCAGGACCAAATGTGATACAAAATGAATAGTCATGCACCTAATTTGAAAATGTTAATAGTCAAGGACCAAAAGTGATACAAATTGAATAGTCATGCACCTAATTTGAAATTTTTAATAGTCAATGACCAAAATTGATACATGTATTATAGTTGAGGGACTAAAAATGATATTTTCTCTTTTTATATTGTCGAAAGAAACTGTAGTTATATCAAAAAGTAACTGCAGTTGTGTTGAAAGGTAACTGCAGTTTTGTTGAAAAGAAAGTGCAGTATATATGAAAAGAAAGTGCAGTATATATGAAAAGAAAGTGAGTGGCGCGAATTCATCCGTATGTTTTCATTAATCAAAACGACGTCGTTTTGAGACCGCGGTCCACGATATAATTTGCGGAAAATAATATATAGTTGTGTATGAGTTACAATATTATTAATTTAAGTTTTTTTTTTATCAAGTTTATTGCACAACTGTTTGTCTAAAATATTGCAAAGATGCCTATATATAAAAGTATGATGAGATTATTAATCAATCAAAGTTGTGAACACAAATTTTGTAGATATGATTACTTTCTTATCTTTATTCATATCTAAACTAACTAATGTCAATATGTCATTATATCAACTTGTATTAAGGCAATGAAAATGGATGAATTGAATAAGTATAATGATTAATGGATAATAACCACTTGTCATGGAACAAGGACATATCAATTGAAGACCCCCAACCTAATAAAAGGTGCTTTGCCACACATTCAACCACCTCATCCATCCCACATTTAATTTCATTTTTCATTTTCCAAAGGGTAGGGCCCAAAGAGGTAAAGATCCTAGTATGTATCATAGCTTGAAATAGCCCACATTTTTGTCCCCAATCTTTGATGAAAAAAGGGTGTGGGTCCATCATCATGGGAAAAAATGGGAAGGAAGTTGTCAAACTTGGGTGGCATTATATCCACATTCATAGGGGGGTTTATTTTTCCACATTAAAATTGAATAGGTGATAGGTGATAGGAGGGGACAAAAAACCAAGAATTAATGCATTGGGCCAATACAAGATTTGGAAACCTAACATTGTGGTGTTAGTGTACGTGGTCAATACACTTCCCATCACCTTCAATTTCATTTCATGGTTGATTCATTATTCTTTAATTTATTGTTCATCTCCCACTCCATTTTGAAGTAGACCCTACGCCTAAACCCATAGTCCACTATTTCACACCCATGCCCGCGTGAAATGCATTTTGATCAACAACTTTTTGATAATGTAAATTTTGAAAATGATAGAGTTATTGTTTGTATGATGTGTCACCATTTTAAAAGATTAGAGGAATCACGTTGATGGTACTTTTTACAAGTATTTTTTGTGAGTTTTGTCAGCTTTTGAAGGGTGAGAAATTGAAAATAATTTTTTAAAAATAAATTTTAGGATGGTCACCAATTGACGGGTACATGAAACGTAATTGCAGCCCACACAACTCACGTTTCTTCTATTAAAAAATCTCAAAAATTGTGCCTAAAAACCTCATTTGCATAACAACCTCACACACACATTCACTCTAATCTCTCATCCAACGAAGAGAAAGTTTAATGAAAACTCAAAAAAAAATAAAAATCAGTAGTGTTGCTCTTATAATGTAACTATTTTTCAAGCTAAGTAGGGGTATGTTTTAGAAATGAAAATAGGAAAGATTAGAAGAACGGAGAAATAGAAATATGAAGCCAATAAGTATTCATTGCATAACATAGTTATACTTTATAAGACATTAAATTAGATTACGTTAAATACTATATCCAGTTAATCTACACTAATAAGAAAGATAATATATCGAATGAATTGTTCAATAATATCTATAATTTCAATAAATCAAACAATATAATACAATTAATGTTTTATTCCTTTTCTATTCGAATTCTCATGGAATATTATTCATATTCCCTTAAAATTTATTATGTGAACCAAATATGTTATAAAAAGACATGATTGTACCATATCATGATTGATTGACTACCAAATTACAAAATCTCTCAATTCAACAGTTAGCTATTAGTTACGCTGCACGTTAAATTTTCATTTGAATTTTCACTTCTACGCTGTGATATGATAATAACTTTTCATACTCATTGACTATATGTGAATTTACAACATTTATCCAAGTTAAAAATAATTCAAAGATTGTTGAGTTATTCCAAATTTATGAGTAAATAAAAAAAAATATCAGAAGAATTTAAAGTTTTGATTAAGATCTGATCGACATCCGAGTATTCATTTGTTTGCGTGTAAGGTGGGGTGGAGATATAGGAGTCAATGGCACATTCTAGCTAGGTTAGTGATCTTGATAATGCATGTGTCACTTGGAATGGAAACTTTGTGATTTGTCAATTAATTAAATTAGTGGAAGGAAAATAAGGGTGGAGTGGGACAAAAGGGAAAGGGAAAGTTGCTTATTTGATAGTTGAATCCAAATAAATGTTTGAAAAGAGTGAGTGAGAGAGAGAGAGAGATTAAATGGATAGAGAAAACAAATCCAAATGGTCTTTCTTGTGACATTTGACAAACCATTGATGCACCCATCATATCATTTCCCCCCACTTGCAAAACTTACCCATAACATCATTATGTTTTGCAATTTTCAACTTGTAATTTACCTTAAATTTCATATTCAAACACCATACCTCAACCACCCAACAATCGACGTAACTTCGGCCAACATGTCCTTGTTTTTTTCTTTGGAATTCACCTAAACAAGATTGACTTCATACTCTTCCTTACAAAAAATAAAAGTAAATAACCTATATTTTTAACTTGAACAATTATACCCTAGATACTAAATGATTCTAGATTCTCTCACTGCATGTACATTTTTACATACAAGAAGTCTAATCAGCCACTTGAATTATATAGTAAACTTTTTTTATCCATATGCATGCGATCCATGAATTTTCCTCCAAAGAATCTCATCCAAGAAGTCATTTGATCAAGTTCAACAACCAAACCAATAATTATAAAAGACGACCTCGCTTGAAAAATCTGTCCAAGATGTCACTAGTATTTTACGGTAATTTGATGTTAGCGGATAACAAATTGATTAACTATTAGTGGATAAGAATATGTGTTAGTAATTTTGATGAACGAATTATGTTAACTGTTTGTCAATCGATAATTGATAAATTATATGTTTACTAGCAATTAGCATATAATTTGACTTATATAGGCATGTGTACTTAGTTTACAATAACAATTTATTTATATATATATATATATATATATATATATATATATATGTATATATTATACTAAATTAATGACGACTTTATTTACCTATAGATTTATTTTAAAAAATTAAACCTTAAAACATATAAATACGAGTGTCATTATAAGTTCTCAATTAGAGTTTTTTAATGATATATTTTTTTATACATTGATGTTATTTGTACAAAACAAAAATAAAAATAATTTCAAGGTGAGAAAAAAAAAAAATAGGGATGTGTGTGAATGTATATATGTTACTACATGCACCATTGTCCATGATATAACTATTGTGTTGACGAGTTTTTGGTCGACTTTCCCCCAAGTAAGAATTTGACTCTACAAGTATGACCTAACCCAAATTTAAATTAGTTTGATAGTAGTAAAAAAGTTGGATGCCATATGCATAAAAATAAAAATATAACACCGTCTTCCAATTCAACTAGTTATGTTCATCAGAATGAAAGGTCGCATATAAGAACAATATAGTTGAGTCTCAGTTTAAACTCTAATCTTATGCTTAAGAAATTTAATTATTTGTTTATTTTTCACTTGATTTAACATATTTACGTAGATAATGTAAGATTTGAAGTTAGGAATTATTATAAACTCGAGTGTAATTGGGCTGTCGTAGCATTATATGGACCTACTGGCAACGGATTTCATGGGGGAAGAAAATGCAGCAAGATGTTCCAAAATGGGCCTATATCGTGCATTATAGGCCTATTTTTTTTTTTTTTTTTATGGAATTATGGACCTAATTTTGAAACTTATAATCATTATTGTGTAAATCATACTATCAAATAATGTACATTTATTTGGGATAGCAGTAGGGATAGGATTGTCCAACACGTACAGAGAGAACAGCCCTCATGCTCTGATCACCGTTGGATTGATGAATGCGGCGTCTGCTGGCCTTCTGATCTACATGGCTTTGGTTGACCTTCTAGCTCCAGATTTCATGGGCCTAAAGTTGCAGAGAAGCATCAAGTTACAGATGTATTGTTTGGCTGCAGTGTTTCTGGGTGCTGCCGGGATGTCTATTTTGGCCAAGTGGGCTTTTGACATAATAATTTTGAAAAAAGAAAAACCAACAAATTGGAACATTTAAAGTGATTTTTTTAAATGTTTTTGTTTTTTTCAAAGTTTTCTTAGTTGTAGATCAGTTGTGAGTTTAGTTTTTGAGAATAAAATAAATTACTCTTTTTTGTTATTTTCTTAATGTTGTGTGTAGGGTTTTTGATTAGTTGTGACATTTTCAATCATGATGAGAATTTAAAGAATTTTTTGTCTGTATTTCTAACCACTAGTAGTCCAAAATAGTTATTAACACTAACCACTTTTGAGTAACATTTTAAAATAAAAAAATTGTTTGAATAGGTTGTTGACTTGTTTCCAAAATTTCTAATCATTGATGACCAAATTACAAATATGTTTCTATTGAAATCTAGTAGAAATATGACTATTGGGCTTCTCTGATCTTCACGCAACATGCAAATAACTATTTATTTATTTATTTATTATAATTAATTTTTAAAAAAAAAACAAAATATTATATGTCTTGATCCAAGCTATGCTCCTGGGTTTTGTCCCTTTTTAGTGCTAATAATTAAATTTATACATTGTGCTTAAAATTTTATATATTATATTTTAACTTGACAGAATTATTCTAGTTCTGTACTTCTGTTATTTATAGCTTCATTAGACTCTTGTCATTTCCAAAATAAAAAAAGAAAAGACTCTGTCAAGATTTGAATTAATAATAATTGGGAGGAAAGATTTGGATTAGTAATAATTAAGGAACATTTATTAAAGCAATATTCTGATATAATACAATAAATCATAGTATATTTATTAGTCTTTTTATGAATTTTATTCTAAATTTATTAGCTCATATATTTAAATTAGTTTCCTTTTCTTTTTTAATTATAAATAGAAATTATATGGTAATAATTAATTTATGATATTTACCAAATTGTATCTTTTTTCCAAACAATAAAATTATATTCCACAAGTATACCTTGATGGGTTATATATATACAGTTTTATTAAACAAAAAAAAAAAACAAAAAAAAAAAACAAAAAAAAACTATCATGGAAGTAAGCTTGCGTGGCCCATAATCAAGCCGCAATCCAAATGAAGTGAGTGTAAAAAATAAAATTATTTGACATGTGAGTCTCGTAAGCTTACTCATAAAAGTCCATGGAATTTATAGTTTACTGCGTGACGAATCGATCAGCGTTGACACTCATATTTTAACCCGAGCATGTTACAATTATTACTTATTAGGTCAAGTTAAGAACGTAATTTTGACTAGGATTGATGAAAACGAGTGCAAAACATTGAAGCAAGCATGTTGCAATTATGTATGAACAAGCTTATTAAAGAGTATGATTAAGGTAGAGTATAGGCAAAGAATAGAAAGGTGCAGTGATATGGTTGGGAGAGGAGACAAAAAATTCAAAATAAAATTAGTATAGAAAGGAATCTTTGTAGCTGGTGCGACCACCACAACAACAGCTTTGCACCAAACCTTATCTACCACAATAATTTAACGAATATAAGGTTTACGGACCAATAGACAAAACGACAGTCCATAAGTTTGAGTTGGTACAACAGTCCTATGTATATGGCAAAGACAAGGAGAGCAGCCAACAAATTGTACAAATTTCCGAAACTGTTACCGAATATCAAACATTTTTTTATTTCTCAATTACCACAAAATAATTATTTTCATCTTTGTGATCGTCATGTTAGATTTTCAGTTGTTATTTTAAGTTGTGAGTTTGATGTTTCATCTTGACTTATAACGACAGTAATGATAACTATGGGCTAAGCGTGGTTACGTCAAGCAATTAGAGATGAAAATAACTAGTTATTTCGTCATAACTGAATGATTGATAATGTTATTCTCCCATACTATATTTGCTTTGAAGAAAAGATGTTATACATCGTCATCAAATTTGGTTTAAGTTGTACTTGATAAAGATGATTATTGGACTCGGATCCAATTTTACCATCTAATAACAAGTATAAATTACAAATAAATTATACTGTGAACTTTTCTGCATTGATATATCACATTTTGAAGAGTAATAATACTATGCCAAAATTTATACAATACACATGACCTATTTTAATACCAATTGTTATAATTAAATTAGGGCCGTTCCATTAAAAATAGGAGACCTGTCTAATAGCTTTAATTTAGACATTCACTATTTTTGTTTCGATATGCAATCTACTTTAATATAATAAAGTAAAACGACTCTAAAAAAAAGAGTAAAACGAAAAAACAGATAATAATAAAGAGACAAGAAATATAATCCCAAAAGACCTATGAAATATAAAAATAAGAAATATAATCCCAAAAGACCTATGAAATATAAAAGTAGAAGTCTAGAAGATCTAGAAAATCTCTATAACTAAGGTAATTGAGTCCAAATCCATATAGACTTCAAGTTATTGTACTTTATGACAAAAGTGAAAAAGTAATAACATTTGTTGTCTAAATATAATGCATAAAATTCAACAAAGAAAAAATACATTTCAAATTTTAATTTAAAATTAGTAACATTTTCATACATATTTAAATACAAATTTAATCACCCAAATTTCGATGTTAATTAATTACTTTATTTTAGATTCTAAAAAATATTTATCAAGTAGAAAAAAAAATTGAACTATACATAAAATATTTTTTTTAAAAAAATTGGGCTCCCAAAAATTCGGGGCCCTGTGCGATCGCCCTGGCCCGACATAGCCAGGGCCGGCCCTGATTATCAAATGCCAACTACTATACCAAAATCTATAGCTAGTAGCGAATAGACAACCACTCACAACCTGTTATGATACCAATTGTTTTATGCTAAAAGTCATAACTAAGCTAGTAACACATACACAACTTTATTATTATTATTATTATTCTAATTTTAATACTTGTGTAATAAGTAATGTCACTTTTCAATTACAATATACTAGACTTGACCTTTCAAACTTCCACCAACCAAATATTACATGTATTTAATTGCTTACTCTATTTTAAATACCTGATTAATATAATATGTTCTGATTAATTTTTTAAAAACTGACCATAAATTTTTTTTCTTCCTTTAGAAAAATTTAAATACCGGACTAAACTTTTATTATTTTAAATACACTTATCATTTACCCATTTTATAAAGAGTAGTTGTACATGTTTACCCATTTTATACTCTCTATAATTTGACATGTTTTGATTGTTCAATTTAAAAGGGGATTATGAAGATGTTCATTTATCATTTTCTTTTCTTCTTCCAATCAAATTTGAATGTAAGTAAAAATTGATAGTAAAGTTTTAAAAATATATACATATTTTTCTTTTATAAAATAAGATCACGTGAACATGCTTCTAGATTATAACAATATATATAAATACTATAATTTTGTTAATTAGTTAAATAATATTATCTTCCATTGTCACTATCAATGTCCCCCTGGCGCAACTGATACGTTGAGTAAATTACTTATTAATTTGGAGCCCTCCAATGATTAAGTAAAAGCACGGGCTAATCATGATGATCCCATATTTTATTTATACCTGGGTTATAATCAACTAATTAATCAACACAAAATAAATTTATAAATTTTATTTTGTTGCGGTCGTAGAAAAATATGAAATCAGTCGTTTAATTGTAGACATTTGTGACAATTTATAATTTTATCTTATCTTGTTTTTCTTCCGCCAATCTTCAAGGCAAGAGCGGTAAGGAGCACTTAAAGATTTAAAAATATATTTTGCATTATTTACTTTTAACTGTCACTTTTTTTTGTCACCTAATGTATTTATGTTTTAAAATAATTCCTTCATTTGATTAACTTAAAACTAAATAGTTGAACTTAAAATTGTTAATGAAGATAATTTTTAAAATTAAAATCAAATAATGTTTGGTTAGAAAATATAGTTGTATTTTTCATATAAACTTGTAAAATGAATAAAGATTAAAGAATAATTTGGGGAGTTGAAAAAAAGTCAAAGTGGATTTACCACTCACAGTACAGAGCCATGTGACCCTCTGACAATTCTTTCTTAAACCCAAAAATACGCCATTATTGTTTGATTTAAAACCGCATTAACGATTCGAGAGGGCATCCCGTGTCCAGCCGTCCATATTAACTATGTGTGCACCCACCCCTTTGTTTGCCACGTCACATTTTGTCCATCTATGTTTTTCAATTACAATTCCTTCGAATCAAACAATGTATTTTGTTTTTTTATTGAATAAAGTGAAAATGAAATTCCAACTAGTCCAACCAAACACTCCATTAATGGATTGTATATTCTCTGGATTTCATATTACTTGGTACTCTGTATTTTATTGGGATTGATTAAAATTTGTTATTTCATTAATTTTTAGAGAGAGATAAAAAGTTTATTGATTGAAATGAATATTAAGTGAAGAGAGAGAGAGAGTTATTTCAAAAAAAAAAAAGTGAAGACAGAGAGAGAAATTATTTAATTTTATTTCGGGACAATGAATCATTGTCTTCCTCAGAAATGTCAAAATTAAATTAATTGGATATGGTATTTCATTTTATGGAGAATATATACAAATTTTATGAGTAAATACACTATGAAATTTGAGTTTGTATATTACCATAAGAGTAAATATCAGTGGAGGTCCTCCGACTTTTATGACACCGCCACTTTTAGTCCTCAACTTTTAAATTAACCACTTTTAGTCCTCCGACTTCGATGACACTGTCACTTTTAGTCCTCAACTTTTTTTTTTTGAAAACTTAGTCCTCAACTTTTAAATCAACTACTTTTAGTCCTCTTACTTTTTGTTTCTAACCACTCATGGTCCTTCCTTTACAATTGGACATCTAATGCCATTTTTCAAGGGCAATTCAGTGATTTGGTCCAAATTTTAGTGTTCACAAAGGAGAGTGGAGAATAGGGTTTCTTCAATTATTCTGATGAGGAAACATAATACTTACTACATTAATTATGAAATGGCTGAATTGCCCTTGAGAAAATGACATTAGATGTCCAATTGTAAATGAATGATCATAGGTGGCTAGAAACAAAAAATAAGAGGACTACAAGTAGTTGATTTAATAGTTGATGACTAAATGTGGTGGTGCCATCAAAGTCGGATGACTAAAAGTGGTTGATTTAAAAGTTGATGACTAAAAGTGGCGGTGCCATCAAAGTTGGGGGACTTCCACTGGTATTTACTCATTACCATAATATATATATACTCCATAACATACATGAATTATATATATATATATATATATATATATATATATATATATATATATATATATATATATATATATTTATTTATTTAGGTGAGAACGAGGCTTTAGGTGTGGAAGTAATGACAAATTATGGCCATTGATTATGTTAGATATAATGGTTACTATTTATTTTGGTATATTTATTATTGACAGTTTTTTAAAGAGTGGGGTAGTTTTGATATACCAAATTCCCTAAATTCGGGAGATCCTTATGTTTAATTAATTTGGGTTGGGCAAATTATTAATTTGGTGATGTGAATTTGTCCGCACGTATTCACCTAAAGCCTTGTTCTTTGGTCGAGTCTAATACTTATGGTGATTTTATTGTTATAGATTAAAGTATTTTTGTCATTTGAATGACCAAAAAACAAAACCACTTTTAGTGATTAATTGATGGACAATTAAAGATTGAAATTATGCTTACTATATATTTTAGAGATCAAAAGTCATTATTGTGTTTGGGTGCCCGATTAATCTAATAAGTCAAATCCAACATTGAAATAACAACAATTCAGCCATTGCCAAGTTGAAACAGATGCACGGCAGATCATCCAAAGCCACCAAGCTACTAATCAGGACGACTCACAGTTTGATGTCATTTTACTTGATATAAAGGATTTATTGTCATCTTTTTTATGATGTTTTAATCTCTTTTGCTAAACGATCAGCGAATCAGGTTGTCCATTTGTTAGCTCGAGAGTTCATTTCCATGGCTGAGCGTAGGGTGTGGACTGATTTTATCCCCTCTTTCATTTAAACTCTATGTATCTTGATGTTCATTAATGGAAGTTGTTTTTCCTTTAAAAAAAAAAAAAAGTCAAATCCAACATTCAACGCCCACGGGAGTGGCCCAAGATTTGAAAGCCCAATTCGTTACAACATGTGAATGTGCTTAACATTGTCATTAGATGCGTTAAATGCTATTTAATGCCATGTGTAACGGTCATAGTTATTAAGACAATATGTGAGACATGTACAAAAATTTCATAACTTGTATAATGTCATGTGAGATTATCTCAATTGAGGCACAAAATAAAAAATGCAATGTTTTTTTTTTTTTGTTTAAAAAAAATTATCTTATAAAAGTATTATATTTTAATTAAAATGTATTACATATTTCATATAAAAATGTCTAATAAAAATTGTCTTGACTTATTGGTAAGAGGTAACACTTGAGATATATGAGTTTATTGTAGGGGTAATCACCTATTTGGTCCCTCAATTATTACCGAACTGTCAATGTTGTCCCTTAATCCCGTAATCATCGATTTAACCCCTGGAATAAAATGAGATGCGTCAACTTAACCCTTCCGGCCAATTTCCGTTCAATTGCCGGTGAGGAGCGCGAATTAGCAAGGGCAAACTGGTCATTTCATATTTAAATCCCAATTCTCCCTATTGACGGAGATAAGCCAAATCCCTAGCTTCGCAATTGACTTTACAATTGACGAAGGAGTTCGACGGAGATAAGCCAAATCCCTAGCTTCGCAAATCCTAAATCGACTTACAATCCGAGGCGAGTTTACCATTGACGCCGGAGTTCGACTTCCGAAGAGTAAAATCCCTAGCTTAGCAAAAATCGACGAACAATCCGAGTCGACTTTACCATTGACGCGCGAAGGAGTTCGACTTCCGAAGAGTAAAATCCCTAGCTCAGCAAATCCTGAATCCAACGCACTGAAGACTTAGGATCAACACCATGACCAGCCGGAGGATTAATGGGTGTGCTGGGACGCCAAGTTGTAAGTTTGCGTAGCTATGTAGTAGGGATTTTTGCTGCTTTACCTTTTGCTTTTCTGATTCGTTACTGCTTTTAAGGATGTTTGTTGTGCTTTTATGAATTCAGTAGGTCCACTAGTGTGCAGTATTTGTGTGGGGGACCAGTGATGCATGCTTTATGAATACATATCCTATTCTGAATGTAGTTGGGGGTGGGGTCCAAATTCTGAATTTGTCTAAGTATACATATTTGAAAGGTGGGGACCATATGCTTAATGTTTGCTTGTTGTTTGGTGTTTTCCAGAAAATTACTGATGTTGAATAGTATATTTCCAGCAAGTGAATGTAGTTGGGGGTGGGGTCCAAGTGGTTGTGTTTTTCAAAATTTATGTCTGTGACTGTTTTGCTTTTAACTGTATTTTGAATAGTATATTTTTCTTTGTCTAGATGTTGGTGAGGAAGACTCAGTGTTTACCATAAAAATGCATATTGGTGGGGATTTGGTAATGAGACCTAGGCTTAGTTATAAAAATGGTATAGTGGAGTATTTTGACCACTTTAATTGTGATGAAGGCAGCATTTTAGATTTGAGGAGGATGGTCAAACAACTTAGGTTTTGTGACAAAAAAGTCCAGTTTTGGTATCAGTATGGGAACACAAGGAAACCTAAAGTGATGAAACTAAGTAGTGATGCTGATATTCTAGGGTTGGTAACTGACATTCCAAAGAACAAAGAACTGGACATTTATGTAGAACACCATTATGATGATCAATGGGACTATGAGGTAGAAATTGATAGGGAACTAGGAGATGATACCCTACTGTATGATGAAATTGAAAGTGAAGATGATAGCAGTGGCAGTGTTGGTGAGGAATTTGTTGAGGTTGAGGGAGTTGATGTAAGGGACACTGCAACTAGTTCACATGGTCAGGGTTTAGATGGTTTAGGTAAACAGAATGATGAATTTGCTGAGGTTGAATGCAATCTTTCTGAACAAGTGTTGAGAAGCTTGTGTGATTCAGATTCAGAAGAAGGAGTCAGTGGGCCTGTGAATGTGTTTGAGGAGAGGAATTTGAAAAAAGAAGGGTTTAAATTTGTTACTGGAATGGTGTTTAATTCAGCTAGGGAATTCAAGTGGGCAGTTGAGTATCATGAAGCCTTGAGACACAAGGATGTGAAGTTTAAGAAAAATGAGGCCAGGAGAGTAAGGGCTGTGTGTAGACACAATAACACTTGCAACTGGAGTATCTTTGGTTCCAAAAGCAATCCAAACTGTCCTTTTACTATCAAGACATACAACCAAGTTCACTCATGTGGAAACCAAGATGAAAACAAGGTTGTCACTTCTGGATTTCTGGCTAAATTCTTTAAGGATGATTTTAGAGTGAATACAGATTGGGGTAGAGGACCATTCCAGGAACATGTGAAGGCAAAATTTAACTGTCAGCTAACTAGAAATCAAGCCTATTTAGCAAAAAAGAAAGCCATGAAGCAAATAGATGGCCAAGATTCAGAACAATTCAAGTTGTTGAATGACTACTGTGAGGAGTTGAGGAGGAGTAATCCAGGTACCACTGTCAAGATGAAGTTAGACAGTGAGTTCATTGTCAATGGAAGGCCTAGGTTTGTAAGGCTTTACATTTGCTTTGCAGCATGCAAGGAAGGATTTCTTAGTGGATGTAGACCCCTCATTGGTCTAGATGGCTGTCACTTGAAAGGTTCTCAAAAGGGAGGGCAACTGCTGAGTGCTATAGGTCTAGATGGGGATAATTGCATATTTCCAGTGGCCTTTGCTATTGTAGAGGGTGAGTTGAAGGATTCATGGTGTTGGTTTTTAAAACTGTTGGATGATGACTTAAATTTGTCTAACAATCCTAGTGCTTGGACAATAATATCTGACAAACAAAAGGGTTTACTTCAATCTGTTGAGGAGTTGTTTCCAGGTCTGGAACATAGGTTCTGTGCAAGGCATATGCATGCCAATTTCCTTAAGGATGTGGTAGTTGAGACACAAGTTCCTGACTTTGTGTTAAATGAAATGGTTAGTGCACTTTGACTTCCATTCTTCAAGTTTTGATTCTTTTAGCTAATCTGTACTTTTTTTCAGGAAGAAATGTCAACACAACCATCTCAAAGCACTGCTGGAGCCAATGCAATCCGAACTGTTTCAGATTTTATTGCTGCTAAAGAACCAACATCTACGACAAAGAAATATATAACAGTTGGAGGCATAAGATACTCATATTCTGAAGCATATTTGATAAGGAAGTGATGAAGTAGTCTGTTATGTGCAATGTACTGGTTACTTAGTCTGAAGCATAAGTATTTTGACTGACAATGATGTGAAAATGTATTAGCATAAGTAGTCTGTTGGTAGGGTGATGTAATGTAATAGCCCACTGTTTTGGATGACAATGCTTTGACAATGTTTTGGTAAACTCTTGGTCACAAGTTAGGCAACTCTGTAAATGTGACCATTTTGGCATTCTGACTATTAGCAGACATCTGTAACCATTTTGGTATTTAATGACAGCTTCTATTTCCATTTTGGTATTCATTTGTCATTTTGGTATTTACTGAAAGCTTCTACTTCCATTTTGGTATTCATGCAAATAGCCATTCATAGTAGACACAATAGTCTTCTCACTGCAGCCAATTGTAACCATAGATGTGTGCAACCAAGTTTCTCATTCAAATTGAAACACTACATACACTGATACACTGATACATTTATCCTAAACACTACTCTAATTTAGCTGCAATATACCTACAGTTGATGAACCAGTTCTCATACAAACACCATTAACAAACATTGCAATTACAATTCCAAATCCAAATCCAAAAAAAAAAATTCATCTTCGACTCCCGACTCTTCTTATGAATTTCAAGATCTTTTTTCTCAACTGTCAAATTCAGCTTCTCAATCTCCTTTTCATAGTTATTTGCCCTCTTCAACAACCCTCTAATCACCTTTGCTACGTGTTCGGATACATCGTAATCCATCCATTCAAAATAGCGGCAGCTCTCGTTTCCCTGACCATTCACCATTCACAAATTCGAATTACAAAACAACAAATAAATACCCTAATACTTCCCCACAAATTTACACTTACCCCATATCTTGGACATGCCCTATATCTCTTCCCTGGGTTAGCATAACTCCATGACATCTTCAATGGAGCCAAATATCCGCACCTACATCGCACATCATCCGCTGAAGATGTATTGTAGGAAGACATTTCCGTTTTTCTTTCTTCGATTTTTCTTTCTTCGCTTGGCTAGGGTTCTTGCGCGCGGAATGGAATGAAGCTGGGAAGGGAATGAAGCTGGGAAGGGATATGCGTAATAATAGGGAGAATTGGGATTTAAATATGAAATGACCAGTTTGCCCTTGCTAATTCGCGCTACTCACCGGCAATTGAACGGAAATCGGCCGGAAGGGTTAAGTTGACGCATCTCATTTTATTCCAGGGGTTAAATCGATGATTACGGGATTGAGGGACAACATTGACAGTTCGCTAATAATTGAGGGACCAAATAGGTGATTACCCCTTTATTGTATGAAAGCCAGACTCTAAAATTTTGTATTATCACTACCTTATTTCGGCTAGATAATCGTACTTAAATTTCTTAAACACTCTAAGTTAATAGTATTAACGAAATAAGGGTCCGTTTAAAAAGTAGTAAAATGACTTCTGAAAAATATTTTTTGGGAAATGAGTTATTTTAAAAAAAATATTTTCCTTTTCAGTATTTGGCTGCATTTTGAAAAACTGTTTTGGTATGTTTGGTTCATTTTCTGGAAAATGAACATAATTATTTTTAATTTAAATATTTAAAATATACAATGGTGGTGGTGACGGGTGATTGGTTGCTCTACTATTGTAAAAAGGGGAAGTCATTTTTTCAAAAAATCCCTCATATTTTTCACTAACTTCCATTTTCCATGTCTATCCAAACATTGAAAACTCGAAATAAATCATTTTTCCGATTTTCAAACGTACCCTAAATATTGTTACGTATTATTACCATCCTAATTACTTATTGTAACTTATTTATATACTTTTTTTTTGGAAAATGAGTCAATTATTACTATTATTATTTAAAAAAAAAAAGTTTCAAATTTTTATCTAAACAAAAAACTTATGCACATTTACAATTTTACACCCCATAGTCTGCACGGATAGCACGACAGCTTTGGGTTTTTGGGAATTTAGCAACAAGGCAAATTTGCCTTTTTCGGTGGTGAACTTTTCGCTTTTTGTTTTTTATTTTTTATTTTTAAAAATTTTCATTCTTCCCGTAACTGACGTCTCTCTCTCTTTCTCTCTCTCACTAACACAGAGAATGTGAGAGAAAGAAGGGAATTTACATACTTCAGCAATGGTCGCTACTCTCACTTGGAGACACATAATCCGCTATGACGATGTCAGATTAAGGTTTTCTGTTTTTTAACTTTTGTTTTATACTCTGTAATTCTGTATTATTTATATACTCCGTATTTTTATTATTATTAAATGTACATAAATACGGATTACACGGGTATACAAACACTGCATATGCAAGTGTAGAGAGAGAGAGAGAGAGAGAGAGAGAGAGAGAGAGAGAGAGGTGTGGGAGACAAGCTGGTAAAGGAGTCTGATGAAGAATTCTTCTGAAATAAAGTCAAACGCCAGAGAAGACCCATGTGTATAGAGCCTTCAATTCTTCGATTTACTTCAGTGTTTTTTTTTAATCCCTTTAATTGCGGTTCGTATTATTATTATTATTATATATGTTTTTTTTTAAAATATATACGAGAATGAATGAAAGATCCTGCTTCGTAGTCTTGGCTTTCTTTCTTTTGTTGCATCTCAGAAAGTTTTTGCACCTTTATTTGTGAGGTTAGGAAATAGTATGGTTATGTTATGTATGTTATCCCTTTGTTTTTATGGTTTCTTTTGGATCTGCTCATGATGGGTAGTTCTTGAACATTGCTGCAGAAGGACTGAGCTTCCAAGATCACAACTTTTCTGGAGTTTCAATTGATGTATAGAATCATAGATAGTTGGGTATTGTGAGATAATAACTTCCTCCACATTATTGTATAATTCTTGTTGTGGCTTGAGTAAGCTTTTGGAATAAGCATTTGTGGAGAGCTAGGGTCTAAAAAGCCTGTGTTTGGGTGTCTGGGAATAGTTACAATTTACAAATGGATGGGGAAGATGGGACTTCCTTGAATTCAGCCAAGGGGGTGAGTTTAGAAGAAGATGAAGAGGAGTTTAGAAGCTGCTGTGAAGATGTGGAGGAGTTGAAGGAGAGGGAGGAACCAGAGGAGCTCGGTGTGGAGGGAGATGAGGATGAATTGGAGGAGGATGAGGAAAAGGAAAGTGAAGTTTCTGAGATAGATCTCGATGAGCATATCCTGGAGGAGTTGAAAGATAGGGAGGAGCCAGAGAACTTGATTGTAGAAGGAGAACATATTATACTAGAGGAGGACGAGGAAACGGAAAGTGAAATCTCTGAGATAGACCTCGATGGACACTGTGTGGAGTTGGAGAGCCAGGAGTCAGAGGAACTGGCTGTAGAGGGAGAAGATGATGATGAAGTAGAGAAGGACGAGGAATCAGAGAGCGAGAATGAGGAGTTTAAGGAGCAACAGGAATCAGAGAAGGTGTGTGCAGAGGGAGAAGATGATCAAGTGGAGGACAAGGAATCAAATATTGAAAACTCTGAGATAGGTCTTGATGAACATTCTGTAAAGTTGTACTTCAAAGGTGTTTCCATAAGTGGCCCTGGAGATACTGGTTCTGGGCTTTCTGGAATTGGGGTGGTCATGGAGAGGAGTATAAACTCTCCTCCCATGGAAGTGCAGAAAAAGCTTGATTTTTTTGTGGAGGAATTAGCTGCAGATTATTTAGCCTTAATGGATGGGCTGGTAGAGGCTGCTCAAAATAAAATTAGGCGGGTATATGCCGTTACTGATTCTGAGATTTTATACAATCAGGTTAGTACTAATCTTCTCTATAGAAATATATATTTTGGAACCTCCTTTGTCCTTTGGTTTTACTGATTGCCATTTACTATGAACTAAATCAGCACACCAATAAGTTTTAGGCGTTGAGTAGTAGATATGCCAAATGAAAGTGAAAACAGATTCATAACAAGTCTAGTTAATAGGCCAAGTGAAGGTACGATTCATTAAGACTAAAATATCATCCACAATCTAAAAACTCCAGAAAAGTTCATTTCTCTGATTGCTGCTGAATCAATATTTTTCAAAGAATCCAATTGATATTTATTATCTTGTTACACAAATGTTTATTAATATTCACTTGCAACATTTTTCGGGGAAAGTAAAGTCGTCCTTGTTGGATTAATATTAACATCTCTTTTGAATGAGTTTTCAATTTTCTTTACATTGTTTAAAAGTAGTAAACTTTTTCAGGTTATGCATGAAACGGAGATTGAGAACCCACTTCTCATGGCACTGAGGCAAAGGATATTAGACTATGCCAATGACATGGAAGTCTTTGTTCTAAAATTTGTTCCGAGCACTGATCTTGCAAGAGCATTGGAGCTCGCCCAAGTAGCAATAGGCATTGTCTCCCCGTGTCTTAAGGGAGATGACTCAACAGAAAGTTGTTCAATATGCTGTGAGGACAAGCTTGCGTTAATGATGATGACATTGAAATGCTCCCACAAATTCTGTTCTCGCTGCATGAAGACTTACGTTGAAGGGAAAGTACAATCTACACAAGTTCCTATTAGATGCCCGCAGCTAAGATGCAAGTATTATATCTCTTCTGCAGAATGTAAATCTTTTTTGCCAGTTGCTTCGTATGAATCCTTGGAGAGAGTCCTGGTAGAAGCAAATGTTCTCAACGCAGACAAAATTTACTGCCCCTATCCTAATTGCTCAGTTCTTCTCGATCCTCATGAATGCTTTTCAATGAGAGCTAGCTCATCAAGCCAGTCAGACAACAGTTGTGTGGAGTGCAGAGCATGCCAGAGGTTTATTTGTGTCGACTGTCGGGTCCCTTGGCATTCTTCAATGACATGTGAGGAGTACCAAAATCTCCCACACGAGGAAAGGGACGTTGGTGATGTCACTTTGCATCGCTTGGCACAAAATAAAAGATGGAGACGTTGTTTACATTGTCAGAGGATGATTGAGCTCACACACGGCTGCTACCACATAACTTGCTGGTGAGGGTTTCTTTTTTTTTTTTTTTGGTTCCACTTGGTTTATTACAATCTACTATAAATTTAACTGAAGATAATAAGTGAAAGACGAGAAAACATTAAATAAAGCTCTTGGTTCTTTATTGGATAAACATATTAGGTTCTATGGCGGTTTAATTGATAAGGTAACGGTAGTCCATAAAATTGGTCTATAGTTTCAAACATACTGAGACCCGAGGCTGATAGAGTTGAAAGAATGATTTTGTTGATTACGTATCAAGATTAGCTGCTATCTATTGAATCTTTCAAATAATTTTTATGATGTCTTGACCCGAAGACTTTATGTTCTGTTTTATTCCAAGTATACTGATCTTTTGCGGTTATATTGGGTTTATCGAGTCAAATCCCTACCGCTCAGGAATGAGTTTCAGGCAAACACTCGCCCCATGAACCTACCGGCAAAGGCCCACAGGGATGTAAATCAGCCTAGGTTTCCCATAGCTGGCCGGAATGCCCAAGTTAGCAGGGGGATTCGATCCCTGGCCTCACGGCCAGAGTCAAGCCCGCTCTGCCACTTGAACAGCCCTTACGGGCACTTTTGCGGTTATATTGATTCTAGTGTACAAAGGCATTCTTTACAGATAGGATAAGGAACAGTTTATGCAATATGTCAATGTTAAAGATTCTCCTAAGATTTCGGCTTTTCATTTTTCAAAATGGATCAATTCGAATTTATTCTTCATTCTGATTCCGCAGGTGTGGGCATGAGTTCTGCTATTCATGTGGCGCGGAGTATAGGGATGGTCAACAGACTTGTCAATGCGCGTTCTGGGACGAGGATTATTCCCCGGAGTTAGTAACTCATCCGACGCAACAATTTGAGCACTGGGCGTGGGACTCATTCGAGTCGGTCCCCATGATAATGGATGCATATTCAGACCAAGAGAGATCACAGTTGGAACTGATCCAACGATTTCTGGCCGGAGGCTTCAGCCTGACCGACCACCAAGCGTACCAATCCCCCCCGCGATGTACAGATTCTTATGCCGACGCCATGAAGGATCTCCATCAGCTTCCTTGGCTGGAGCGGTTCGTCTCCGTGATCAGCGACAATTACTATGAAGACATTTTCCAGTGAGTAACGACGAGTCGTGAACATGAACATTTTTTTTTTCCAGCAAGAAGTTGAGGAGCACTGAATAAAAATGGTTGATATGGAAGGAGACAGAGCATCTCACTCTGAAAACTCCATTTTGTAGATCAGTGAAGAGGCCCCATTGTTTATCATCCTTAGCTCAAAGAGCTAGTGGCCCTCTCCCTTTTAGACTTTTTTACTGTAAGATTTAGGCAAATATGCATGAGAAAATCTCTCTTGGTAGAAAGAGAAGATAGATACATAACAGTAATTGTATCTTTTATGAAGGAAGCTGCAGTGATGATACTTTCATATTTCACTTGAGATTTTTTTTTTGGGTACACATTTTTTTTTATTATTTTTGGAGTATTGGATATCAGACCAATCCAATAGGTCCAATCCATAGCTGAATAAGGGCTGGAATGGCCCAAACATTTCTTCAAACTTGGAACTTGGAAGTAAGGCTGTAAACGAGCTGAGCTCGAGCTTGATAAATAAGAAGTGGGGTCAAGCTCGACTCGGTTACGATGGCTCAAGTTCACTCGAATTCAAAGTTGACCAAGCTCGAGTCGAATTTTGACTGAGATGTTTAGCTCATTTACACCTAAATATAAATATAAATAAATAAATGAATAAAATATACACAAGTGATTCATCTCCATACTTTTGTTAACTTGGAGTCCTCAATCTCTAATTTAGGGAGTCCAAGGGGTCAAACTATAGCATGGACAACTCTAGCTCCAATGTATAATTTTTAACCAATAGCGCTGAATCTTGCAAATGATAGGCTTACTCGTTCAAAAAAGATTCATGGGGGATCGAGATTGCCCCGTGTGGTTCATCCTAAGTAGCTAACCTAATATGCACTTTTTTCTCTTGGAATTGTACCATCCATGATGAGTGGTATCGTAGTTTAAGAGAAAGGCTGCTTCGGTCAAACCCACCATTCAGAATAGGAGACTTCAAGTTGACCTGCCCTTTATCTCGACAATTATTATTTTATTCATAACATTGAAATTAAAATTTCAATTACATTAATACAACAACTCTTTACCAACAACAAAATAGAAACTAGGACTCCGAGAGCCTAAGGGCTTGATGTTGGGTTGCCGGCCATGTCAATAACAAAGCGATACTTAACGTCGTTCTTCGTGAGTCTATCAAAAGCTATATTAATCTTATCTGGTGTAATGGTCTCGATGTCACACAAGATGTTAAACTTTGCGCATATGTTTAACATTTCTTGTGTCTCTTCCATGCTTCCAATCACACTACCTTTCACGGTTCTCTTGCCTACATATATTAATTTTTAAGTTTAATTCCAAAACAAAAAAACAAACAAACAAATAATAATATTTTATTTTAAAATTATATAAAAATATAAAGAAAGCGTGTAATATTGTTTGACATCGCTATTGATTGTATCAAGTACAATTATGTATACTATTTTTTTTTTAATTATGCACCATACTATCGACACTCATACAAATAATATTAAGAAAATTAAGCATCTTATATACACCTCACTATCGGTAATCGATATTATTGTTGTAGATTAAAGAATCTTAAAGATATAAATGAATAATGCTACATACTCTTATATTTTTACTCCAATCTTTCCTCCATTACTAAATACGTAACATTATCTAATTAAACTTATCAATATTTGATTATTAACTAATATTTCTTTTAATGAATGAAAGTCAAACAAGAAGAGATTGAAGGGAAATTCAGATGGATATATATATATTTTTTCAATATAAATATATATCTTACCGGAAATGAGGGGAAAACAAAGAAAGTCTATCGGCTTATCTGGAGCACCGACGAGTACCAGAGTTCCATTCACTTTGAGTAGGTCTAAGTATGGCCCAAGGGAATGCTTTGCTGAAACTGTGTCTAATATGAAATCTATACTCCTTTTCTTCGCCTGTGATTTATTTATTTATTTATTTCAATTTACAACCAAAAAAATATCATTATCTTTTTGATATATAAAGATATGGAATTAACGACTCTATAAAGTAATGTAATCATATAACACGATATTATAACATGATATTGAGGAATAAATTAAAACTGAATTGATAGATTGTTGTTTGGTTGGTTGGTTTGAAGTTAACTAACCTGCATTTGGTCTGCATTAGTGCTGAGGATGAAATCATCAGCTCCCAAACGTTCCTTAGCTTCTTTCTCTTTGGATGGGGATGTGCTTATGACCGTGACATGGTGACCAAACGCCTTCCCAAATTTGACTCCCAAATGCCCTAATCCTCCCATTCCAATTATCCCTATCCTCTTCCCCGGATTCCCAACCAAGTTATTGTCCTTCAACGGACAAAACATCGTCACGCCGGCACATAACAACGGCGCTGCCCTATCCATTGCCAAACTTTCCGGCACGTGCACCACAAACCTTCATCAAAATTAACATGTATGTTTAATTTGACTTAGATAAGATTAATAAGTTTAAGAAATGAAAACAAAGTTTTACCTATAATCTGCTACTAGTAATTTAGAATAGCCACCATAAGTGATGCTACCATCCCAAAAGATGCCGTTGTACGTCAATTGAATATTTTCACAATAATTTTCTTGTGATTGCTTGCAGAAATCACATTCCAAACATGTTGCTGCCATGCAACCCACCCCTACCCGATCCCCCATCTTGAAATTCGTCACGTTGCTTCCAACCACCGTCACAATCCCTGTAATTTCATGCCTAATATTTGCCAAAAAAAAGAAGATAAACTTAGGTATAAACAAAGCTAATCAATTAATCCACCCATCATTTCTATTCACCCACCACCCAAAAAGTGAATGAAAATTTAAGAATTATATTTTTGAACCTTTCAAATCCTTAAAATGGTTAGAAAGTTGGTCCGAAACATTGAAAATCTTAAGTTTGGCAAGCTTTCAATTGCTAGTTAAATTAGTAATTATAACAAAAGATAAAAGAAATGAAAATTTTGTATATATGCATGCATACCCAGGAACAACAGGGTAGACAGTGATGCCCCAGTCATTTCTGGCAAAGTGGAGATCAGTATGGCATATCCCGCAGTATAAAATCTTGATGGTAACATCATTAGGTCCATTTTCCCTAGTTTCAATAATGAGTTAGAAATCAGTAACTCATATTAAAACATGCCAAATGAGAAAGACAAAAGATCCAGAGAGATGTTATAATAGTTATACCTTCTTTTGAAGGTATATGGCATGATCTTGCCGGAGGAATCGTGGGCAGCCCAGCCGGAAACAACTTGAGTGTGGGTTGTTGCAGCCATGGGAGAGTATATATCAAGCTTTCAAGACTAGACAACCAAGCTGAGAAAAATGCATGTGTTTGAGAAATGAGTGTGGGAAGATCAGATAATGGCTTTATATACTTGTATTGCTTCATTTCACACTTACCTAAAGTTGCATAGAGGGAAAATTCCAGCTAGATTGGTTGGTTATATTGCTGACTTGATAACTATAATGTTACAAGTTTAAGTTTCTATGAGAGCAACTTATTAATCTTTTGATTTGAGTCAATTTCCTTATGATTCTTTACCGATTAATTAGGATTACAAAATGAAATTTATCTAAATTATACTATGGAATAATGGCTGCAGATTATGTCTAGTGGTTCTCAGGTCACCGTCCTTGATAGCCATTCTGAATTTCTTAATGTTAGACTTGTTTTTTATTTGAAAATTTTGAAAGCCACGTATCACCTGCAGTTAGATAACACTATAACAGTGGCCACGTACACACAATTCTCTAGAAGTCTAATATATTAGGTTTGGGTAGGTAAAATAATACCCGTTACGAGTTTGGATCGAGTTTGAATAATTTTAAATATTTAGGAATGACTAAAAGAATGGATACTCTACCAGACCGTCATAAATTGGATAATGCAGGGAAATAACGGTATAATAACAAGACCCATAGTCCTTTGAATGTCGTAATTGGGCTACACATAATCAAATAAGTACAAGAAATAAAATTAAAGTCAAGTGGTCCAAGTCCTTGGCCCAACTAAATAGTAGTTGGCCTGCCAAACACACTTCTTTGATTCGTAAGGGCAAATTATGCTGTGGACCCAGGTCCAGGTCCACCTTGCAAGGTGGACCTGAGTCCAAAACTACGTCGTTTTTGTCTTTTTTTTTTTTTAATTAATTAGTAAACATATTGCTGAATATAGAGTTGTCCAAAAATGTGTGAATGTAGAGGTTTCAAAGTGTGAATGTAGAGTATAGAAATCGTGAATGTAGATTTATGATTCTGTGAATGTAGAGTTACCCAGAAATGTGTGAATGTGGAGGTTTCAAATTGTGAATATGGAGTATAGAAATCGTGAATGTCGAGTTATGCATGTGCGAATGTGTAATAGAGTTAAGAAGTTCTAGCAACTTGTAGCCCTGTAATGTGTGAATGTGGAGTTCTCAAGTTGTGAATATGGAGTATAGGACCTGTGAATATAGAATTTTGAATGTGTGAATGCATAATAGTGGTAATATAGTTACTAAACATATACTCCTGTAATGTGTGAATGTGGAGTTTACAAAGTGTGAATATAGAATATAGTGTATGTGAATGTAGAGTATAGTGTATGTGAATGTAAACCCAGGTCCACCTTGCAAGGTGGACCTGGGTCCACGGCATAACAACCCATGTGAGATTTCTTAGTCTCATATATATATATATATATATATATATATTCCCATTTTATTGAAAATTAAGAAATATTGTATAGATTAATAATTATTATGTATTGATTAATTAGAAGTAACTAAAATATAAGAATGTGATTTAATTAATATAGACTTTTAAATAAAAGTTACAAATTTATCTTGTTATCTAAAAAAATAGATCTTATTGATGTGAAGTTAATTGGCCTGGTCTTCGTTGCCGTGACGTTTTTAGTTGTTGTGCCAATTGCCAAACAACAGAAGTCTATGCATGCAACAACAATTCACCAAATTAAATATTATCTACCTAACAAGGGGAACTTAGCTTGATGGAGACAAGTGCATTTGACTTCATGCTATGCGAGCCACGATTTACACTTACCAGCAGGAGAGATTGAGAGCTATCATTCAAGGCATATATGCAAGTATAAAACAACAAAGGTGTTGAAATCAAAACTCATATACTCCTTGTTTAAATAGTCGGGTTAATAGTCAAACTTTATAATTTACTTTTGGTCTTCTGAGTATATTGATTTTGTCACTTTTGATCATCAACTTAAAATTTACAAATTTTGACCTTTCAAGTACAATTATGGTCCCTGATTGACTTTTTGTTAAATGGTCGTTCGCGATATAGTAACAAACATTATTTCATTTTCCAATCCCCATAAATTTAAAGAAAAAAAAGAAGATCCTAAGTCATATCAAATTAGAAAATACAACAATTACATTTTAGGATGCAATAATCATGTTGATAAATGTCAAGTATCTTGTGGTAATATCACTGTTACTTTTCATAAGAAAGACTTTAGGTTTGAGTTTCATCTCAATTAGCGATGGCGTTATGTTAAACATATAATACTAATAGGTTAAAGGTGTAATTACATTAGTAATCCGTTTATTAACTATTATTATATTCCAAATTGTTGAGTTACATTATATTAAATTTATTTTTGATATTAGAAGATTATTATACATACTCACGTCTAATTTTAACTAATTCAAAATTGATTTACTATTCATCACATTTGAAGACTTCTCTCTTATTACTTTATTCATAAGACTAAACTCTTGATTCCAAATCTTAAGAGGAGACATTTGAGTGATTTTGGGATGAGAAGAATGGCAAATCACTAGGCTATTTATAGTTGAAGTTTAGAGTTCAACTTTGTAAATAGTCTAAAATTTAAGGTATAAAATTTAATTTTTTCATCTACTTTAATACGTCATCCCTTACATCACACATAATTATGATACATATTATATCATCCCTTACATCACACACCATTTAATAATTGAATAATAAAATATTCTACCTGATCATAATCCTAATTGAGCTGTAATTCTGGTTGGTGCGTATATAGACTAGGCCGCAATATATTTTGGTCTTTACTCGTATGAGCTTTAGTACCATATCCAACACTTCAAATGCAACAACTCTCCACAAACAATAAAAAGAGATACTAGGACTCCGGTCTCTATTTGCCTAAAGGCTTGATGTTGGGTTGCCCGCAATGTCAATGACAAAGCGATATTTAATATCATTCTTCACAAGCCTATCAAAAGCTACATTAATTTTATCTGGCGTGACGGTTTCGATGTCACACAAGATGTTAAACTTTGCACATATGTTTAACATCTCTTGTGTTTCTTCCATGCTTCCAATGACGCTACCCTTCACTGTTCTCTTGCCTACATATATAAGTAATTTTTAAGTTTAATTAAAAAAAACAGTAATATTATACTTTATTTTAAAATTATATAACAATATAAATATATACTATATCTTACCAAAAATCAGGGGAAAAGAAGGCAAGTCCACCGGACTATCTGGAGCAGCCACGAGTACAAGAGTTCCATTCACTTTGAGTAGCTCCAAGTACGGCCCAAGGGAGTGTTTGGCAGAAACTGTGTCTAAAATGAAATCTATACTCCTTTTCTTGGCCTGTGATTTATTATTAATTATTTAAATTTACAACAACAACAACAAAAAAAAAGCATTAACTTATTGTTATAAAAATATAATTTAATTTTGTAAGTTCTTGGTGTCATATGGGCTATGGCATCATAGTGCAGAATACTTTAAAATATTCAAATAGGGAAGTGTGATGGTGCAGAATAGTGTTTGTCAGTATTTCTTTAAAAATTTCATTAATATAAAATGGAGTACTTATTTAATTAACCTTAATAGACAAAATAAATTAAGATAAATAATCAACTTTTTTGTTTTTAAATATTCTGTCCATCATGCACCTATTGAGCGCATCAAGATGATTGTCAATTAGCAATCAGATTTAAAATTGATAAGATCTAATCTAAGATTCTTTTATAGTTCACATGATGTGGTCAAAGTTAAAGACTCAAAATAATGTTCATAGGGCACCTAAATTAGATCTCTAAAATCTCGATCGAAGTTTAATTTGGTTGTTGTTTGGTTGGTTGGTTTGCAGTTGAGTGAAATGAAAGCTTTTTAATTAACATGATTAACTGGAATGAATATTGTGTAGTTAACTAACCTGCATTTGGTCTGCATCAGTGCTGAGGATGAAATCATCAGCTCCCAAACGCTCCTTAGCTTCTTTCTCTTTAGATGGGGATGTACTTATGACCGTGACATGGTGACCAAAGGCCTTCCCAAATTTGATTCCCAAATGCCCTAATCCTCCCATTCCAATTATCCCTATCCTCTTCCCCGGATTCCCAACCAAGTTATTGTCCTTCAACGGACAAAACACTGTCACGCCGGCACATAACAACGGCGCTGCCCTATCCATTGGTAAACTTTCAGGCACGTGCACCACAAACCTTCATCAAAATTAACATGCATGTTTAGTTTGAGTTTAACTCGTCTTAATTAGTTAAGATTAATAAGTTTAAGCGGGACGTGAAAACAAATTTTACCTGTAATCTGCAACTAGTGATTTGGAGTAGCCGCCATAGGTGATGCTACCGTCCCAAAAGATGCCATTGTATGTTAACTGCATTTTGTCACAATAATTCTCTTGTGACTGCTTGCAGAAATCGCATTCCAAACATGTTGCAGCCATGCAGCCCACACCTACCCGATCTCCAATCTTGAAATTCGTCACGTCGCTCCCGACGACCGTCACAATCCCAGTAATTTCATGCCTAATATATGCAACAAAAAATTGAAATCACCTAAAAATGACAAGTTTTCCCCATGCTAGTTTAATTCCTAATTATAACAAACCAACAAAGAAATGGAAATAATGTTTATGCATGCATATATATACCCAGGAACAACAGGGTAGACAGTGATGCCCCAATCATTTTTGGCAAAGTGGAGATCAGTATGGCATATCCCGCAGTACAAAACCTTGATTGTAACATCGTTGGGTCCGTTTTCCCTAGTTTCAAAATCGAGTTAATTAGTTAGTTAATCCACAACTCATATGAAGATTGAAAGACATGTTATAACGTACTATTTGAAAACAACAATAATTATATATGTTACCTTCTTTTGAAGGTATATGGCACGATCTTGCCGGAGGGATCGTGGGCTGCCCAGCCGGAGACAACTTGAGTGTGGGTTGTTAGCGGTGTTCCAGCCATGGGAGGCAGGAATGAATGAAGAGGATGTATTAAGGTTTGAAGGCTAGGGAACAAGCAAGACTCTTAGGACTGATGAGAAAAATATGTTTGAGAAATGAGTGTGGGGGTGATGGCTTTATATATTTAATTGCTTCCTTTCACACTTACCTAAATTGAAGTTGCACAGAAATGTCTACTAGTGTTTGAATATTCAGTACGTATGAACAGAGTGCGAGAATTCTGTCTGAACTTTCCTTTATTTTCATGCCCACTTTCCTTGATAGTTGCCCTCAATTTCCTAATGTTTTACTCCTTTTTTTTTTTTTTTTATTTATTTATTCGGAATATAGATTAAATTGGTGGTTGGATTCCATTGCACGAAAATACACCTATTACATATAGCATATGAAAATATAAAAAATATTTGGATGCACAAGTTGAACATTATATATATGTATATATATATTGGTTGTTAGATTGCACGAAAGCACACATACTACATATAGTTTAATATTTTTATATTTTCATATGTTATATGTGTTTTTGTGCAATCCAACTACCAATATATATATAGGCGCGCTCAGGTGCGAACCATCACTCGGGAAAAAATGAGAACGCTTCGCAGCCGTCCACGTATCCAGATCAACGAATCACATGTAATTTAAAAAAAAAAAATGATGCAATGGCATTTTCGTAAGTGCACCTAGTTTCACTTACAAGTGCAAGTAATTTACCTTGTTAACATTCATGCACCTAGGTGCACCACTTATAACGTTAGGTGCAACTAGTTATAACATTAAGTGCATTTAGTATTGAACTTAGTGTACATTTTACTTGCACCTCCAATACATTTTACTTGCACTTGTGCACCTATTTTCACTTGCTTGCAAGTGCAAGTAATTTACCTTGTTAACATCCATGCACCTAGTTATAACGTTAGGTGCAACTACATCTGGACACGTGAGCGGATGACATGTGTTTTCAGTTCTCTCCTGGACGGGTGGTTCTCACCTAAACACGATCTTATATATATATATATATATATATATATATATATATATATATATATATATATATGGGATGGTTCACATGCGAGAGAACTTTCAGATAAAAAAGATGTGAGATATAAGCCGTTAATAAGAACGATTTCCTCCTACCATTGTCGTTTTCTTCCTTATCTAATTATCTTCCTCTCCTTCTGCAAATTATAAAATTAAAATTAAACTACTATTGATAAATTATGGATAATTATAAAATTAAAATTATAAACTACATTTACATTCCATAATATTTTTTTTAAAAATAACAACAAAATTAATTTGAAAAAATGTTTTAACAAAAATAAAATAAAATAAAACAAAAGCATTGGTAGTTGCTGCTGCATAGCAACGAACATAAAATAAAATAAACTATAAAACAAAAAGAATTCAGAGTGGCCTCCAGTCGGTGGCCACTCTGAAGCGCCCTAGCGGGCGCGTAAAAAATACGTGCCTGTTGGGTGATTCGTGCACTAAAAACGCGCTAATTTTTTTTTCTCTTGCAAAAAACTTGTTTTTCCAGGAGAAAAAATTTCCTAAAAAACCCAGCTCTCAAATCTGTCCAAAAACTATACACTAGTTTTTTTAGCCTGCAAAAATTCATGAAAAACCATTAATGAGGAGGCTCTTAGATTTTTATTTATTTTTATTGTCTCTTGTTATAAATAGAATATAAAAATTCTTTTCTATTTACAACTTAAAAAATGTTGCATAGATTATCCTAAATTATGTTTGGGTTTTAAAAAATTGTAGGGCAACTCTAACCAAGTTGGTAAGATAGATGACTTTGTAACCACAAAGTCTTAAATTTGACTTCTTGTGAGAATTATCATTGATCTTATTGGTTTCTAAGCTGATTTACTTCATTGTGGTCTTTTGTTGACTATGGTGACAATGTGAGCTTTATTTAGAGCTCGCCTTCAGGTAGCGTTTGTAGAGAAGATGTCTTTTGCTGATTATAGCCACAAAGCGAGCTTCACCTTAAGCTCACATTTAAGTAGTTAAGTAGTGGTGGCTTTGGTTTTTTTAAAAAATTGTTAATTCTTATGTATTAATCAATAAAAAAAATAGAGTTTATTGATGTGCAGTCCAAAGTCAAAATAATAAAAAGATATTGTTAGTTAAAGACTAGTGTTAGAGAGATACGGAGTACTATTTTACTTGACTATGGTTGTTTGGACGGTTAACGTAATTGTCATAGAAAGGGACTATTGGGTTTAATATGATAAAACCATATTTTAATTTGGGTGGTTAATTGACCCTCGTTGACGTTCTAGATTGTTGAGCCAAACAACAATACATACAAAAGTATCGGAACATCGGATTCCATATAATCGAAATACCACATTATTTGATATTATTTTAACAAATTAAAGTTAAATATTTGATTAATAATTGAGCTAATACCCAAAATGTTCTTTTATTATGATGATTTTTCTCGGTTTTGTCCTGTTTAACTTTTGTTATTTAATTTAGTTCTGAATTTTTGTGTTTTTATTCAATGTAGTGCTCTGTTTGCATTTCCATACTACCAAATATGCAAAATACCTTCACTAAAATTCATTACCATTATCAAGTATTTAGTACCCATTCCGATTCCGATTCTCATGTGCGGATAGTGAAGTCCTGGTAGCATAGGCCCTAATTGATACTTATCATTATTTAATAATGATATATCTCCTATAGTGTACATGCGTAACGGTATGGTCCGTTGTTTAGTCGACTCTCATTTTGCTGAGGCAATAGCAATTAAGGAGGCCTTCTCGTGGGTTATGGAGTAAGCTAGGATGGTGTGAGTTGGTGATTTTTTCAGATTGCCAAATAGTTTGTTTGATGCTTGAGGCTTCCCCTACAAATTATTCTTATGCGGGTTGTGTTATTAAGGAATGCTTACGGCTTAAACGACACTTTGATTTTGTGTCCATTTGTTTTGTTAATAGATCATAGAATAAGCTGGTTCATGCATTAGCCCGGGCAGTAAGTTTGCTCCTGATCGTAGTTAATTTTCTTGTTACCCTACTTGTATTCGACATTTGGTTGATGATGCTTAATATTAATTTCGCCTTTATTTTTTTTTTTTTTTTAAAAGAAGAAGATATATCTCCTTGCAGTTCTTTTTTTTTTTTTTTTTGAATACTATTGACTCACACAAGAGACAATATTGCCTACACTGAGGCTCGAACCCACCACCTCCCGTATAAAGGAAAGGGTTTGATGCCACTGGACTACAAGGTCCTTGGCTATGGTTTTCATGCAGTTCTACGAAACTATGGTTTTCATTTTTAAAAAAATTTTTTTTTTACTAAAGCCAAAGATGCTCTTAGTGAGATATATTTTTGTCTATCTTAATCACAATCTTTATGCGCTATAACTTGAATGCGGAAGCACAAATAACAATGAACCGCATGTAAATCAAATCAATAAACTAAACAGTGTTCATGAACATGAATTTTTAATTAAATCAGAAATAAAGATAAAACTTACTTGATTCCATAGGTGACGTAATCTCCATATCGAATAAATCAATAATGTTTCACCTCTCTGATCTGTATACCTTAATTCACCTCTTGATGATATTGGAGACTAGAAAACTAAGAGACTTACCAACTGTGAATTCCTAAAGTTTTCCTGAGTATTTATAAGATGTGATGAAACCCTCTTTCAAGAGGAATGAAAAACCTCCTTTTAGGAACAAAAATCATTTAAGGAATATAAAACTTTTTTTAAAACCCATAAATCCATAACTTTTTCTAACATACATCTTTTAACCCTTATATTTTAATAGAATGAGAGGAAGAAAATTTCACCCAGTAATTCCACCTTTATACATTATTTATCATCGTGAGTACCTTATGGAATTACAACCTTTATTACTCCTTGAATTGCAAAATAACACAAATAAGCATTAATTCTCATGAAACTTGGAATGATCTATAAACAAAATGACTTAGTGAAAAGAGGAAAATATAGACAAATAAGCACTTATCAAGCCACAAAATGTATTATGTTGATACAAAGAAAAACTTTTGTTTACAATCTTAAAGTTAAAATCCAATACGTCCAACCTAGATGTTGAAACAAGATTTATAGAACATTCCGAAATATATAGACAATTCTCAATATCAAGGCAAAAGCATGCATGTATCCAACTTATTTATGTAAGTTCCAATACCTTCAATTCTAGCTTTCATTTTATTTCCCATGAAAAGAAACTTTTCATTTTCCCTTTGCGGTTGAAATATCAGAAAACCTTGCATAATGTTAGAAACATGAGTTGTAACACCAGTGTCTAACCACCAAGTATTAGAAGGTACCTCTATAAGATTGGATTCAAAGCATATTGAAACGGAATGTATACTTTTCTTTTCTATCCAAGCTTTCCTCTTCAGGCATTTAGCCTTCTTGTGCCCAGGTTTGTTACGGAAATAACATTTATGCCCTTTTTGAACAACACCTCACACCTTTATAGGATGTTTGGCTTTCTTTTTTACTTTTAAACTTGCTGCCATTACCACGAACATCAGAACTGCCATGAAAAGTTAATGGTCTGCTTGGAAAGTAGGAAAATGACTTCTGGAAAATGTTTTCTGAAAATGAGTCATTTTTCAAAAAATAGTTTCATTTCTAGTGTTTGCTTGTATTTTGGAAAACTGTCTTTGTATGTTTTGGTTCATTTTCTATAACTTGAATGCGGAAGCACAAATAACAATGAATTGCATGTAAATCAAATCAATCAACTAAACAATGTTCATAAACATGGATTTTTAGTTAAACCAGAAATAAAGATAAAACTTACTTGATTCCATAGGTGACGTAATCTCTAGATCAAATAAATCAATAATGCTTTATCTCTCTAATCTGTGTACCTTAATCAACTCCTGATAATATTGGAGACTAGAAAACTTAGAGACTTGAAAACTGTGAATCCCTAGAATTTTCCTGGGTATTTATAAGATGTGATGAAACCCTCTTTCAAGAGGAATGAGAAACCTCATTGTAAGAATAGGAATCATTTAAGGAATAGAAAACTTCCTTTAAGATTCCATAACTTTTTCTAACATACATATTTTAACCCTTATATTTTAATAGAATGAGAGGGATGGAATTTCACCTAGTAATTTCGTCTTTATACATACATCACTAATCATCACCGTGAGTACTTTATGAAATTACAACCTTTATTATATGAATCAATGTTAGAAATAAATTATTTCCAACAGTCTGATTTGCTGAGACACTGTCTAGCTAGCTGCTTATGGTTTGATTTGCAGAGAGATACTGATGTGCGACTTCTGTTCTGGGTTTGGTGTTACTCCTGCTACTTCACTTGCAAGTTGCTCATATTTGGATTGAACATGCGAGCAGTGTGAAAAGACAGTTGACTTCTTCCCTACATACATTGCTTCTTCCTACCCATCATGTGATTGCATTTGGAAATTCATTAGGGTGTGTTTAGAAACTTGGAAAAATTTTCGGGTTTCCAGAGTTTGGCAAGGGAGAAAATACTAAAGTCAATGGAAATGAATTTCCGATGAAAATAAAACAAATCCAATTTTTTGAAAAATAACTTTCCCTTTTCTTGGAGGATGTCATTTTTCAGGTAGGAAAAAAAAAAAGAAGCTCCTAGGTGGCAAGATGGTTTGGCAACCACTGGTTGCCTTTCGCCGGAGAAGAACAACACCCATTCCACGTAATTAGTTCTGTTGGTATAACATATTCATTTTCATTTTATATACATTGTAGTTTCATTTCAGCACAACTGAAGTTTCATTTTGTTTTAACTGTAGTTTCATTCGACGTTATACATACAATAATCTTATTACAGTGAGACATGTTATTGAATTTCATTTTATACACACTGTAGTCTTATTACAACACCACTAAATTATAATTCTAATTCAACTACGGTTTTATTGGACAATATACACTCAAATATGTGAAACTGTTATTCAGTTTCATTTTATATAAGCTGTAGTTTAATTACAACACAACTAAATTATAATTCTAATTCAACTAGGTTTTATTGGACAATCTACACTCAAATATGTGAAACTGTTATTTAGTTTCATTTTATATACACTTTAATCTAATTACAACACAACTAAAGTATCATTTTGATATAACTACAATTTCATTTGACAATATATACTCAATATGTGAGACATGTTATTTAGTATCTTTTTTTATATATACTGTAGTGTCATTTCAACAAAACTAAAGTATCATTTCAAATCAAGTACAGTTCTATTTGACAATATACACTCAAAATGTGAAACATATTATTCAGTTTCATTTTATACATACTGCAGTTTCATTTTAACACAACTAACGTATTATTTCAATTTAATTACAGTTACCTTTGATAATATAAACACAATATGCGAGTCGGTTTCATTTTAGATACATTGTAGTTTCATTTTGTTATGAACACACAAAAAATACAGGATTTGCTGCTGTTTCTTTACTTTAAAAAACGACGATGTTTTTGGACCATGGTCCACGGTTTAACAATTGTAGAAACATTGTCGTTTTTTTGAATAAGTAATTGATTGAACTCAATTTTTTAGTGTGGTTTGACCTATGTGCGTTATAGCTCAATTAGTGACATCTGTCCAATCTTATATTATAACATGATATCAAAGCTTGTTATCAGAGTTTGTTCAGTACTATAGCTTGCCCAGTATAAGATAAACATTGTCATAATCTAGGGTATTACACGTCATACTCTCACAAAGATTAGATAGATTTCAATAGAGATTTCAAAAATATATTTTTGACCACTCAATTTTCTCTAATCCAATTATGTAATCCTAATTTACTATCTGTTCTTAACCGTCAATCTTAAATGCTTTCCAGGATTCATGGTTGCTTTTTTCAGTCGTCTCAAAACATAAATGTTATGCTTATCTCTGTCAACTCTTAATTAGTTGGTGGTTGTCTCTCTATACACAATTCATTTCCAGAATTCATGGTCACTTTTTTCAGTCGTCTCAAAACATAAATGCTAAACTTTTTCTATGTCAACTCTCAATTAGTTGGTGTTTATCTCTCTATAGACAATTCATTTTCTTTATATTTTTTTTACATTTTCATTTTTCACAATTTTGAACTTTTTACAAATGGGGAAAAATCTAATATTTATTTATTTATTGGGCCATCAATTTTTTCTCCGAGCCCAATTATGTAACCCTAATCTACTATCCGTTCTCAACCGTCAATCTTAATTGCTTTCCAGAATTTGTGGCCGCTGTTTTTTTTTTTTTTTTTTTTTTTTTAACTTTAAAGTTGGGCTAAGAGTATGAGTTAGACTAAGTAATTGATTGGACTCAGTTTTTTTAGTGTGGTTTGACCCATGTGCATTATAGCTCAATTAGTGACATCGGTCCAATCTTATATTATAACATGATATCAAAGCTTGTTATCAGAGTTTGTTCAGTACTAGAGCTTGCCCAGTATAAGATATACATTGTCATAATCTAGGGTGTTACACGTCAGACTCTCACAAAGATTAGATAGATTTCAATAGAGATTTCAAAAATATATTTTTGACCACCCAATTTTCTCTAATCCAATTATGTAATCCTAATTTACTATCTGTTCTTAACCGTCAATCTTAAATGCTTTCCAGGATTCATGGTTGCTTTTTTCAGTCGTCTCAAAACATAAATGCTATGCTTATCTCTGTCAACTCTTAATTAGTTGGTGGTTATCTCTCTATAGACAATTCATTTCCAGAATTCATGGTCACTTTTTTCAGTCGTCTCAAAACATAAATGCTAAACTTTTTCTATCACAACTCTCAATTAATTAGTTGGTGTTTATCTCTCTATAGACAATTCATTTTCTTTATATTTTTTTACATTTTCATTTTTCACAATTTTGAACTTTTTACAAATGGGGAAAAATCTAATATTTATTTATTTATTGGGCCATCAATTTTTTCTCCGAGCCCAATTATACTATACTTTCTCAACCGTCAATCTTAATTGCTTTCCAGAATTTCTGGCCGCTGTTTTTTTTTTCAGTCCTCTCTGTATATAAATGCTAGACTTTCTTCTCTCAATTCTCATCTAGTTGGTGTTCATCTCTCCCTCTATTGAGAATTTATCTTCTATATATCAATTTTTCTTGACTTTCTCGCCTCTCACTCTAAAGAGAAGGTTGTCGGTTCTGAAGTAAGAGAAAAAGGTACTGTCTTTCATAGTCATTGGTACTAAACTTCTTAGATCGACTTTCTTCGCTTTGAAAGTAAATTTTTTTTCTCCGATCTCTATGGTTTCGGATTCTAAACAAAATAAAGTTTTTTTTTTTTCTATATCTTCTTTATTCTATATTCATCTCGATTGATTTTTGTGTTTCTCTATTTAATGGAAAGGTAGTCGGTGCTGAAGTAGAAATAACGGTGGTCTCCTGGTCATAGGTACTAAAATTTTTCAGATCTACTTTCTTCGTTGTAAAGGTATTCTTTTCTTTGATCATGATATAAAATTTGAAGTTAAAACGATAAAACTATGAAGTTAGAGTTGTGTTGTTTTTTTGAAATTAAAAAAAAAGTTTATGTAACCCTAATCTACTATCCGCTCTCAATCGTCAATCTTAATTGCTTTTCAGAATTCGTGGCCGTCTTTTTTCAGTCCTCTCCGTATATAAATGCTAGACTTTCTTCTCTCAATTTTGATCTAGTTGGTGTTCATCTCTCTCTATTGATAGTTTATCTTCTATATATCAATTTCTCTTGACTTTCTCGCCTCTCACTCTAAAGAGAAGGTAGTCGGTTCTGAAGTAAGAGAAAAGGTAGTGTCTTTCATAGTCATTGGTACTAAAACTACTTAGACTGACTTTCTTCTCTTTGAAAGTAATTTTTTTTTCCGATCTCTATGGTTTCAGATTAGAAACAAAATAAAGTTTTTTTTCTATATTTTCTCTATTCTCTATTCATCTCGATTGGTTTTTGTGTTTCTCTATTTAATGGAAAGGTAGTCGGTGCTGAAATAGAAATAACGGTGATTTCCTGGTTATAGGTACTAAAATTTTTCAGATCTACTTTATTCTCTGTAAAGGTAACTTTTTTCTTTGATCCATGATATACAACTTGAAATTAAAACAATAAAACTATGAAGTGAGAGTTGTGTTATTCTTTTGAAATTTAAAAAAAAAAAAAGTTTATGTAACCCTAATCTACTATCCGCTCTCAATTGTCAATCTTAATTGCTTTCCAGAAATTGTGGCTGTCTTTTTTCAGTCCTTTCCGTATATAAATGCTAGATTTTGTTTTTTATCTCTTTTCATCTAGTTGGTGCTCATCTCTCTCTATTGAGAATTTATCTTCTATCTATCAAATTCTCTTGACTTTCTTGCCTCTCACTCTGAAGAGATGGTACTCAGTTCTGAAGTAAGAGAAAAAGGTAGTTTCTTTCGTAGTCATTGGTACTAAAACTTCTTAGATTGGCTTTCTTGGCTTTGAAAGTAATTTTTTTCTCCGATCTCTATGGTTTCGAATTACAAACAGAATAAAGTTTTTTTTTTCTATATCTTCTATATTCTTTATTCATCTCGATTGATTTTTGTGTTTCTCTATTTAAAGGAAAGGTAGTCGGTGCTGAAGTAGAAACAACGGTGGTTTTCTGATTATAGGTACTAAAATTTTTCATATCTACTTTCTTTGTTTTAAAGGTACTCTTTTTCTTTGATCCATGATATACAACTTGAAGTTAAAACGATAAAACTATGAAGTCAGAGTTGTGTTTTTCTTTTCAAAATAATTTTTTTAAAAATAATTTTGTCTTTTCTCTATTGCTCTCTTGAATTCCTTGTCCTTCAATTTAAGGAGAAGACAATATGTGTTAAAGTAAGAAAATAATGTGGTATTCTAGTTATTGGTACTAGAATTTTTTAGATATGCTTTCTTGTCTTTGAAACTATTCATTTTGCTGATCTCTACTATAACCTAGGAGTTGAAAAGAGAAAATTGTGAAACGGAAACTTCGTTTTATGTTTATAACAAAATAAAGTTATTTTCTAATTTTGTCTTCTTGTTTTTTTTTTTTTTTTTTTTTTTTCTATTGATTCTCTTGTCTCTTAATTTAAAGAGAATGTAGTCTGGTTTGAAGTAGGAGAAATATTTGATGGCTAGTACTATATTTTCTTAGATCTACTTTCTTCACTTTGAAGGTACCTTTTTTTTTATGTCTATTATAAAATTTGAGAGTTAAAATGAGAAAATTGTGAAGTAAGAATTATGTTTTCAATTTGAAAATAAAATAAAGTTTTTTTTTTTTGTCTTTTCTTAATTGATTTGTCTTGATTAATGATAAGTGAGTCCGTGATTAAGATAAGAAGGTGATGTCCTAGTTATTGGTATTAGAACATTTTAGATATGCTTTCTTCGCTTTGAAGGTATTCATTTCTCTGATATCTATTATAAAATTTTGGAGCCAACAAGAACGAATTGTGAAGTGAGAACTATGTTTCAGGTTTATAAATAAAATAAAAATGTTTTCTAATTTTGTCTTTCCTCTATTGATCTCTCTTGACTAGCCTCTTTTGTCTTTCTTTCAGTTTAAAGCAAAGCAATCGATTCTAAGGAGGTAGTGTATTGGTTATTGTTACTTGAACTTCTCAAATCTGCTTTTGGGCTTTGAAGGTAATCTCATCTCTTTTATCTAATCCTTACTATAAAATGTGATAACCAAAATAACAAAACTGGAAAAAAAAAATTGTATTTTTCATTTGGAAACAAACTAAGTTTGTTTTCCAGTTTTGTGAAAAAAAAATTGAAAAATATAGATATTGTTCATACACTTTCTTTCTTTCTTTTCTTTCCTATTGCTAAATATTGAAAAATTCTTCATTTTTCATAAATTTTGAAAGTTTGAAAATTCTCAATTTCTTTTCTAAATATACAAATGCTATAATTTGTTTTTCTTTTTATAAAAATAAAAAATCCTAATTTTGTTTTTGTAAAAATTGAATAATCATTTAAGTTTAGCTTAGTGGTCGAGATTGATTTCATGAGTTTATGAGTTTCTTATTTTCAATATAAGTTATTGACATTATTGATTATACAAATTTGATAACATTTTTACTATTGATGCATGAATAATTATGAAAATTGGCAATTGCTATTAGAGGTACACAATTTGCACTTTAGGAGTCATGGGTGCCGACGACTGGCACTTTAAAATGTTTTATATAAATATATATTATTTTGAGTTTATCTTGGGCATAAGGCCCAATGAAATCCCTCAACATGGTCATGGCCTTTTATTGGGCTTAAAGCCTAACGACTTCATGATTTGGGCATGGTCGTAAATTAGGCTTATGGCCCAACATCTTCCTAATTTGGGCTGGTCTTATATTGGTCTAATGCCCAACAGACTTCTTTATTTGGGCCAGATTTAGATTGGGATTATGATCCAATGACCTTACTTAATTTGGGCCTGTCCCAAGATCCAATAAACTTTCTTCACTTTGGGCCTAGTCTTAGGTTGGGTATGAGCTCAATAACTTCCTCAACTTGGTCTAGGTCTTAGATTGGGCTTAAGGCCCAATGAGCTTCGTGAATTTGTTAACCCAAAATTTTAACTTGTAATACCACATTAATTAAGGGTTTTTTTTGGGGGGTGGGGGGTGTTGAGGGTGAGTGGGTCAAAGTACATTTGGCTTAGAGAAATTCATTAGAGGTTTTTATTTGCTTACTGTTTTTTGCACTAGAAAAAAGACGTGTCTTTGATAAATGAGGATAGTAATTTTTACACAATTTTTTTCCTATAAAAAACAAATCCATTTTTATGCTTTGAGCACAGGATATGCCCCTCGTAGGCACATACATTGCACACACCATATTAAGCATGTAAAACTGGCCTATTTAAAAAAAAAAAAAATTCCATTTTTTTTCCTTTCCCTTAATCAACCTACAAAAAACTCTAAAAAATTTATTACTATTGCTTTTAAACCAACTTGTTCTTTTTCAAAAAAAAAAAAAAAAAACCAACTTATCGTCTAAGGAACCGTACCATGACATCATCATTTTTAACTTTAGTGTAACCACCCGTTTTAACATTGTGGAGGGTAAACGTCAAGTCAATGTAGTGTCCGTACTCCGTATCCTGTATCTTTATGCACGTGGCACGTCGCCATTTGTGGGTATCTCTGTCAGCGTTATGACGTTCCCAAACAGTCACCGTATCTTCTTCCACTCTCAGTCTGCGTGACCCAACTCACAACGCGTTTTCAATGGGTCTTTCTAGAATTTTCATGATTATTCTTGCTTGCAAACATTTCTTTTAGCAAATCAGAGCTCGATGCTTGGGGGCTAAGGCTAAGGGACCCTTTTTCGTCATTTTCAGCGAGATTCCTTTGAGTATAAATGTGTAGTTTGCTTTACCTTGATCTTCATCAATGCGCATTAACGTTCCAGATTTTGAGTTGATAGTGACACATTTGAGCTAAGAAAATAAAGTTTGTTGTTGTTTTTGTATTTTAGTTATTTGAGTGCGGAAATGGAAGGCGGAAATGGTGGGAGGCGTGGTGGAGGCCGTGGTCGCGGCGGCGGTCGAGGTCAACAAGGTCAAGGTGAACAAGGTTTTGCCGGCTCCGGTGGCCGGGGTGGACGTGGAGGTGGATCTTACCGGGGAGGATACGGGCAGGGCCGTGGGGATCCGCGACCTCACCAGGCGGGTCCGGTGAATCCGGTTGGCGGGACTCCTTGGAGAGGACAGCAGCAGCCCGGTGGTAGTGGCGCGTGGGGTCCGCCACAGCGAGCACCGTTGCAGCAGTCCGGTGGCGGCGGTAGTGGCGCTCCTGCCTGGGGTGGGCCCCAGCGGCCACCGTTTCAGCCGCAGCAACCGCAACCCGGTAGTGCTTGGGGTGGGGCACATCGTCCCCAACTTCAGCAGAGCAGCGGTCCCGCCGCGGGTCCCACTAGAGGACCAAGGCCATGGGGTCCATCCATGGTTTCTTCTCCTCTTCCTACTACTCAGCCTCAGTCTCAGTCTCAGTCTCAACCCCAACCCGCTGCTATCCCTCCTGGTATTTTTTTTTCTCATACACATTTATTTGCTTTTTTTTTTAATCTCTGTATTTGAATTTATCTCTCCTAAGTTTAATTTTACTTGTATATATGCAAATAGAAACATATCTCTTCTGCGCTCTGTTATGTTTTTTCCTATTTTATGGAATACATTTTCTATGATAGTGTGACAATCATAAGCCTGTTCCCTAAAACTATGTCTTTCTCTTGTTTTGCAGTACCTGTTGAGGCTGGCGTGAGGCAGTCATCTCCTCCTAAAGGTTCCAAGAACAAGCTTGCACCAATCAAAAGGCCAGGTGTTGGAACCGTTGCAACCAGGAAAATCAATCTGCTTGTTAACCATTTTCCAGTTGCTTTCAATCCAAATTCAACCATATTCCACTACGACGTGGATGTCAAGCAAGTTAAAGTTGAGAATGAGCCGACCAAGAAGACGATTTTAAAATCTGATCTTGAAATGATCAAGAAACAACTGTTTGCCGATAATCCTGATGGGTTTCCTGTGGATATGACTGCTTATGATGGAGAGAAAAACATTTTCAGTGCAGCTCAACTACCTACTGGAGAATTCAAGGTGGTTTTGTCTGGAGATGGTTCTAGGACTCGCACATATATGTTCACCATCAAGCATGTTGCTGACCTAAAGCTTTCAAAGCTCAAGGATTACTTGAGTGGAACCCTCTCTCACATACCCCGTGAAATTCTCCAGGCTATGGATTTGGTGATGAAAGACAATCCTTCAAGAACCAGGATATCTGTTGGGAAGTACTATTTCTCCCGTGATTACCGGCAAGAAGATGATCTTCACTATGGTATTGCAGCTCACAGAGGCTACCAACATAGCCTGAAGCCGACCTCACAAGGTCTTGCTTTATGTCTTGACTACTCGGTCTTGGCATTTCGCAAGCCATTGCCTGTCTTGGAGTTCCTTCGCGAATACATTGGAGGTTTCAGAGTTGATCAATTTGATAGATTCAGGAAAGCTGTTGAAAATGCTTTGAGTGGGTTGAAAGTACATGTGACTCACCGGAAGAGCAAACAGAAATACATCATATCCAAAATAACCCAGCAAAGGACACGAGACATAACATTTCAAGATGGGGATGATCCATCCAAAGTATCCTATCTTGTTGACTACTTCAGGGATAGATATGGGAAGCAGGTTGCTTACCCAGATATTCCCTCTTTGGATATTGGGAGGGGCAGGTTTTTGCCTATGGAGTTCTGTATCTTAGTTGGAGGGCAAATATTTCCAAAGGAGAATTTGGATCGTGATTCTGGCCTTTTCTTGAAGAAGCTATCACTTCCTGGACCACATATAAGGCAGGCTGCAATTAATGAGATGGTTCAGGCTGAGGATGGACCTTGCGGGTATGAAATATATATTATTGTTTTTCAATATCTCTATGTGTATTTTCTTTGTGCATCTCTAGTTAGGTTCAGCTTAATAGATTCAATGTATTAAATTTTAATTCTAGGGAGATTATAGCTTGTTAGAATTTAAGATTCAGCCAAGGGCACTCAAGTTGCACATAAGTTGCTCATAGACCAAAGGGCACTCAAGTTGCAAATAGGCCAAGCGCACTCAAGTTGCACTCAAGTTGCACATAGGCCAAACCACACTTTTTAGCCCATATTTTTAGACTAAATATAAGTCTAGAGTGGACCAAACAAGCTTTGATACCATGTTAGCATCTAAGATTATTGCTTTCAATATCTCTATATGCATACATTCAAATTTTTATACCTAAAATGAATTGTTAAGAGTTTTCTTTGTGCATATATAGTTGTTTTTAGGTTAATGGATTCTAGGATATTCATTGGATAGGTAAAGTTCAATATATTAAATCTTAGTTGTGTATTATGTTTCTAAGGAGATTATAACTTAATGTTTTTCTAAATCAAATCAAATTTACATCAGTGTCTTATTGTCCTTGTTACTCAGAAAAAGAGATAAAATATTGCTAAATTTTTACCTTTTTACTTGCTTATGACAGGGAGGTAAGTAGGAACTTTGGAATTGAAGTTGATATGCGCATGACACCGGTTACAGGCCGTGTACTTCCTCCCCCTCAAGTGAAGCTTGGTGGTTCAAACAGGGTCCCGATTAATGACAAATGCCAGTGGAACCTCGTTGGGAAATCTGTTGTGAATGGCACGCCAGTTGAGCGATGGGCGTTGCTAGATTTTACTTCTTCTGATAGGAACAGGCTGAGGCCCCAGGATTTTGTGGCCAACTTGAAGCAGCGTTGCAGGAATATGGGGATCCCCATGGAAGAGCCCCTGGTTTATCTCCCGGCTAGCATGTATGATCTCAACTCTGTCAGCAAGGTTGAAAATCTGTTTAAGCGTGTGGTTGAGGATGCTAGAAGGAAAGCACAGGGAAAACTGCAAATTATCCTGTGTGCAATGGCTGGGAAGCATGCTGGCTACAAGTATGTGAAGTGGGTTTCGGAGACACAAATTGGGGTAGTGACACAATGCTTCTTGACCACTGTTTTCAACAAAGGGCGTGACCAAGATCTCGCTAATCTGTGCAAGAAGATTAATGCTAAGCTGGGAGGTAGCAATTTCGAGCTTGTTGAAAGGCTTCCTTTTCGTGGTCAAGAGCATGTGATGTTCATTGGAGCTGATGTCAATCATCCTGCTGCGCGGAACTTTTTGTGTCCATCCATAGCCGCGGTTGTTGCCACTGTCAATTGGCCTGCAGCGAATCGCTATGCTGCTAGAGTGTGCCCGCAGAGTCACAGAACTGAAAGGATTCTTAATTTTGGGAGCATGTGTGGAGATCTTGTGCGCACTTATGCTCAGATGAACTCTGTGAAACCTGCGAGAATTGTGGTCTTCCGTGATGGTGTAAGTGAGGGTCAGTTTGATATGGTGCTGAATGAAGAGCTGATTGATCTGATGAAGTCTGTTTATGTTGAGGGCTATAAGCCACCGATCACCCTGGTTGTTGCACAGAAGAGGCACAGCACCCGCCTGTTCCCCGAGAACAGGAGAGATGGAGGAGCCACAGGCAATGTGCCTCCTGGAACAGTTGTGGACACAAAGGTTGTCCATCCTAGTGACTTTGATTTTTATCTGTGCAGTCACTATGGAGGCCTTGGGACGAGCAAGCCGACGCACTACTATGTTCTGTGGGACGAGAATCGTTTCACCTCTGACAGCTTGCAGAAGCTGATTTATGACCTGTGCTTCACCTTCGCCCGCTGTGCCAAAGCTGTGTCCCTGGTCCCCCCGGTCTACTATGCTGATCTCGTCGCTTACAGGGGGCGCATGTTCCAGGAGGTGGTCAAGGAGAGGGAACCATCTGTCTCGCCGTTCACTGCTGCTTCTGCTGCTGCTGCATCATCGTCGTCGTCATCATCCTCTGCTGGATTGTCATTCCAACAGCAATTCTACAACCTCCACCCAGACCTGAAAGACATCATGTTCTTTGTCTGATGGGTGCGCCCATCAGACACCAATCGTGGGGTGGAGATGGCCTGACCTTCCCATTGCGCATACATGGTTTGTGCGTGAATCTAATGGGATTCATAGCTTAGGAAGGTGTGCCGTGTCTGGTGAAGCTTTTCGCCAGACACCTCTGTGTAGTTTTTGCTGTGTTTTGTTGTTGTTGTTGTTCTTGTGGGCAGTACTGTTGGTTTGTACTGCATTTGACAATTGTTGGTTTTTGTTGGCAGTACGGTTGTGTTTGTACTGCATTGGATTGTGGTTTTTTTTTTTTTTTTGAGAATAAAATTGTGGTTGTTGTTGAACAATGTTGTGTTTTGTTTGTCCAGTGTTGATGAACTGGACTTGTTTGTGGTGTTTTATGAATTTTGTTTTTGTGATTGTGTGAATATTTGTCATTAAATTGTGTCAGCTTTTTTTATTTGCCTATCTTTCACTTTTAGAAAGAATGGTGAAACCGCAGCAGCTTTAATCTTCTTTCTAACTAAGGGTGCAATTACTGTGCAAGGGAGGGTGCAATTACTGTGCAAGGGTGGTGCATTCTGTGAGCATTTTTAGTGCAGTTCCTGTGCCAAATCTGCATTTTTTTCTCAATGAGGAAGAAAAAGATTTTTGAAATATTATTATTATTATTATTATTATTATTATTATTATTAATTCAATCTTGCCAAATAAGCAATGGTTTCTACAGGAATCATAACTATATTTTATACATAGAGACTTGTACAGGCATTTAAAGATGCAGTGGTGCAGAATCTCAGGCTCTTGAGAGAATTGAGGTAAGTTCTTTTGCTGTCCTGGAAACCTTGGACAGTTTGTGAAGGTTAGTCATTAGCTCCTTGTCTGAAGTTGTCAACTTACAAATGTATTCTGTAAAACGAAGAAGAAATTAAAAACTCGGTTTTTAATCTGCAGGTACTGCTATTTCATTTGAAGAGTGAATGTGGGTGGAATGAAGTTTACTTGCCTGAATTCTTTGCGAGACCGAGTAATGAATATGAAGAGAGGAGTCTTTCTTCAAGGGAGTTTTTATGGTTTAAGAGTTGGGTGAGCAGAGGGACTAGGATTGAGGATGCTGCAGATTGAAGGCTTGTGTCTTCAATGGAATGGAAGAAATTGCTCATCCAAGAAACAGTTACCAGGCTTGCTCTGGCTAAGCAAGGGATCCCATTGGCTATGGAATCCACAAGTGCTGCCACCAGTCTCTGGTTTCCATTGGTGAGCAGCACCATTGCTGTTCTCCTCTGCCATGATTCCATCAACTCATCACATTTCTTCTGAGAACCAAAAAGATCGGTGAGCTTGAACATTTTCCACGGAAACACTGTGTTAGGATCAAGCGTTTAACACTATAACTAGTAGCGAAGAAGAGGTAGGGTATTGGACTTGGCCCTTCAGGCCTCTGCCCAGCATTCCCCTAGCCACATGGTGCTAGACTTGGCCCTTCAGGCCCTGGCCCAATAACCCCTAGCTACCTAGTGCTGGACTTGGTCCTTCAGGCCGGCTTTGCCCAAAACACTGTTTATAGTAGGAGGGGATTATACAATAATACCTGGTGCATGTATTCATCAGAGATGGATGAGCAGTTTCTGTAATAAGAATCCACCAAGAAGTCATCATAGCCTGCTTCTTTTAACACCCATTGCTCCACCACAGGCTCTCCGGTGTAGGAAAATCGCCCCCCGAGAATCAGGAGAGCTCTGGTGGATTGTTCCTGGACACTTTCATTGAACACTTGACAGTCTAGTGCTTTGATTATTTCTTCTAATACTTCCTCTCTGTATACACTGCAAACTGTTGGATCTCCCTGCAGGGTGACTGAAAGTATATGAGGATCTCACTGAAACAACTTCTTGGCATTTTAGTGTTCATATGCTGTATCTGTAAGCTGAAAATGGACTCACCAAAAGATCAAGCTGCAACATAATTGCTGCTATAACGGGTCGTTTCTCGGGTTGAGCTCTCTGGAGATAGACTAACAATATATGCATGGTGTTCAAGCATCCATTCATTAGTCCATTCAAGAATTCTGTTCTCTGGAATTGTCTGTAGAAAATCATTCAGGTAAGCCCGGACTGAAATAAGAAAGATTAGAATGGGGGGAATAATTGTGCTTACTTGTGAAGGCAAAGAAGCTCTGTGAGTAAAGCAAAGGCATCCCCTTGATATCTCTGCTCCTCTCTAGCCAGAAGAAGAGGAAGAAAAGAGTCTTTGTTCAAGCTTCTAGCCAAGTAATGGCGGCAGCTTCCATCGGCTCGGATGCATCTATACATTATGGAAACAGCTTTGTTCTTCTCACAAACATCTTCGGTTTCCATCCTCTTCACCAGCAGACCTAGACCTCCAAGTGTGATGAGTTGCCTTGTGTTCTCCAAGTTCTTGTCTTCATCGAAGCCCGAGAGAATTTGCTCAAGAAAGTAGTATGCTGCCATTTGGGGACTGCATTGAACCGCGAATAAGGTCTGTACATGATCCCCAAACTCGAGTACTCTAAGGACTAAGGGAATCCATTCCAGTGAGATCATCTGCTTTGCCATTGGTCTCACTAGGTAAAGTAAAGCTGCTGCCTTGAGAAAAAGGCTGCTGTTTCTAAATAGTTTCAAGAAGATATCAAGCTGAGGATCTGAGTTCAGTATAACCTGCCTGTTCATCTCTTTCCTAGTTACCAGTTCAGCTAAGATTGAGACTGCTAGCTCAAGAATCTCATCATCTTTGGAAGCAAATAAGATTTCCATTATTCCTTCAATGACTGGTCTCTTGGATAATTCGCTTTCCATTTTGGGATCTCCATCATAATCTAGCCAAGTTTTGGCCAGCAAACGGATCGCGTTTTCACAGTCACTTAGGCCGTCTGAGGAGCAGATTGTGGAAATCGCCTCACCTAGACTGTCTGGAGCAAAGAAATCTATATTTTCTTCACATGAAACATCTCCATCCATGTAGTTTCCATTTACCAAGCAACCTTTTGTTTGACTTTGGCAGGTGAAGAACCGAAAGTAGTCTGATTTTTTAGTCTCAGCCTGAAACTCAGCTTCTGGTTTTCTGTAGCTTTGACTTCTTGATCTTCTATGAACAACAATATCTCCTTTCTGGAGACAGGAATTTTTTTTTTTTTAGAAGAAAATTGAATTACAGATTTGAAAGTCTTGATGAGATTAGGAAATTAAGAGAGCTTTGGTTACTCACTTCAGTGTAATTGCAATGCTTAATGCCATCTCCATTAGCTTCTGCAGAATCCCATGGATTGCTGAAACTTCCATTTGTGTTATCAAAATCCAAGGCCTGACTCTCTCCGATGGGGCCGAAAACAGCTTTATATCTTCAAGTTTATTACAATTACCAGTTAGCATACAGTTTGTTGGGCCGAGGCCTGAACGGCCAAGTCCAGCACCAGATGGCTAGGGGATTGCTGGGCAGAGGGCCCGAAGGACCAAGTCCAACACCCTGCCTTTCTAAAATGTGGCACTGTAGTGGTAAGCGTTTCATCCTAACACAGTTATTAACAACTAATTCTATCAGTTTTATACTCATTACAGCTTCAACTTACAGTGATTTGTTGTTTGTAGATGAATGGGAAGTGAAAGAGTCTGAGGATTTCCTCCTCCTTGTTGCATAGCTGAATCTTGAAGGTAATGGCACTGAAGGAACAGGTGGGGGTTCACCCCCAGTTTTCAGCCACTTTTTATAGTACAGTGCAAACTGTTGTGTACCAACATTCGTTTGATCATCGTACAGCTTTCTCAACCCTTTCATCTTCTTCTCTTTGTCAGCATAGCCCGAGCTCGACAAGAATTCGTGCTCCTTCGTATGCCAAATCTTGAGATGCAGGAGGTGTGGAAGAAACAGGTGTTCCCAGAGCTCAGGAAGAAGACAAGTCCTTGCCAGAAAAGGCGAATCGCAGAATACTTGCAGGAGATGCCTGGCTGAAATTCTATTGTTTTTCTGCAGCTTGTAGATGATTGATAAGTAGAGCTGTGCACAAGCAGAGAGATGGGAATTGGGGATTCCACAAGTTGAGCCATTTCTTGAAGTTTCAGAGTTCAAAGAAGCTACAATGGTTAAGAGACTGATGGAATTCTGCAGGGATTTCACTTCCAGTTCTTTCTTGGTGCCATTAGGCCTGGCTGCTAAGCTCTCAACACTCTCAATTGCCATCTCTAAATTCGTGAAAATTGGGTTGTCTGATTCAGTCTTGTTCCTGGTGAAACACTCATAGCATTTGCCCTTGATCGCCTCGCGAAAGCTTTGATCTCTCAGGTACTTTCCAACATAGCCAGACAGTATAGAAACCATTGCTCTAATTGCAACTTCATCAATTGCAGGCTCATTATCCCTGCCTGCAACTGTCTCAGCATTCGACCATGGATTCGATATCCCCGACTCCAAACTTCTCCTCCTCCTCCTCGACGAGGAGGAATAAAGGGAAGAGCCTTTGCTCCTCTGCTTGGAAAAATCCGAGCTTTTTCTGTCATGGCAGATGTAGATAGGCAAAACGACAGACTCGTCTTGAGATTCTCTTGCTCTGAACTCGGCTTTGCTTCGAGTTTTGAGAGCCCTTCCGCCCTCGAATCCTTCTTCTGCTAGGAGCTGTTGCAGAGACGCCATTGATGGGAGAGAGGGGAGATGTGGAATGGCTTCTGTATTGACATTCTCTTAGTGCACAAGTGGGGAATGAAGATGAAAGACAAAGCCACAGAAATGAGGACAAGAATTAGTGACTGGTTTCCCAATAACTATCTTGACAGTTAGTGCTCTCTTGTTAAAAAACCCCCCTTTCAAACGGCAAAAATCTCCACCGGTTGGCTCAAAGTAGTTACTACTTGCTAACCGCCAGGCTTCATGCCAGAGCTCTCACAATGTTGAATTATGTCTAGTTTAGATAGCTTAAAACTGGTCTTGTAAAAGAAAAATTATGTGTATTTTCAAAAGTAAAATTTTTGTCACATCTTTTTTTTAATTGCTCTATCCAAATTAATTCAAATGTTGAGAAGGTTTGCGGTAATTGATTTCTTCTAAAGACTCTAATGATCGCATTTAAAAACCAAAGATAATTAATTCAAGCCTCCACCAAATGCGAGTTGGATGGGGTGGGTAGAGAAAATATAAGGTGGGCCGGGTGATGGATGTAGCCCTCCCCGACCCATTGCCGATTTGACATCCCTAACTAGCGGCTCGACAAACTATGGCCTAAAATATTTATGCTCGAGATCGGCTCGATTGCAAAATGAACCAGCTTGAATTCGAGCCACTCAGTTCATTTACACCCATATAATCAACAATTGCAAGCTAATCTATCCTTGGTTCTCCCGTGCACATTATTGTTGGGAAGTGGGGATTGCATGTGGTATGGAAAGTAGGTTGTTTGTATTGTGGTTTGGGTTTGGATTGAATGCCCACTATGCCATTGGTGGATTTTAAATTGCCACATGTGAAATGGCACAAAAAAAAAAACACCTCAAATTTTTGTCCCTTCCATTCTCAATAGATTATATTTATTTATGAATCCAGCCACACATCCCTTCTCATCCATTAAATGCAGAAAGAATGTGGCTATCGTCTATTGACGTCTGCCCTAGTGTTGAGACAAAAGAACAGCTCGTATAGAAGCTGAAGTGCACATGATCTCCATAGCAGGGTGGGACATCCTAGTACCCTAACAAAGCCTTCCAAGATTCCTTCTACACTTCCACTGCAACTACAATAAGTAATATAATTAATTAACATAGTTTATTTTGAAAGTTTTTTATGATGTTAAATGTTTTGTAAAATTGTATATTGTGCTTTGATAACCTACTTAGAAAACCCAATTCCAAGTTCAAACCATATAAACATGTACTATCACATTGTTCCATTATAGTCCCGCACTTGTCATCTTCCATAACATATGAGACATACTCAATAACTTACACTCATATTTTTCTGCGATTCAAATTTCTATAACTTGGCTAAGAAAGTTGTATCTTTGTCAGATTGTAATTCTCTTGCGCTTTGTTGTAATCATTCGATCCTCTGATTAATGAATTAATGTTGTTATTGTTGTTAAAAAAAAAAAAACTTACACTCATATTTATAGTAAATAATGAAATGTAAATTTTAGATGGTTTCATGTCTTAACAAAATAATGCATGCCATGTAAAAATAATTAGAAATTTACTTCTCCGGTATAAGATGATGGAACATGTAACAGATAAGCCAAGCGGGGACCATACCAAGGGAATTTATGTCTTCATTTCTGGCACTTTGAGTAAAATATAAGAAAGAAACAACAAAGAATAGGAAAGGCTAGTCTACCAATCCTTGAAATATTGTGTCTATCTACCCACGCTATACAAGAACAAGAATTTTCTTGTTAAACAGAAAAGATTAAAACTTCTTTTAGGATCCAACTTCTAGATAGCATATTCCAAAGTCCAAGAACAATAAATTTTTTGGTGCATTAAAGTTTTGATTTCAAAAAAAAAAAAAATGTGTAGTCATAAAAGATTTAAATAAGTGCTTTTTGATAGTTTCGTAAGAAATTAAAATTTATTCTCTTTTAAGCGGAATGTTAGAACTGTACTATTTAAGCTTTCCTTGTTAGATTAATAGGTACAACAATATAAACATTCTTTGTTATTTTTAGTAGTTTAAACACATAATTATTTAAGTTTACTAGTCATTTATAAATGAAGATTATTCATCTCGTTAATGTCATAATGGCACTTAAAAAAGCATATTGAGGGTATCCACAATGGTTTTCCCATTTTCTCTAAATTGTGGGTCCAACTCCTCCACATCACCTTATAATTCTCTCTCATATTTTCTCTCCAATCTTTCTCTATTTTTTGTTGGTTCTACTCATTCAAACTCCTACATATCATCTATTACTTTATTTACTTTTTTATAATTAATAATTTCAATTTTATAATTAGAATTTTAATTTTAAAAAATAAATTTAAATAACGAAATTAAAAAAATTGAAAACAAATTTTAAATACTATATATACCAAAAATTAATAAAATTAAAAATTGTCAAACATATAGTGTGGATTGTAGAATAAATGCATTCATTCAATGTTTCTCGGGAGAGAAAGTTCTCTGATCTCTAGAGAAACTATCTATTCTCCCCTCCTATCACTATCTCCTCTTTTCTTTAATTTCCCTTTCAATGTTTCTTTAAGTTATAAACTCTACCAAACCGTGGTTAAGGCTTTTGTAATTTTTTAAAAATATTTTAAGTAGTTTAAATATATCTCCAAACTCTATATTCTAAACTTTCTTTACAATATTTTCTCTCTACCTTTTACATATTTTTTTCTCTGTCTAAATTTTACAAACTTCTTTGGTAAATACTCAAATGCTTTAAATTTTACAAATAATATAGTTAATTTTTATTATGTATATTTTTAATGCTTATGGGTGACGATTTGATACTCATTGCATGCCTTTCTGCCAAATAGTAGTTATTTATGCCATATATCCAAACTCATTTTGCTTGATATTTGTTGTAAATTTGTCCAAAATGTTCCTTATATGTCTTATTTGTGTAATTAGTTTAAATTCTTGATCATAAGAATAATTTAATGATTTTTAGAGCATTTTTGAAAGAATTGAAAATTATTGACGTGTCGAAACTTGAACAAAATGACAAAATTAAGCTCAAAGTTGAACATGGTTAAAACTTAAAATACCTCAGAGAACGATTGTTTCTAGGAGTGTTCTGTTGTTGCCTAAAAAATGAAACTTGGCAACATTCTAGAACCAAGTAAAATGAGAGGTAGAATAACCATTCCACATCAACACAACGTGGTGTTTTTGTTGGGAGGTTAAACGAATGGTACGTTTCATGGTACTTTTAGAGGGTCCAAATGACATAACCCTGAACTCATACAACCTTCAATAAATCTTAAATGCAGTTTTATATTCCTCTCCAACCTTTATTCTCGTACAATGGTATGTATACCTTAACTCAACCTTGGTGAACAACTTTGTTCCTACCAATTCAGAGAATAAATCCTCTACTATGGGTAGAGAGAATTTGTTCTTTACTATTATGGCATTCATGGCTCTGTAATCAATACAAAATCTCTAGTTTGAAACCAAGAAAAAAGGTGAAACAAATGGTGAAGTACTAAGGACAATTACTCCAATTGATAGCATTTCTTCCACCATTTTCTCAATAGTATTCTTTTGATCATGTGAGTATTTATAGGTTCCCATATTAGCATGCTTGGAATTGGTGAATAAAGTAGATGTTATGCTTTCGAATATTGCTGGCTTATTTTCTGGCAGAATTGTTTAAGCAATTCTTGTATTTTCATGTGACAAGACAAGAATGCCATTAAAAGTTAGTTACGAAGAAGTTAAAAGTTCGTTAAAGACATCCAAGTCGCTTAAAAAAATTAGTTAAACATATGCCCGCAAGGTAGCTCAACAGGTCAGAGAGGTGAAATTTGTCAGTGAATATTCATTATTTGGTAATATTTTTACCAAATAATGTACCTTACAAGGTGGATCATGGATGATTGGCAAATAACAATCTGGGTTTTTAACTTTTCAAGTAACTTCTGATAGATTTTGTATGAACACATAAAGACATCACTGGAGAGTATGACTGTAGAATTAGAATTCATGAAAGGCCAATGCAACACTCTTAACAAATTCCTGTGCAGGAGTTGACAACACAACTCATTATATTTAACCAAACATAAGAATATAGATACAGACCAGGCCAACCAGGGTGCATTTCTCCGCTGCGCAGATGATAACGGAAGTTAACCGCAACAAGAAGTGGTAGTAGCTGTGGCTCTTTGAGCAGATCTATCCATGAGAACCATGCCCGATGGATTTGGTGCAGGCTGCAGACGGGGCAGTTTCTTTGCTGCACGTGAGACATGGAAATATATAGAACAATTACAGATATGTAGTGATTCACAAATTTTTAAAAATCGAATATTTAAGTTCCAAAGTTGTTAGTCCACTACAATGGTGACCATTTTCACTTGACATCAGATCATCATTCATCGTAGTAATAACATAAATTCTTGTCATGGTAATGGCATACACTATTATGAGATATACCAAGTGAAAGGTTTTGAAGAAACCCAAGTGGTTCTTAAATCAGTGAAAAAATCAGCCTACCCCAAATTGACACACAAGCAAACAACCAGTACACTGGTATATACTGTGACAGCTAAAATAACAGTGAATAGACGAGACTATATGCGTGCTAAATCGAAGGTTTTGAAAACATTCAATTACTTATTAGGTAACCAAACCAAGATCCGTGGGCATTGGTTGTGTGGACTCCTCGTTATAAACCAGGAAGCTTTTGAATAAAGATTTACCTATTTCATAGAAAACGTCATTGACATTGGTTGCAGTTTTGGCAGACGTCTCCATAAAGAAAAGGCCATTTTCCTCTGCATATTTTTGTGCTTCCTGCAACAGAAGTCAGAACTTCGTAAGAAACATTGATGTTCTGAAACACAAATGTGGAGGCTAAATACTTTTCCCAGTTTGCAACAAGGCATCAACCAAAACAAATAAAAGCTATACTCCATGAGAGATTCAGGTTGCACTCTGAAATCATATAGAAGTCTAAAGCATAGAATTACAGTACTTGCCTCAGGTTCAACCTTTCTTGCATCTAACAAGTCCGCTTTATTTCCAGCAAGTGCCATAACCATGTTCTGGTTACCTAGTGAAAGCATAGATAGTAGTGAGTAAAACCTTTCAAGGGGAAAAAAGTGCCACAAGAAAAAAATAATCCATTTAACTGTTTCTATTTTGAAGGATCACGTTTCTTCAACTATTAAACATTATTCAGATTACAATCCCAAAAATGAATAGAATAACTGATTTTTAACAAGGTAAAAGGATTTGTGTGACACCATTCAAGGCATTGAAGATGTGATTTTTAACAAACTAAAAGGACCTTTTTTTTGTCTTTGCTTGTAAAATGCAGAGAAAATTTCACTTTTGGTCCTATAACTATTGGGGTATTGTTAATTGCAATTCACAAGTTTCAAAATTATCAATTCAGTACCGTAGCTATTCAATTTTTCTCAATACCCCAATAGTCATAGGACCAAAAGTGAAATTTTCTCTAAAATGCACATACCTCCTAATTTTATCAATATTTTGAAAATTCAGTCAGAGCAGATTATAGACATTCTTTTAACCCTTTCCATAAGTTAACAGAGAGATGGTAGGGTACTAAAATAAAGAAAATTCCTATAGATTATAATGAATAACACCCACTAAATTTAACCACAATAATTTTGCAAAGCAACTTCAAAAATGAAACAAACCTCATCACTCAAGTATATTACCAGGAAAAAGAAAAACAGAATAAACAGAACAAAATAAATAAATAACATGAGAGGTAGAAAACCTTGTGCCTGAAGTTCCTGGACCCATTTTTTAGCTCGTTCAAAGGATTCCTACAAAGAGAAAAGGTACCGATTGAAACTAAATTTAATTTATAAAATAATGTGCAAAGAATCAACTGTAGTAAATATACTTCAAAATATTGCTCAAGCAGATCAAATTAATTTTTCCTTTCTAGACTACAGATAAGTTTCAAGCTGAAGTACTCCTGGAGCATAGAATGCACTGCAACACTCACTTGATTTGTTATGTCATAAACAATTACGGCAGCTGCAGCTCCTCTATAGTACATTGGAGCTAAACTGTGGTACCTCTCTTGACCTGCTGTGTCCCATATTTCAAATTTCACAGTTGCATCATTCACTGCCACTGTTTGTGAGAAAAAAGCAGCTCCTATCGTAGATTCCTGCGACAACAGCCCAACAGATACAGCAATTCACAAGTCAAAATTTAAGCTAAAAATCACAGGCTATCAAAATTGATAGCAAGTTAATTAGTTAACAACCAACCTGGAATTCAATAAATTGTCCTTTAACAAAACGCAATACCAGACTAGATTTTCCAGCTCCAACATCTCCTAGGAGCACCTACAACACAATTCAGTACCAGAAGTCAAATTGAAACACTACAAACAATATTATTAAACTTGAAAGCAAAAGAATCTGATCACAAACAAATGATACTAAAGAAATAAAGATCAAATTAGCATTAAAACACACAAATTTTACAGCATAAAGTAAATTTTTAAAAAAAAATTGGGCAATTCAATTTCAAGTAAACTTTCAAGAGATATGATATGGTGAACAAAGCTTAACCATCGGCACATAGAACTTCTTGATAATACTGTAGAAAATTTTGAGCAGACGCAAGATCAGATATAAGCATAATCAAAGGCAACCAACCACCCCAATCCCCGCATAAAAGAAGCAACTTGGTTCGCTTAAAGGGGTTAGGTGAAAACGATGAGAAGTTCATACCAGCTTGGCGTTCATGTTCTTGTTTCCGGCGGTGGCCATGCCTCTGATCGATTCACTTCAGAAGAAAAAAAATCAATAAAGCAAAAGAATTTCAGTGTATGGCTCTGATCGATTCAGTTCAGATACAATAAAAGTAGGAAAACTTTAGAGTTTCGGGGAGTTGAGTACAGAAGAAGGAGAAGAAGATGATGATGAAGGAGGTATAATTGTGAAGCGAAAGGAGAAAGGTATATTTCAACCCTGCCTCGCCCGCCGTTGACAGTTGTAATGCTTATTTTTCGGAGGAAGAAGGGTTACCTGACTGTACTTTTTCGGCTCAAAAATCAAAATAAATTTGACCCAAGTGTCGGACCGATATAATGATGCATCCTAGTCTATTGGAAACTAATACTCATATGTCCATTTTATGTGTCAATACAGTCTACTAGAAATTAATGCTCCCTGTCCCGTTTTATGTGTTGAGATTTGACAATACTTATTTACAATTTAATTTTTTATAATATTAAATTATTATTTTAGAATTAATATGTAAAATTTATATATTTAGAAACTACATTAAAAAGTACTATTAAATACAAAAAAATAAAAAAATTTAAAAATTATAAAAAATACTAATAGAAATAAGTAAAGAAGAAATAGTTGATTTGACTCATGAATAGTAAGTAGGACGGATGAAATGGGACATGAGAATTGAGAAGTACATAAATTTTGAAGAGTTGTATTACATGGACTCCTAATTTCTACTCCCTCATTTTTAGTAAGTTATCGTTTATCCTTTGAGTTTCAAAGAAAATGTCAAACATCAAAATTTTGAGAAGAAAGTAAAAATAAGGAGTGGAACCTGAGAGTCCATAGTATTTTCTAATTTTTAAGGAGTTTAACTTTTTTCACATATCATAATTTTATTAATAATTGTTAGATGGATCAGAACATATCAATTTAGTATAGAGTAAAAAACATAATAGAAGTATGTATAATATTACTTATAAACTGAAATGAATTAATGTTGTATGGATTATAAATAAAATTAAATCGTTTGATTTGATTTGCATAAATTAATTTTATGTCTAGCTTTATTTGGATTGGATTTTTTTTTTTTTGGCTTTTTTATAACGATTTTTTCTCACTTTAAAATTTTTTTAATTAATATTTTCTTCTTTGATTTTAATCAATAGGAGAAAGGGTCACACTTTCTCTATATTAACTACTCTCGTGATTACTACGATAGTGGCCCGATAGGATATTGCCGACAAATGATTTAGTGAACGATAATAAAAAAATACACAATTTACATGCTCAATGTTTACAATTTAATTTATATATTGACAGTATATAAATAGATATGAGTTCACCGTGAGTCAATCCCTGGTATAACTATTGGATATTGCCAACACGTTCCCATTCAATCTCCATCTAAATGGATCGAATTAATTGCATTGCAAATTTGCTATAATGGGATTTCATAATTTAAACGAATTTTTTTAACAAATGCTCCAAAAAATGTACCTTTTTGTTTTTAATTTGAAGTGTCATTTAAAATCCGGTGATTGGTCATCACAGAATACCAAACGGTCACCTTTCCGGCAAAGCCCCTGTTCGCCGACGTGATCCACCACCTTCCCGTAGCTATACCGGAGCGGCATTCTTCCGGCTATTCTGTGAAACTCCGTAATACAATCCCCTCTCCTCTTCCTATGCTCCCCTCTCCTGCTACTCAACCCCACCCCCCTCTCCTCTTCCACCCCGCCTTCGTTCCTAGGGTCACCCCAATCCCTAACCCCTCTCTTCGCCCCCACCAGAACTGGCCCCGCGTTGATTGCATCCGAAACGACGACGTTCATCAGAATGTCTTCGCAGTTGTTCATTCTGTCCACTAGCCGGAGCATCTCGGGCGGAGTTTCGCAGGTGTACTTGTAGAGGTACTCCGATTTGAGAAGCATTAGCTTCGTGAGGATTATGGAGAACTTATCGTTGCGCATCGTGTAGATCCACTTCTTCTCCGACAGGTCGTAGTCGTGGGACCGGGCGAAGAATCCGACGAGGCGATCCGGATTGGATTTCCAGATGTTGAAGGCGAAGTTGATGGAATCGATATCGGGCTCAACATCGTCGTCGCAGACGAGGACGGCGCGTGTGGCGATCGATTTCTGCGGGTAGAATCGGAGGTTGAGGCTCGTAGATCGCTGCCGAATCACTGAGATTGAGGCGCCGCCGGTGGAGATAGATGTGAGGTTTTGCGAGAGCTCGGCTAGGGTTTGGCTTGAAGTGGAGGGGTTGCTCCAGAGAATAATAACGGCGGATACGGAGGCTGTGGCGGCGGAGTATGTAGCGGCGATGGAATGGAGTAGTGGAATCCGATGCTCGGAGTAGCCGTTGATCAGAACAGTCAATTGGTCTGCCCGCAAAGCCCTAGAATCCGGCGGCATTCCACATGGATCCCCTCCGGAATGTGGCCCGATTCGCAGTGAAATCACGCAAACAGGCATAAACAACAATACAATCACAAATAACAAACAGATCACAGCTCCCTCCATTGATGCTAATTCTCTATGCATATTTAGGCGACTGGCCATCGAAGAGAGGCTAATATGCGCCGGTTTTCATCTAGTTTACTCCCTATATAATACACAGTGGATGCTTCTTTGTGAGTTTACAATGTGTATGGATTTTTTCCTTTTGTTATGCCAATTCACTCCATTCTAACGGTAAATTAACAAAGTTTTAATGGAAGACTCTGGTGGCAATCAAACGAAAAATTATGAATATGACAGGAAAAAAAAAAACAAAAACAAAAAACAAAACAAAGACCTTGTGATCTAGTGGCACACGGTTTACACTCCCACGTGGAAGATAGTATGTTCGAGTCTCAGTGGAGTCAAATGTTGACTCTTTGTGCTTCTTTGAGCCACCAACTACATCACCTAGGTTTTTACCAAATTCAGATAAATGGGAGGTCATAAGTTCAAAACCCAATGAGGGCATTATTGAGTTTGTGCTTCATAAATAAATTACATAGCCCGGCCAAATTGGTTGGACTAACCATGAGATTCCAAGTTCAACTAATCATGAGATTCCAAGTTCAACTTCTAGTGAGATTCCAAGTTCAACTAATCATGAGATTCCAAGTTCAACTTCTAGTGAGAGCGGCTTATTAAGCTTTTCAACCAAAAAAGTACAACTATATATGATATTCTTACAGTACATGTTCACTGGTGAATTAAACAAGTGTAAGTGTTGATGGTTGCAGAAGTGCCAAAGGCTAAATACACTAATGTACATGGCTGCACAATTAACATGTTCCTATTTTACGCTGTCAATGAATCCTTTTATAGTAGACTCAAGAATACCTTCTGAGAAACTCAGAAACAATTACGACTTCTGGATTTGGCGTAACCTGGAAATTGTCAGATCTGCGCCGCCAAAGCCATCCATTACTGCACTTGCGCCAGGAAACTCTGCTCTAGCGGTCACGCTTCAAGAGGGAAATAAGGAGCATGTCATCAGTAAAGCACGAAAGGACGAAGTCAAGAGAATAGTTTCATTCACATTAGATATGAGAGTTTCATTTACAGTCAGTCATAGATCGTGAACATTAAAGTGCTATCTATCTACACCATCACAATAAAATTTTCTTGAAGTTTCATTACTAAAGCCAATCAGTCAACATTATGTTCCGGCTCAATACAAAAGCAAACGCAGAAATCTAACAATTTGTTTTCTTAGATGTCATAAGCAATTTGTCTATTGTTGTTCGTTAATAATTCTTTTTTTTTTTTAAAGCATGCATGGTGTTTAGCATACTTTTTTTTTGTGTGACGAGGAAAACCCGCAACCACTATCCAAGAGTGTTCACTGGCTAAACCCCGCCTTTTGACCCTAGTCGACAAAGGACCACAAAGAAGTAAACCAACCTAGATTACCATAGTTGACCGATAGGCCTCTCTTGAAGGAGTCAAAAGTGTAACCTTGTAGTTACCAAGTCAACAGCCTGACCAACTTGGCTGGGATGGCCCCCTTTGTTTAGCATACTTGAATTGATGGTATTTAGGCCAAGAAAGGTATTATTTGAAACAGTACCTAGTCAATGACAGTTATTTCATAACTAAAACTTGTTGTTATTGTTACTATTATTACTAATTTAATGCCATCCGGTCCAAATATTGATTTCAAGTTACCTGCTTCGAACAACAACACAAGGCATGCCAATTCGCTCAGCGGCAGTAACCCCAGGTTGACTTCCAGCAACAAGAACGCACTTGTCGACAGGTGTGTCAGCATACTCTGCCCCTGCCCGCAATGCAGTGACAATATTTTCAAAGCTGTAGAAGCAACGGGCATCAATAAATTTGGGCAACTACATAACGCAAATAATCAACTCTAGAGTCCATGAGCATCAACTTCATAACTGAGAAAAATAATTAGCAAGCTCATTTATAGCATGCATCGGTTCAAATTTACTTATTTGTACTTTCTCTTGAAGACATTCAGGACGCAATTTTACGCCTGCTTGGTTTTGCAGTTCTAAAATGACACTAGAACTACAAATGACCGTTAATTATATTCAGAGTGTATTAATAATGACCTCCAGTGGTTATAGAGTAAAAAGGCGGACCAACCTTTCAGTTGAAGTTGTATCAATATCAACACTCAACTTCAGCATCGAAGCTACCTCCTTTGCAATTCTCTGCTCCTCAGAAGAAACTGGTTAGACGACATATAGTCATATATTAGCATTACTAACATGTCGGTGAATGTACCATAAGACCAATTCACACACGGGAGGTTACCAGCTTTATTTGCTTCTTTAGCCAGTAGCTCACCGAGATCAGAAGACACTCCTTTCCCAAGCACAAGTTGGCCGTAAAAACTTTGCTTCACCTCTTCATCCCCAATTATCTTCACCTTTGACATTCTCTCACTTCCAAGCTTTTCGACGATGGATCTTAAAATCAAACAAGAGATCAACAGAAATAAGAGCACACTTAAAGCAGTAGAATTTCACCTAATTGGTTTAGTGTTGAGACATATTCCCTTGAGACGTCAATTCTATCTATGCTACAGAAATTGGATCCAATACTGAATTGAAGATGTAAATTAAAGGCTTAATATTTGCTTCCCTCGTTCAGCACATCAGAGAAACAAGGAAATAAGTGCATCTCTAGTTCAAATATTTTGCTAATAAAATAGAAGTACCTTGCAACCTTATCCCCTCGTTTACTATAGGACGTCAGCATAACCACAGGTATACTTTCTTCAAGTGCCTCATCAATAAAACTGCAGCAGGAGACTACACGTAAGTACCCTGTAAGTCTTTCATTCGAGGGAGATAACACAGCTAAGGACAATCCACAGATGCCGGATTGAACTCTAAGTATTACTTGTTCTAACAGAATGTCAATTACAAGTCATCAAATGACATCAAGCAGTAAGAGACTGCTTACGTTTCGACCCCTGGCCTTAAAGGTAATGTTTTTGATATAACAAGATCATCCAGTGCATTTTTCTGCCAGAAAATAACTCAAATTAGCTCTTTACTTGAAGAAAACAATTGAATAAAATTTCATTGTGTGGACTACCGACTATGAGAATAAATACGCAAAGGAAGAAAAATAAAATTTAACAGCGAAGAGCACATTGCAACTCCATAAAATCATAGCGATGAAATGAAGTAAGTTGTATTTCAGTATTGTGGAAAGCCAGCCACAAATGGCGTCCACAAGGCAGTTTAAGACTAAGCAAAAGAACCTTTACTTTTTGTTTTCTTGGATATACATGGGCCAAACCACACTAAAATATTGAATCTAATCAATTAGCTAATCTAACTCATGACCTTATAAACCCATATGTTCTCTCTTATTTTTTCAATGTGGACTCTTAACAGGACTCAAACTTGAAGACTTATAGAAAGTAACAGTGATACCATCAAACCATAAAGTACTTGGCCATATGAGTGGTAACACCCTTGGTGAATTATAATAAATGCCTTTACGAATACAAATCAATCAATAAAGATGAGCTTGGTGAGAACGCTGAAAATGAAGCAAAAAGATCTAGAATAGCACTATTCTCCACTTCAAGAACTGATAAATCAATTATGATAAGTTCATGTTAATATATTGTATTAATGCACATTTTAATCACTGCAATATAGCAAATTGCCTTTTCACGGAGAACTCTTTTCAAAAACGCTTCCTTCTCGTTTGTAGGTAGCGATGTTGGCCATCCAATCTGCACACAGTAAAATAGCACTTGAAAAGCCCATAAATGCCTGCCTGAAACTTTAAACAATGTCTTGATTTAATTAGATCCAAACATCATAGATTAAGTAGCTCACCCTGTTAAAATATAAGATCAACATCCTCTCCTCATCACCAAAGCTCTTCCTAAAAAGAAACTCTTATTATTTATGATGATTTGCTGATTTATAATTCTTATAAAACAAAATAAAAAACAGTTGCAAAGGGAAGGTCCACTGTGTTCATTAAATGATTATCAAGTCTGTTCAAACTTCATACTTTAGAAGATCCTGATAAACTGGTTGAGTCCAACTTGCACAGTCCAATCCAAGCTTCTGAAATGCTGAAATTAGAAACCAAACCAATATTATAGACTCGTGGATTGATATACTTGCCAGTTGATCATGGCCATAAAGATAAGCTTCTTTCAACTTTTTTTTTTTCCTTTTATTACCTATATGAGTAGGAAATGCTATTACATAGAATACCTACACTTATAACCATTTAGTTGAATTTCATTAATTTTGAAAAAGATCCCCACCTACATTGAATGCTTGCCGATTGCCAAAGCGATAGATATCCATCAGGACCCTGAATGAAAAGAAACTCATAAGAGAATAAAAGGAAAACTAAACTAAAATATTAAAGCCCCATAAAATATTCCCTTGCTCTTCATCTAGACAATTTCAGAATTCAGTACATAATGGTTATGTCAAGTTCACAAAAGATTTACTTTACCAAATACCAAGAACTCAAGAACAATCATATAAGCACTTCAAAAGATTTTCAAATTGGGACCTAAGCTACAAGACAATGCCACTGAAAGCATTATAACAAATATCACCCTAATTTAAACTCAGATTAACAATCCCATTTGCAGACAACTTCAATTAAGTTCAATTTTCTAATCGGAAGTTCTATAGCCGAATTGCATTTACTCTTCACGAAGATGGGTAACAGTAACTAAAAAAAACTGCCCCCAAAAAAAAAATTACCCTTCAACTTCAAGAAGAAGAGCAAGCTGCTGGCATGGGTTTTCTTGAGTGTTACTGGAGAACGAGGTGGAGCCACTGAAGCACACCCTGCGGCTCCGAAGAGCGGGAGTTCTTGGCGTTGTAAGAGGGAGATAAGACAGCGACAAAAAATTTTTCCTGTGAATTCTGTAGAGCTTAGGAGCAGTAGTAGTAGCGGGGAGAGTGTTCAGAATTGCAGAGGAAGCGGCTTCCATGGATTCTGCTGCCGGAGATTCTGCTGGAAAATGGATTTTTCTGCGTATGAACTCTGAACGCTACTATGCCAGGTGGTGGTGGTAACGTTAAAGTGACGGGTAGGAGGAGATGGGCTTGGACAGCATAGAAGATTCCAACTTTTCACAGAATAATAGATAGCCCATTTCATTATATGAATGTGAAAGCCCAAAATATTGGACCATTACACTCTCTAATCTCAGTCTATAAAAACTCTACAAAAGACAATTAAAATTCATCACTTTAAAAGTCTTTGAAAATCATTAAAAATATTGATTGAATACACCCTCTAAATTCTTCTTCAAGTTGGAATCTACTATCAGAATTTTACAATTTTCACCATTACCCTCACTCCAGCATGATAGGATTGTGAATAAATAAATCAAGGTGACTGAAAAAACCTTTTAGGTAGGAGACCAGTGCATAGTGCCCATGCATTGGATGAAACTCTCACCTTATGACTGAGAGGGCTCGATCTTGAGTATTTATCACCTGAATACCAACTGAGTTGTCCGTGTATGCAAGTATGCAACTACTAAAATCCCATTGCCTCACTCTACCTCTCACACCAATAGATGGTATGGAAGGAAACATTGAAACAACATATGTCGTTCCCTTTCCCGTAAGGTAAGATAGTTCAAATTCATTGACCATTTTTTGAGTATGAAATGTTTTCTCACCGGTTAAATTATTTTGATTTTTGACACATTTCCTCCACCCCATCGTAGACAATGAATGAGGCTGCTTTGCTCCCGAGCCTTAGGCTGTCGCTCAAGACCATTTTTCGAGCATGAAATGTTTTCTCACCGGTTAGGTCCTTAACCATGGGGACATAATCCTAATATCTCTAAGAGTCATACTAGATCAATTCAAACTAACTAATTTTTTTTTATTAACAAACCGATCTAATTTTTCATTTTCTAAAATAAACGGAATTTAATTTACAAGACCAGTTGAATTTGATCTTTGAAAATCAAACCAAACTAGATTGAACAAATGCAACCTATTTTCATGGATACATGTTTTTTACACACAACACAAAAAGTTACATATATTTTACAATAATATATTCTTCATACCCCCTTTGTTTACTAGGCTTGGAAATTTTGCGGAGGTTATGGTTTTGCTAACCAAATTAAAGACAATTGATTTTGAAAACTTCTATAAAAACAAGTAAACAACTCTGGTAGGCAAATTCCAACTGCTAGCTAGTAGAGGGATTGGAACAATGAATCTGTTCACAATGTTATATAAACGAAATTCAACTGAAATTTTAGTTTAACTACGAGGTGGTTAGAAAATTGGTTATCAAACATTTGTTAATTGTTTCTAACTACTCCAAATTTTTGGAATTGTTTATATGTGTTTATGTATAATTAATATAAATAATGGTGTATTATTGCAAAGAGCCATGTAAAGTAGTGAAATCTATTATTGTAGTTTAGTAAGCTAAGCATTTTATTCAAAATTTGCTAACAAATTTATTCAAATGTTAATTTATTCCCTCTATATATTCTTCCCAAAAGGTTGAATGTAAATCATGGTAACAGCTTACTGCACACAAGAAGTCTCTCTCATTCTGAGAGGTTACTTCCACACCGTCGCTGGTGAGACTCGATCCGTAATTTTTCTTCCTAAATTTCGTCCATGTGACCAACTGAGCTGCACATGCAGACTATTCTTTATATATTATATGTGTGTGTGAGAGAGAATATAATTTAAAACTTAAGACAAAACTAATAATTATTGTACATCATGACTTGGACCAAAATAGTTATTTTATAGAACAATTATATTAAGGATGGCATGCATTTGCAACATAATGCAAGTATGTAACTGAATGATTGGATATTAATGCCATTTAGAAATAAAAATAATGCTTGTTCTCAAAAAAAAGAAATAAAAATAATGCTTTTTGACTATCCCTCACAAATAAACAAACTCATTTGATTTTTAATTAGAATAGCTTTATATACACATTTTTAAAAAAAAAAAAAAAACATATTAAAGCAAAGTTGACTAGCATTAGTCATGCTTTCATATCAAACCAATACAGCATACTACTCAATGCTTAATATTTAAAAATATTATATCTTGTATAAAACAATCTCATCACGTGAAATAATACATAATATTTTTAATTAAAGATAGAGAGATATATAAGAATAAAATGAAAATTTTAGTGAGATTAGCTATCAGTATAAAGCATCGTAGAAACATGATAAGAAATAGCTAAAGGTTGAAACCTTGTAATTCGCACAACATCGTACTAATATAATGTTTTATTTTGTGATTTGGTTGTTGAATATCTAAAGTAAGAGGTTGCTTGGAGAGGGATATAAGGAATATATGTCTTTTTATAATTGTATTTATGATAACATTCAATATTATAAAGTAAATTAAATAATAAAATATAGTATTTTTTTTAGTACAAAATATAGTATTTATAACATCGTTATTTAAATTAATTTAAATTATATTGTAATTCAGATCTCCAATATTTTTAGATAATATAATGTTGCTTTTTTTTCAAATTTAGATACGTATAGCGTGTCATATTATCTCATGTGATTGAAATGCTCAGCCCCTTTTCACATAGGCAATGAATAACCAATATAAAATATTTAATATGTAGATACACCTTCATGAAAATTGAAATGATCTCAATATGGCGTTGATTGGTCTAAAAGTTTTTTTTTTACCTATTATTTTTTAATCTACATTTTGTGTATTGAAGATGATGAAAGACAAGGTAAATTATTTAATAATTAAATTAAATCATAAAGTATTTTTAATAATAATAATTTTAGTAAAAAAAATAAATTAAATATTTATAATTTGGGAAAAATAGCATCTTTAGTCCCTAAGTTACAGGGGTAGTGTAGACTCAGTCCCTAAGTTATGGCTGTATGCGAGTTTAGTCCCTCAGTTATTCACAAAGTGGTGAGTTTAGTCCCTGAACATTAAATTTGACGAAAAAAAATTAAAAAATATTCAAAATTTGAGGGGTAAAATAGGAAATTCACATTTTATTATTCTTCTTATATCAAAACCACTTTTACAACATTATTTTTCACTTCTTAGCCTAATTATTTTCAAGATTTTTCATTTTTAAAAGCATTTTAATAACTTTCAAATGACTTGTTAGGAACCCGACTCTCGTATAATACACTTATAACTTAGCACAAATAAAGAAATGCATGATCATTGTATTTAGGTGTATGAAACACACTTTTCTAACAAGTTTTTATTTTTTTACTAAGCAACAAATGTAATAAAATTAAAACTTTTAAGATTTTTTTACAGACTATCCTATCTCAAAAGTTTTAATTTTATTACATTTGTTGCTTAGTAAAAAAAATAAAAACTTGTTAGAATAGTGTGTTTCATACACCTAAATACAATGATCATGCATTTCTTTATTTGTGCTAAGTTATAAGTGTATTATACGAGAGTCAGGTTCCTAACAAGTCATTTGAAAGTTATTAAAATGCTTTTAAAAATGAAAAATCTTGAAAATAATTAGGCTAAGAAGTGAAAAAATAATGTTGTAAAAGTGATTTTGATATAAGAAGAATAATAAAATGTTAATTTCCTATTTTACCCCTCAAATTTTGAATATTTTTTAATTTTTTCGTCAAATTTAATGTCCAGGGACTAAACTCGCCACTTTGTGAATAACTGAGGGACTAAACTCGCATACAGCCATAACTTAGGGACTGAGTCTACACTACCCTTATAACTCAGGGACTAAAGATGTCATTTTCCCTTATAATTTTAAATAGCAAATAAACATAAATTGAAATATCGTTCAAATAAGTAAAATGGAAAATATTAGCGCCATACCTCGAGATAATAGAATCCATTTTCGACTCTTTTTCTTTTTGGAAAATGTGATGATAACCATTAACCAAAACCAATATAGGTTCGTATTTCTATAAATATTATTGTCAAAATCCTACCGCTACTTTATTCACCGTATTCTCTAGTACACGTCCCCACATGTTCGATATAGTCATGTTATATGCTTCTTCTTTTTTTTTTCTTTTTTCTTTTTTCTAATGAGTAGTTACTATTTAAATTACATTAAGAAAATCTTGTTTGATTAGTTTGACAAAAAATATGTTGTCAACAATCAACCTCACAAATTTTTAATACAAAAATCATATTTTATCCACTTACCCACCTCTTTTGAGGAAACAGAGAGAGAGAGAGAGAGTCTGTTAAGGGAATCCATCAATTTGAATAGATCAAAGATTTAAGTTCTTGAAAAAATAATGGAAAAAAGCATGAGCCAGATTTATAAATATTGTAAACTTAAAAGTTTGTAATAATTATAAAATTGACATATATATATATTGCTGAAGATGGACCTTGATCGACGACTATGATCCGTGTTCACTTTTATAAGATGATCCTACTCTCATTTGAACTCCATATATATATATATAGTCTCGCATTCATATGAGAACACTCTTGCAGTCTTGCACTCATATGAGAACACTCTTACAGTCTCGCACATAAAAATTATGGACAAATCTAGACTCTCCGATACATTTATAGGATGTTTGTGGTTGTGATTTATGGTTTTTATTTTATTTTTTAGTTTTGGTAATTTTCATAGAGGTAACTGGGGGTATTTAAACTTATTTTAACATTTAAATATGTATAGTATTTTATATGACTGTTGCATGTATTCAGGAAAAAATATATATATGATTGTTGCATGATTTTAGGGAAGAAATTTATGGTAGGTTTGGATTTTCTTGTTGATGTATTATCCTTCGTCGTGCGGAGTTCTTATTCCATCTTTCTTTGAATCTTTCTTATTCTACGTTTTTTTTTTCCAACAATGGACAATGTTCATTTGTGTTTTATTGTCTATCGTTTAATTATAATGTTGTCTATTTGTGATTGACTTATGTGTAGTTTTTGCGGGCAATATACCAATGTGCAATGTGGCCTCGTAGGTGTGCAATTGCACGATAAGTCTTCAATGTTGGGTTTTCGTTGTATTTATGCACCTCGTCATGACCTAGTATGCACAATAGTACATATACGTGCACATTTGCTTGTGGCGGTGCATGATATGTATGTGTGCATTGTACAACTTTAGAGTGCACACGATGTTGTGCATGAGTGCACATAGTCGCCCAGAGCACAACACAACACCTCATTCTACTATCGTTTGCTCCACATGTTTGTCTCGCTAAATTAAGACACTGAACATTAACAAAATCAATTTTTCTTATATTTAGTTACAATAACAAGAATTTATTATTTAATCAAAAGAATTTAATAATATAAAAACTCCTAATTTCTCATCGACTCACCTATTTGGACAGATGTTAAGAATTTTACTTGGACTGATTTGCCCCTTAATTGATATTTATGAGGATTAGGGTTGCTTATTATTCACATGAATTTAGGGTATTGAATTTTAATCATAACCTTTGATCACTTATTTTCTATGGTTAAGATTTATCCAAAGCTTTTATGTTGGAGGGTGTCTTCATTGAATTATATGTGTGTGTGTACACAAAAATGTCACCACATTTTATATTAGTCTTTGATCATCCTAAGATGGACAGATTAGATTTTTCCGCAGTTCTCACATTGGAGTTGTATATATATATATATATATATATATATATATATATATATATAATTTAATTAATCAATCTAATAAATGAATCTAATTTTGTACCCCAAAAATAAACGGAATACAATATGACACTTTAGGTCCCATTTGATTTGCATGAAAGAAATATTTTTCTCAAAATTTTTAAAATGGTAAATTCTCAAAATATGAATGGTAGTTTTTTTTTTTTAAGGAGTTTCATGTAAGTCTTAGAATATTAGGAAAAATGTCATTGGGTACTTTAAAAAAATTCAAATTGAGAATGATCCAAAACTAATAACAACAACAAGAAGACTAATTATATTCAAAATCCTCTATAGAGCTAACAACACCTCGTTGGTCATCTAATAGAATCGAACACTCTCAAGATCATATCGAGCCCAATAGCTAGAAAGGAAAGAAAAACAAAAGCATCCGTCTCTCTATTTTGTTCTCTAAAAATATGCACACTTCTACTTAACTTTTTAAAACTTTGTTAGCTGGAATTAACATATTTCAACCAAACTTATAATACAATCTCTGAGCATGCATGCTTCCCCCTCTTTAACCATTTCACAATATATATGTTCAATGTACCTTAAATATTTCAATTCCTAGAGTTCTTCTTTCAAATTTCACATAAATCAAACCAAATAATAGTCTAAAATCTTCATATATTCTTAACCATGAAATTTAAATGACTTCCTATATACGGAGTATTTCTTTTCATCGGCTAAATATACGGTAAAATTATACATTTAAAAAAAATTCACATAAAACTAACCAAACAATTGAAAAAAAAAAAAAAAAAAAAACTAAAAGCATATTAGAAAATGATACAAAATAAAATACGTTAAAATTAACATCATTTTTTAAAATTTTATCGTGGCCAGTCTACATGGAAATAGTCATCATTTTCAAAAACCTCCATATATTGCGTAGCAATTATGAAGAGGCAAAGAGAATGAATGATTAAATGGTAGACTTTAATTTGATTTGAAAAAGAAAATGACAAAAAAAAATTAATTATTAATTAATTAATGGAAGTAGCTTTTATGTAGAGAAGTGAGCCCAGATTAATCCAACTCAAATTAAAGTTATATTATTTCTATTTAATTAATTAAATAAATTTATGGACACAACTCAAATTCGTTTTGGTTTTCTTGTCACCTCCGGCGCACATGATCGAAGTCGTCGCACGATTCAATGCATTGAAACATTGTGGCCATGACAATAATACAAGATTAATTATACTAGGGTTAACAGGTAATTATGTTGACCGTGCATACATGTCACTGGAAATTAAACATCACACAATTAGTGACAATTCAGCATCATCATCATCATAAACCAGGCGTAATAATCATTACAAATTTGAATACAAGTTTTGTCTTTAGCTTCAAGCATGTCTTACACATGGCAGAAAAATGAGAAAACTCCGTCTATTCTTGACTTCATAATCATAAAGTTACAAATTTTAAATTTTCAGAACGAATCGTATGGTGACATTGTTAGTTTGAGTAGATCAGTTTAAGTAACAAACCCCTTACAGTCTTTTATCAGTTATGGTCAAAATACGGATCGAGTTTATCACTTTATTCCCAGCACATTCTTGAGAAATATTATTGATTGAATTTCATGATATGATTGTTAAGTGGTCGACACATGTTATGGAGCTGGCAAGTAGACAAGATCATCGATGACCGGTCGGCGGCCAACGAGAAACCATGCAGATGCATACATACATTACACAAGTTTCATGTTGTTTCTCACCAAGCTACCTTATAAGGTTAGTTGCATGTGGTTTGAGTTGGAAATTTGAATCCATATATAGAAAAAATGAAGAAATCAAAGGCAAGAGCTTTGAAAACCTAAGCATGCATGTTTTTTTTTTTTTTTTTTTGGTGAAGCTAAGGGCTAAACATGCATGTTGATGAATTGGTAGTTGTTTAATGTCTCTATACAAACAATAGTAAAATCATAACCATAAATGGATCGGAAGTGATAATGTTCATATTTAACTTTGCTAAATTTAGACGAAGGTAATACTACATTAATATGTATTAGAATAAAAGGTGGAAAACATCGGGCTAATATCATATTAGATTCTTTATTTATAGTGAAATTTTTGTTTTTTAAATCTTTGACTAATTACTAATGTGATTAATTCAATTAGTTTATTCACTTCTTATTTAAATTATTGATATGTCCTTATTATTAGTTGTCATTCACACCCGATTATTTTGTTTTACATGTGAATATATTTTATATATATATATCCTTAATCATGTGAGAATTATGCCTTAAGAAGTGAGAACATAACCTGGACAAATCTAAACCATTAATCTAAGTAAATCTAAAGGTTAAAAATAAACACAATTTCGTAATATTTATAAAAATGGCGCACTCATTTTAAAAATTTATAATATTTATGAAAATGACTCGGCTATTTTTTACTTCATTTCTCATATGGATAATGGATGTGTTTTGGCATGCATTTCCTGTTTGCTTTAGGAAAGGGGGAACCATTTTCATGGTCAAGCTCCGCCCGCAGCGCGCTGCTCCCTAATTTCTACAAAAACGTTTGTAATGTCTTGATGCTTTATTGTTGCCGTTCCGTGATATTGTCGGGTGTTACCATATAGTTTTTTTTTTTTAAACTTTATTTTTTTATTATTTATAACTCAGATTTCTTGATTTCACCTTATTATTATTATTATCTTTTTTAATTAGAAGCAAGAACGTTTTTGTGCCTCCATTTTTTGTTTTCAGTACATTTAATTTACTCCTTCAGTGTTCGAGTTTTGGTGGAGACGATATTGACTCTTTATACTCCAATAGGTTGAGAAAATAGTTATGAACAGATATTACATTGTAATAGAGTCAGAAGTATTAAAAAAAATTACTCCCTCAGCGTCATTTTACCTAGTATGTTTATTAATATTCATTGATCAAACAATCTATTTCTTCTTTGTTTCAGAAAAAAAAAACACAATATATTTCTTCTTTGTTCATTTTCTTTAGTATTTTCTTATAATTTTTAAATTTAAATTTTCTTTTTGTGTTTTATTTTGATACTACGTTTAATATAGTTTCTAAATATATAAATTTTATATACTAATACCACATTTAATATTATAAATAACTTTAATCAAGATTAATTCATTGAATTAGATACCTAAAATAAGACCGCGGAAGTAGTTGTCAAGATCATGAATACATTAATATAAAAGTTCGTATTAATCAAACTTATGAAGTTGAGGTAACATTTTCTACATAAGATGGTAAATTTAGGCAACAATAATGTTTAAGAGGGGAGTCAAACACTTTTTGCTTATGTGTACAAAATTTGAAGGTATATTAACTACTAACGTTAATAATGTGGTGTTAATTAGGATCCCCATCTGCATCTCATTCAAATACTATTTAGAGCAATCTCAACCAATTAAGTTTAGACTGTTTACTTGCACTTTGTAACTACATAGTTAAAAGTTTAATTCCCAAATCCTAGCAGAAGCGGTCTATTGGCCTTCTTGGTTATGTTGGTTTATCTTATGATGGTCATTTGCCGACAAAGACCAAAAAATGAAGTTTATTTAATGCACACCTTCAGATAGTGATTGTGTGTTTCTGTTATTACTATTAAAAAAAAAAAGTAGCTATTTAATTTGAGGAATTGATGGTTAGTGAATAGTGAGCAGGAAAAAGAAGGTAGCATGCATGTTAATATGTTAAATATATTTATATGGAGGTTAACTTTTGTGTATAGTTTGACTTTCAATTTGGGTGGTAGAATGGAATATCTACCACCTAGCAATCTAGCATGATCATGTTTTTTGTGTATTGCGTGTGTATAATGTGGTGTTAATAGATGGTAGGTTTAATAAATTAAATCAAATAGTTAATGTAATCAAATTCACAGATATTTGGTCAAAACACCATAAAAAAACAAGGCAAATGAGTTAGGAAAAAGAAGAAGAAGAAGAAGACCATTCAACATCATATCATAAATTATGTTACGGGAGTATTACTGAGTGGTTATAAAATTTAAATCGTATATAAAGAGTATAAGTTTATTTTTTATCAACACTCATATCGTTAATTTCGTTGCACAATATCTTCTTAGTGTATTTTATTTTATCTCTCCTATATGATTTGAGTGCTTATTAAATAAGAATAGTGTTTACTCAGGCTATGTTTGGCAAACCTAGCTGAAAAAGTAGCTGAAAGCTGAAAAGTAGCTGAAAACTGAAAAGCTATAAGCTCGAAGCTGAAATCTGAAGAGCTGTTAAGCTAGCTGTTATACTTAAAAGTGTTTGGTAAAATTAGCTTTTTGATAAGCTGATAAATGTAAAAAGACTAAAAAGGACATCTTCAAACTATACAATTTAAATAGTTTTAAATTTAATTAGGTTTGTATATATATATTAAAATATAAAATAATAAAATCAATATATTTTAATAAAATATAAAGTAAGAACATATATTTGAACACATATAAAATAAAACAAAATGTTTATAATTCATAAGATTAGTTTATACAAAAATCAATGTTCAAATTCAAACACAAATGTCAAATTGAAATTACAACAAAACATATTGAAGAGAAAAAGTAAAAAAGATTTAGCCAAAAAGGGTTTTAATTGGGAAGGATAAATGCTGTCATTTCTTTAAAATAATAAGGTTAAAGATGGAAAAAAAAGTTAGGAAGTTACTAGCTTATTTTGAAACGCTACCTAAGGTAGCGTTCAAAAATAAGCTCTTATTTTAAGCTACTAGCTTATTTTAGGAACATTACCAAACAGAGCTTATAACTTATTAGTAGCTTAAAATAAGCTATAAGCTCCTAAATAAGCTCTGCCAAACAGAGCCTCAATAACTTTAGATTTCTCTGGTCATCACTAAAAAAAAAAAAAAAAGAAAAAAAAATGAAAAGAAAAAACAACAAACAAAAAATTAAACCCACTATAATTGTAATAATTACTCCTCCGTAAAACAGTATGAAAGTGGATAGCATACCAACTTTAGAATTTTTAAACCCCAAACAAAATAAATTAATTAAAAAAATTCTATTACATAGACTCTCAAACTCTACTCTTTCACTTTACTCCCTGACGTGACAAACATTGATAGGTTATCATCATTTTGTCCGTTTCAATAAATATGTCTACATCAAAAGTTTGTATAATGAAGTAAAAATGAGTTAATTTTGAGAGTTCAAGTAGTATTTGTTCTTTATTAAATTGTGGACAGGATTAAATTGTAATAAAATTATTTTCTTTTCGTGATTGATTAAATGTAAAAATAAAAATAGAAACATGATGACGTATAAAAAAATAAAAGGCTGAAAAAAGAAAGGAGGAATGGCGCCAAAAGTTGTCGTATCAGGAGAAAATAGGAGTTGGTGGGACCCAAATACCCAATACTTAGAGATTATGCGTAGTGCATGCTATAAAAGTAGTTCCCTCCCTCGTATCCCTTACTTTAGTCTACTCTTTTCCCAGCTTCCATTTTCTTTTTTGACTACCTGCAGTAACCCACTCCCTCTCTCTTTATACTCTTTTCGATCCTCTCATCGCCTTTACCCCACCCGTTTTCCCACCTTATATACACTACACTCTCTTTATATGTATACACTTTAATTCGATCAGGCCGCCCGCCTAGCAAATTAAACCTACATACGACGTACTAAGACGAGAATGAAGGAGAGCAGCTGGAAGAGGTTGTCGTCATCGCCGCCGTCGTCTTCTTCGCCGTGTGCGGCGTGCAAGCTCTTGCGGAGGAGGTGCGGCCCCGACTGCGTCTTTGCGCCATACTTCCCCGGCGACCAGCCTCATAAGTTCGCCAATGTGCACAAGGTCTTCGGAGCTAGCAATGTCAGCAAGATGTTACAGGTATTTTATATATATATATATATATATATATATATATATATATATATCAAAAAGTAATATATTCTCTCTGTTATATTATACTGATCCAATTTACTATTCATTAGTCAAATGAATAATTTTTTATTCGTTTAATTTTTTTGTTTTTAATAATATTTTTAATGTAATTTTTGGATATATAATTTTTTTAATTTAATATTATATAGAGTGCAAAATTAAATTATAAATAACTTTGATAAATCTTATTAATTAATCCAGACATATAAAATGAGAAAAAAATGGGATATATAATTTTACTTATATTACTAGCTAGCATTTGTGTCAATTGACGCAATAGAAAATTCTTGTTTTTATTAAATGTCTAGAAAGTTAAGATTGACATCTAAAAGTATCTAACAACGTAACTATGCATGTTTTTTTCACGTAATTTATAAAGTTTGTCTGAATACCATGTTATTTAATTTTTACATCAATCATGATCGGTTAAGTGGTGAATGTATTTAACTGTTTGTTAGGCTGGTTCGTTTAATTGTTATGAAATATGTTGCCTAACTATGGTTGACATTAATTACCCGAGTTAGAAAACCAGCGAACCATGGCTGTATCAGTGAGGGTACGAGCTGAGTAAGCATGTTGGCTAACTACACTCTTGACCTTAGAATCCATTATTTAGTTGTGGTCATTATCCATAAGAAGTTAACAACATATAAACGCTACAATCATCAACTAACCCCAAGAAAAAAATTTCCATTTCCGTTGACAACAAACATAACCAACATCCTCAGCTTTGACCACAATAAATAACAAATTAAAGAAAACAGGTAGCAATATATCCTTTGACCTCTGAAAGATTGCCACAACATCATATTATTGACTATTCACTTATATAGGACAAAAATTGATCTAACGACCTTGTCACCTTGTCTTCCCCTGCAACCCCATAAACACTCCATGGTCATAGAGCCATATTACTAATGCTTTTTTAATTGATGAGAGAAACTCGAAGTCACTATTTCAGATTATATACTAGATAAATATTACTTTGTGATCCTGACAAGTAAAGTTGTCCATAGCTGATTGAGTGACTCAAATCAAGAAGGTTAATAGGTCAGTAGCCTGGGAGCCGAACTTTTAACATTGTAGTTACTAAAGTAAATTGATCAATTTGACTAAGGGTGTCCCTTGTACGTATTATTAATGTTAACATGACATGTTTCGATTAATCTTTAAAAATCGAATCATCATTTTATTAAAATAAAATTATGATATGTGACAGGAGCTGCCGGAGGAGCAGAGGGGAGATGCGGTGAGCAGCATGGTATACGAGGCGAACGCCAGGGTTCGAGACCCCATATACGGCTGTGCCGGAGCCATATCATCTCTACAGCAACAACTGGATGTGCTTCGGACCCAATTGGCCATGGCCCAGGCAGAGGTGGTCCACTTGCGAGTCCGCCAGGCCGCGGCCATGAGTTCCAGCCCACAGAACAGTGGCTCTCCCCAGTCAATTGTTATGGGCTCGCAGCCTAGAGGGTACTTTGAGCTGGACACGGATGTTGTTGACCAGCCAGGCTACTTCTACTCATAACTCATATTTTTGGTTTGGTTTATACTACTTGTTAAGTGGGAGAAGGGAATATTTTAGTAGCAGTTATTAAGAGTGTGACGGTAATACTATTTATACTAGTAGTTTAGTATCGAAGCCCGACCGAACCGAGAGTTTAAGGTGTAATTTGGTGATGAATTACACCTGTTTTCTAGTAGTAGACTCGAGTTCGAGTAGAGGCTTTATGGAAGGCAGGAGACTCGATCTCCAATCTTTCAATGTTGTAAGCTATTGTCTACATATATATATACATATATACATCTTTATATAAAATGTTGTTATTTGATGTTAAACACTAGTTGTTTCAATATATATATATATATATATATATATATATATATATATATATATATATGCTAAAGACCTTGTGGTCAAGCGTCACAGCTGTGGTTCTCCTAAGTGAGAGGTCACATGTGCGTGCTTCAGTAGGTTGAGAGATGAGGTTAATCGCGGGACGTGCCCCTCTTTCAAGGTTCAAACTCAAGGCGTTTGTTGGCCACCATAACCAAACTCAGGCTTTCATAACTGAGCTATGCCCCAAGAGCTTATTGGAACCATATTGGTGCTTAAGAATTTCTCACACATTTTAATTGTCTTAAGTTAGAGCAGAGACAAGAAGTACAATAGGCTGTAGCTTAGTGTTCAAATTCAAAGAAAGGCATTGAATGCTTATAATATCAGGTAAAAATATACAAACACAAGATTCATAAAATTTCCAACTCCTCCTCCTTACAAACACAAAATCAAGCTCCTTCTTGCCACCACCTTGGTCCCTAATCAAATCCACTTTCCCAGTACCTAAATCACAAACAAAATCAACTCAACTCAAACTCCTTGACAAGTTAGAGCAAAAAAAAAATTTTAATTTTTGTTGAGAGCCACACTCAGGTAAATTTCATTTTATAACTCTAGCTTAAACCAGTTTAAGTTATTCATAATTGACCGGCGCGAATCGAGAATATGAATGTTTGGAGTGGGGTTTGATTGATACCTGAAGGAGGGAAAGAGGGATTTAGACATTAGGGTCAATGAGCTCGCCGGTGACGTACTCTCTGTAGGCGGCAACGGGCCAGATGAAGCCTCTCCAGACGAGCCTGTTGGCCAAGGGAACGTCGATGATGATCTCCTTCTGGGTCGGCTTCTTCTCATCCCTGATGGCGATCAGGTAGCTCCGCCCAACCCACCCGATCCACCCTGCAATGTACAGGAAAAGGATCCCCGGGGTGATGAACTCTCCCCAGTGTCTCTGATCTCCGCTCACTATCAAGTGCGGCAGCCCGTCCGACCCGCACAGCAACCCTTGCTTTCCGTAGTTGTCAAACCTGCACCACCATTTTATTCAAGTTGGTATCAGAGCTTAGGTTGCAACATTTTATATTATTCTGTTTTCAAACATATATTCACCTTTCAGGTTGGAATCAGAGCATATTACTTTGTTTTCAAACTATATTTACATTTCAAGTTGGTATCAGAGCTTAGGTTGTGAGAAATATAGATTACCTGCGCTTGGTTTTCTCGATGGTGGCCTTGAGAGCGAGAGCAGGGGCACTGTCGGGGTCGTACTTTTTAATGGCGGCTTCGAGCTTCTTGATCTGCTGCTTCTCCCGCTTGGCGAACTGCTTGGACTCCTTGCAGGGGGTGAGGCCGGAGATGTCGGCGGAGGCCGGGAGCACGGGCGTGGACAGGAGGACGGAGGAGAGCGCCAGGGCGGCGGAGAACGCCTTCAATGACGACGACGACGAGGAAGACGACGGCTCTGAGCTTCCATTGTTAGAGGAAGCGGCGGCGGAGCAGAGTATCGTGGCGGGCCTGGCCGGCTTTGTGATCAACTTGGATGTCGGATTGATGGGTTTGGAGAGATTTGTGGGAATTGTGAGTGACATTTTGAGTTCTGAATTCTTTTCTTCTTCTTCTCTCCGGTTGAGATGATCAAATGGATGGGTGTTTTTGTGCAGAGGAGTGTGGAGAGATGGTTTTTAGATTTGGGTGGGAGAAGATTGGTGGTGGAGGGTAAGGATAAGGTTACGAAAGAGTAAGAGAAGCTGAGGTGGAGTGCTGTGGTTGGACAGAAGTGTCGCTTTGTGTGTTTTTCAGATTTTCACTGGTCACTACTCTATCTATTTGTTGTGACAACAATTGGATAATAAACACAGGATATTACAATCCTGTTCACGTTGCATCCACGGTCACACTAAAATATATCGTATTTGTAAAACAAGATTACACCTGTCCCACCTGTTTCAAGTCTAATTTAGTGGTATATCGTCAGTGTCACATGTGTTTACATCACCGATTCTATAAATTCAAATAATAGGTTGTAAAATATAACTTGAGCTTCAAAGTTAGGCCTCTAACCTTCAAACATTATTTGAAAATGTACATTGAGAGAAGTTTAGTTGACCAATTTAAACTAAGAAGGCTAATAAATCGCTCTGAGTAGAAGTGTACTTTAAACCTTGTAGCTATAAATTAACAATATAACCAACTTATATGTGATTGCCCTCAAGAGAGAGGGGCTTTCATCAATTATATATTTGCATAAATTTAGTGAGGTAGATGTAGAACTCCCTTTTGAAAGTGAAAGAATATTACATGGATAAAGATAGTCTAACACTCTAGTGCATCTCACACAATGTGTCAATAGTTAATTGTCGCAATTATACCTGCATCATAAAGTTATCTTTCAATCGTCAACTATTGTATAATAGTCACATTAAAATTTACTCGTTAACAAAAATGTCTGTAATGTAATTTCTTCTCTTATCCCAAATCCATACCAAATCCAGCATTTTTTTAATTACATTTCTCTCCCTTCCTTGTAACTCTTGAACCCTAGTCACTAGCCAAGTAAAAGCGGCAAAAATCAAAATTCTCACTGGCAAAAGAAAAATTATACCATAAACTATGATCCACATTGTGTATCTTATGAACTACATTGAAAGGTAGACGTCTGTTTTTTTTTTTCTTTTTTTTTTTTTTTCAGAAAATCCCTCGGGGTTCTCTGAATTTTCCGAATTTATTGGATGTCCCCTCGGGGGTTCTCTGAATTTTCCGAATTTATCGGATGTCCCCTCGGGGACAAAGGTAGATGTCTGTTAAATGTTCATTTTTAACTCTTTAACATCACACATCCTTGAATCCTCCCACCTTACAGTTACATTTGTATATCAACTACAGTAAGCTGTTATGAACTTATGATTTGTTAATGAGTGTCGTTAAGAATTATGTTCCCTACTCATCCCCCATGGAGTTTATGCAAAACACAAATGAAGGGAAGCTGAAAGGCCATTAGATTTCCAGAAAACATGAATTAGTTCAATATGGCCTCTTATGACAACTGAAATGCAACCTCTCACCAACACACAGATAAAAAAAGAGTCAGAGTACTAATCTCAAATACAGAAACATCAGAAAAAACTACAGAAATGACAAATGGCCACAAACTCATGAATCCTAACCACCACATTCGACTCCAAACTCCAACCTAAAATCGACACGACGATGCCAAAAGACTAATCACAGTCAGGGGTCTCGACTTCAGCTTTCTCTTTCTCCGCATCCTGCACCTCCTTCTCGGTCTTCCTTCCTTTCTTCGATTTGTAGTACACGCTCATGAAGGTGCCTATGGCCTTGTACTTGCGCCTGCAGTGCTCGTAGAGCCCAGCATCAAACATCCTCCAGAAGTTCTTCTCGGTTAACTCGGACACAGCATATTGTGGCTGGAAACCGTGGTTCTCAATCAACCACTCCTCCATTCGTTGCACAGCCAATGAACCATCAAACACTTCGCCTCTCAAGACGGAGGCAGGTGCATAGTAGACGCCAACGTCAGTGTACATCTGAGCGTAATGTGTATCGCCCTGCCTGCGGTGCAGCTCAAATCCTGGCTCGGGGTACACCATGGTCTTGATGGGGAGCCTGTATAGTCTGTGCGGGCAAAGCCAGATCGGGTATACCTGAATTGGAGCAAAAGTATAAGATGAAATTCCAAATGATAGCTAAGTTTTGTTATTTTTTTTGGGTTTGCCCAAAGGTACCAGCCGACAGCCAGAAGACTAACCCTGGTTATCCCAATGGTTGGCACAGTAAGTGGTAGGGGACTGGCCAAATGGTTTGCTCCATTCACATGGGTGGGGATTGAACCCCCAAACTCATGTTTAAGGGACGAGGTGCTGAACCACCACGCCAACCATGTTGGTTAGCTAAGTTTTGTTATAACGAAAAGGAATGCAGTAAAACAGTACCTCCATCTCACGGTGAACCCACTCGAGAGCATCTCCAACTTTGTAAAGAGGAACAAGCATATCCTGAATGACATGATTGTCGTGATAATAGTTCCTTATGGACTCGCCTTGAGTAGCCTTGAGTAGAGAAACTTTTGGTGGCATCAACCACCCGAGAAGAAACCTAAACCACCACTGATCAGCAAATGGCAGGATGAGTTTACCTTCCCAGTACAGACATCTTGTATGCCTATGGTAATATTCCCTCGTCGGGATGTATTCGACAAACTCGCCTTTCTTTAGTGCTGTTTGGGCATGCTGGTAAAACCACGTTTTGTACCACCAACCAACACAGTTAATCTTATTCCCCTTCTGTTTGGCCTCTTCTTTAGAAGCATATTTACCCGTCATGCACACAGCTTCGGTGGAAGTGTATACCATGGTTTCTACAAAGTCTGGAACCTTATCGGGATTGTCTTGATCTCCATCTCGGGGTGCAAATGAATCAATGTATGCTTGAGCAATCTCTTTCAGATTACCAACTACGGGTTTGTAAGTCACTTTCATATATTCCTTAATTGGTATAAGCTTGATCTCAGCTGCAACGAGAAGCCCCAAAGTACCCTGAGACCAGGGAACGGCATAGAAAAGGTCAGAATATTCATTGTCCTTTGTAGCCCGAACTAATTCTCCATCTGCTAGAACAATCTCGTATGCTACAACAGTGTCAGAAAACAGTCCATATATGTGCGAGCTACCCTCGATACCATACCCATTAATCAGACCGCCAACTGTCAGGTCATCAAGCTCAGCAACAACTGCGAGGGAAACATTCAATGGGACAGTGGCCCTACTGATTTGGCCCATATTGACCAATGGCTCAACTCGGGCAACCATCCTTTCGGTGTCAATATCAAGGATGTTCCTGAACGCAGAAAGATCAACTTCAAAATGGCGGGCACGCTTATAGTCCACATTACGCATCCCAACAGCAACCCAGGGCTTTCGAGCTGTGCAGACAAGTCCATCCTTAGATGCATTCCTTTCTTTCAAACGCTTCATAACCTTCTTAACATTTTCATCGTGTTCCTTCTGTCTTTTCTTGAAAGACTTGGACTCGGATATCATATCCCCCACATAGATTGCAAAGTAGTACAAGAAAGAGAAGGGAAGGACAACAAATATGACAACGATCCATCGGAAATTCACCAGGAAGTCAACCAACCCTTTCTTTCTCTTCGGACGAAGAGGGGCCTCAAGGTCCGACATTGTGGAGAACTGTGATGCCTGCACAGCAACAACAAAGTGTGTAAAACTTTTCATCTTGATCATAATCAGGAAACTATGTTAAGCATTGAAGATTTAAACCTAAAATTCAAGGAAATTGAGATAAAAGTAGGAAATAAGGAATTTAAACATTTATTGAAGGTTGCAAGGCACCTGCACTCTGCAGGTACAGAAAGACATGAAAGTTTGAAACTTTAGCTCAATTTCCAAAAGATTGTTAGGGTTGAAACCATTACCCAAAGATCAAATAGTGAGTGAGTGAGTGACCACTGAATCACTACTTGAAAGCGTGCACTGGGTGGCTCCCTTGGGAGTCGAACTTGTAAACTAGTGGTTACCAAGCAAAAAGTGAAGTTGGGGTTAGCCCCACAATAAACTGTTTTAGTATATGCACAATGTGATTTTCAAGTTGGACCATAGTGTATTCACATTTAAGTTACTAGTTCTACCAACCCCAAAAGAAAGAATAAAGTTCGAGTTCCACCTAGTTTAGTACATGGATCTGGAACAATGGTTACAATCTTGAACAGCAAATATACAGGAGCAACAAAACATGAAACCTTGTTCTTCTGCAATGATTGCACCACAATCTTATTTTTGTTTGAGAGATAAGCTAGTAGGTAGAACCAGATATTTAAATGAACATCTCATTCAAGGTGATCTAGTAGGTAAAACTTCAGATTTCAATGGGGCCATCAACTGGGATTGTGGGCCCAATCACATGGCCTATGTCAGGATAAAAAAACACACACATTTCATGTCCAATTAGATCATTGTGGTGGAAAACAGCCTAGAGGGTAAGTTTTGGGTCACCAAGTTGAATAATGCCCACAAATTTGTCTCTCTTTTTTTTTTTTGAAAACAGCCCACAAATTTGTCCCAAAAAGCAATGCTACACAACACAAAGATAACAAGCTATGGTAGGAAACAAACACAACCTTATTTAATACTAGTAAAATAGTTCTCTTAACAAACAAAGCAATTCTTGAAACCAAATAAAGCAACACATCTGAAAAGATGGAACACCCACATTTTAATTTTATAACACAAAGCACTTTCATCTTAAACTCCATGCTTTTTCACCCACTTTATCCAGTTTTACTTTATTTATCAAAGCAGAAGGCAAGGAGTGCATCAGTGCACCATAAACCAGTCCCCAAACATGCACAAACTTAGATCTAAACTTTACACTAAGCAAATTAATACACTGAATAGCTTATACGGACTAGCATTTCGCAGATCTACTCCCCACATGGCCACAAATGCCATGCATCAGATTAAACTGGTCAAAGAAGTAGACATATCACATATAGGCTGATAGGCATAAACAGAAGGAAAAAACTTCAGAACCATTCAAACTAAAAACACATACCCACTGCTAAAAAACTAATCTTTCTGCTAAACCCAGAAATCCCTTTCAAATATAATCAAAACCCAGAACGAAAAACATCAAACTTCAGGTCAAGAACGAGAAATGAGCCAAATATTTAAGCCATAAACCTTCAAGCATCAAAGAAACTGAGCACTGAAATCAGAACCTTATGAGTTAATGAGGTTGAATTGAAGGAGTGATTGGGTGAGAACTGAGAATACCTGAGCAAAAACAGTGGGCCGGCGAGTGTGGTGGACAGTGGAGAAAAATAACCCAAAGGCAGACGAGGAAAAATGACCCCAGCAAGAGTTTTATACTACATCGCAGCTGGACATAGCCAATGCATTTATCGAAAGGTGCATAATTACTCCGTGTTCTAAGAATATTGTCCTTTTCTAATAAGGTATATTTAATATTTTTATTTTTATCCATAATAATCATCATTTATACTTCTTTCTTGTAATAAATGTTACTTATTTTAGATAACAAAATTACAAATATCATTGTATTTATGGAAAATAGTAATTTTTTGAAACGTTGTAATATAGTAAATAATGACTAAATATTAGGGAGTACTTATTTATTTTGCATTTTACTTTTTATTTTACTACCTAATTGTGTAAATTGTAATATCGAATAATGAAAATGGCTCGGGACATATGGATTAGCTCATATGATGATCAGGGCCCAATGCGGCAATGCTTCAATTAGGTTAATGTGCGGGGTTTCTAAAGCTTGATTGGAATACTTAATTTTATATTGTTATTGTTGTAATGTTGTATGGGCAGATATTGTAGTCGATAATTGTAATTTTAGACAACAATTGTCTAAGGTCAACTCTTATGAAATCTTGTGCAAATTGTAAATAACGTGTATTTATGAGGGAATGAAAAAAAATAATAATAAGACTTTTATTTCAAATTTAGAGAGAGAACTACTTTATGAACAGATACTACACTATAATAGAGTCAGTAGTACTCAAAAAAAAAAAAAAAGGAGAGAGAGAGAGAACTACTTCTATAGTTTTATGGCCTTGTTTGAAAAATCATAGATAACGAATTGTGTTAGCAGTTTTAAGCGACGAATTAAAAGTTTGTAAATAGATATTTGATAAAATAAATGTTTACTATATATATTAGCATTTAATAAGTAAAAATACATATATGGACATTCATATTTTTACTATTATGATATGTAATAATAATAAAATAAACATAAATAAAAACAATACAAAAGGAAAAATAATAAAAATATTAATAACAACAATTACGATAACAAGACAAAGGGAGTCCGTAACTCTCCTTTGTGCGAGAGCTCAACACCCATCTTTCCCTGACATTAAGCATTGGAAAGGAAATAAAAGAGGAGCTTAACGGTTCAATATTAAAGAAGGTTTATGAAATAGTTTTTTTTTGTTTTTTTTGATAAGGCATTTTGGCAAAAGAAATTTCTATATCCAAACATTATTAAAAGCAGTGTTTCATATTTCGGCGACTTGGAGCAACAATATTACTCCAAATCACTAATTACCAAATGAAATTTTTGACATTTTAATTTGGTTCAACGTTAAAAAAATAAAATAAAATAAAAAGGATATACTAAAAATGTGAAGAATATAGCAACTACCAAATATGGCCTCTATTTGATGATAGTGCCTCTCATGGATCTTAGCGAGGCAATAATATATCTTATAGACTTCTAATCATTATTAGTTGTTCATCCTCTTTTCCTCCAATACTCATTCGTGCCACTAATCATGAGAAGACTCATAACCAATTTATATCTCATTATTTATATTTGTATTAATTGATACTAATACTGTCAATAAAAAAAAGAATAATTCTTTTACTAAAATTCTTTCTATGTATAAAATATTCAATTTAGATTATAATTGTTATATATTATAAACATTTGAACTAATTCGTAGAATGTAAATGACTTATTATAAACATTTGAACCAATTCATATAATGTAAATGAAATAACGTATGTGCATATCTTTTTAGTTTAATTAAGAGTCTCAAGTTCGAGCCCTACAAATACAACCACCTTAAAACTCAAAAGAGAGTATTTATACACCATGTGAAGTTTTTAAAATCTACGAAGAAATATTTTTTTGACCATTTGAGTTTCTATTTGGCATGAATAAGATGACATTAACCTAGTACATATGTGATTGACAAAAAAATAATAATAAAATAAATGTCTCTTTATAAAGTATAGACATAAATCACACAATGACTATTATTTTTTTTTTTAAATCTAACTTTTTTTTAATCACATTAAAGGAGCTAAAGTGTGACTTTTAAAAATGTGCTGTTTTCCAAAAAAAAAAAAAAAAAAAAAAAAAAAAGTAGTGCTGGATCTCTTGTTATGGTTTTAATTATTATTTAAATAAATAAATAAATGTTCCCCGTACTTATTCCTTTTAGACTTTAGTTATTGAATTGATTCTTATTCGGTGTCATCAACTACTTTATGATAAAAGAAAATTTATAAGAGAAGAAAAATAAATCATATAACAAATGGGAATTTTATATTACATACCTCGTATGGGCAGATAAAATGTTGAGAACGAAATTTTCCTTTAAAAAAAGTGATGACTTGGACTTATCCTAGCCGTCTCTTAAGTTTCATTAATAGTTGAGATCTTTAGAGGTTTTTTTTTTTTTTTTTTTGAAAGAAGATCTTTAGAGGTTGTTTGGTACTTTCATATCAATTAAATTTATTTATGGGAAAATGGCCAAGAATCTTGTGGTCTAGTGACACCAAGTTGTTCTTTTCTATGGGAGTTGTGGATTTGAGCCTTAGTTGACTCTTTGTGATTTGAGTCGTTTAAACTTTTTCAGAAAAATTTTATAACCTCTAACAAACATTAAAAAATAACAAATAATAGACCGTTTAATAAATCACTTGTAAATTAATAAACCATATGCCGGAAAATCACCAAGTCATCGAATTAATTAAGTAGTCAAAAATTAACTCAAATTAATCAAGTTATACACAGAATATTGTGTGTGCACACAACATCTTTCATGTATGTTCCTTCAATCCTTTGAATTCTTTATATGTGGAAGGTTCAAAATTTGCATTATTTATTTGCAGCAACTATTCAAGATTATGCAAGTAGTTGTTATTATCTCATAATTGTGTTAAAAAGCTAAAAGCATTTTTATGATATATGATATTTTATTGCAGTTATGTCTTGTTTAAATTTGACTAGAATGTGTGAAAGAAGAAAACGAATTGCAGCTACTTTGACTTTATTCTTAAAGATGTATATTGTTATTAGTAATTTTTTACTTTTGATGGCATCAGTGACATCTTTTCATAGTTATAGACCAAAAATTAGACAATATTCTATTGACTTTTATGCCAAACGAGATTATGTGAGACGAATTGTGTATGATAATGACGAGGCATGTGTTTCACTACTTTGGATGTAAGCTTTTAGAAAGCTTAACATTTTATTATGTTTAATTAGGTTGTGTACTTTTATTTTTATGTTTTTTTTTGTGACCTTATGAAACTTAACATTTGATGAAATATTTGCATGAAAATTAATTACAATATGTCTAGTTCAAGAGATACGGTAGATGAGTGGTATTTGAATTTAATATGTTAATTATATTTTTTTGTGTACTTGTCATTTAATATAATAATAATAATAATAGTAGTAATAATAATAATAATAATAATAATAATAATAATAATAATAATAATAATAATAATAATAATAATAATAATAATAATAATGAGCATTTTGGATTTTATACTACTTAGTCTCTTTCAATTCCTATATATACCAAATATTGTAATTGAAATTCCTAGTAATTTGTTTTCAAAAAAAAAAAAGAAGAAGAAATTCTTAGTAATTTTATTTCCTCAAACCAAACACTGGAATTTAAACTCTCACTTTATTCCATATTATTATTTTCCCATGGAATTACAATTCCTTTTCCACCTAATCCCTTCTCTCCAACTAAATGCCATGTAAAAAGATGTTGGATAATCAACGAGATTGGGGAGATCTTCCTTAAAATTGGATTATGAATCTTGTATTAAATTTGTGGACCATGGACGAGCATTAAATTACTTTGAGCCCTCAAAGTAATTTAATGCTGAGAGATTTGAGTATTTTCGTGTTTTGTTGCTTGGTATTACGCACTTACGTTTTATGTTTTTAACAATTGTGTTTGCTCGTCTTTGACTACTCAAAAATCATAAAACCAACAATGATTATTGCATTTGAAAGTCACAAGTTCAATTTATGCAAACATCATTTCAATTGAATCCATCACACATAATTTTTCTACTGCAATTTATTTTTATTATTCGATTTGTAAACTATTATACCAGAGTAAGATTTTATTTTTTACGTACTTAAATAGTGGTGTACTTGTGGCATGTTCTGCCGGCACCGCCCATCTGCAGTCCACCGAATGATTCTGACAACGGTCAATCCCTATACGTAACAAGCAAGTCTGAAAACAAAGTTATAATCTCAACTGAAAAGACAATTCTATCCTTGACATAAGTGGGTTAGACGGCCTAATCTAACAGAAGGACCCTAGATGGGATGAAATCAAAAGTAAGAGGACTATTAATCGTTGATTTAAAAGTTGAGGACTAAAAGTGACAGCGCCACTAAAATCGGAGGACCATGCGTTTGTATTTACTCAATAATTTTATTAAAGGATTCAAATTTCTAAAGTTCTGTCGCTTTTCAAATGGTATATTGAGGCTTTTAAAATTTGTCAGGGCGTGTAGGCCCCAGCCCATGCACCAAGTACCTCACGCTTTGTACATTTTGTGAGTATTTCACGTGCAGCCAATGGTCAAGTTAGTAGAAATCATATGGCATCTTTTTCTTTTTTAAACAAAAAATCAAATCTGATATCAAATATACTTTAACTTGTGAAATAAAGAAATATATTAATATTACTTACAAACAAAGCTCAGGTAAGTAGACACACGTAGAACAGGTACAGGTTGAAAAGAGCAAATAAATAGGTAGGTAAATAGATGGATGAAAATGAAGTTAAAAAAAAATTATTATCGACTCTCGTTACAAGATAGTATTTGTTCTTACTTATCTGTTGCAGTTTAAAGAGTCAATATCCACCATCGAATTCGATCATGTAATTTTTCCTCGAAGAGAATCACAAATGTGCCATCTGGGCACAATATATTTGGCAAATGAAGTTTGTAATTAATGGTGAAAACAATTAGATTAAATAGATATATTATAATGGTATATTCAAATAGGGTCATATCAATTATTCAAAATTTTCAAAGTCAAGCATGTGTTTTGTGTGTAAATATAACACATTAAAAAAAAAAAAGTTTTCAGTTCCAAGAAATTATAGATTGTATAGTGTATGATTTAATTTGAACTAAATTATAGTCATGCACTCATGCATCTTCGTAGTTAATGATAATAATGATTATAAATTATATTATGGGTGTTTTTAAATTTGAAAATATAATTTTTTATTTTTCAAAATGAAAAAATGATACTCCGTAGAAGTATATATATAAATAAATAAATAAATAAATAAATATAAATATATAGGTGCGAAAAAAAAGGGTATCCCTTAAAGTAATATAAATAAAATCGTTTACCGATCCAATAAAATTAAATTAGGAGAAATATGATTGGGTTTTAGTGGGTGGGTTTATTACTTTATTTAGAAACGACAGATGTATGCAGTGGGAAGATCATCGGATATTCGAGGCAATCAAGGGTGCTTGTAACTCTGCTGGCGATCACGTGAGAAAAACAGGGATACTCACGTGACATCGTGTTCAGTTGCGCATGTGATTATGACATACAGCCTATCATTACAGGCTATTTAATGGATGAAGGAGAATAATTTAACCCAAAAAAAAAAAAAAAAACACTAATACAACTCCTTTTTTTTTTTTTTTTTTTTTTTTTTTTCCTGGAAACAACCCGGCTCTAAGAATCTATTCTTAACTTTTACTCTCGCTAAATATTCAAATTTTATTGAAAGGAAAAAAATAGATATATGACTCCATTTATATTAAGTAATCAAAACATGCCACATATTAGGGAGTACAAAATGAGATCTTTGAGGTAGTAGTGTGCAAACTTCTGATAAAGTTTGGTTAACCGACCGAACTGAAGAATGTCACTTAACCGTTCTTTAACTGAAAAACGTCGTTTCGATTAATAGTTAAAGTATTTGTAAAATTTCGGTGTTAATTTGTTTAGATCCTCCCCAATTGTAAATTTTAGTATGTTTTTTAAATAATAAAAATCTTATCATGTGGTTTTTAACAAATGTGATAATTGCGAGCTTTTTCTAAATTTTTTCTCCTGCAAATAATTTTTTTTAAGAGTTAAAAAAGAAAAAGAAAAAGAAAAGGACAGTGAGACTCGCAAGTGCATCGATTATGAGCTTTGTTTACAGCCCTTGCTGTTGGTGCATGAGACACTAAGGGTCCGTTTGGAAAGCAGTAAAATGACTTCTGGAAAATGTTTTCTGGAAAATGAGTCATTTTCCGGAAAACAATTGATTTTCCAGTGTTTGGATGTATTATGGAAAACTGTCTTTGTGTGTTTGGTTCATTTTTTGGAAAATGAACAGGAAAATGAACAGAATTGTATGCTTCAACATTTTTCAAATTTAAATTTTTTACAAACAATTTACCTAACACGTAAAATTAAAGTTTTTTTTTTCCAAAAATTTAATTTTTTTTTACCAGTTCTGGTTTCCTTTCCTAGGAAACCAGAACTGGGCGGAATTCCGGTGCGGAATTCCGGTCCGGTGCGGAAATTCCGCGCCGGTGCGGAAACTGGTTTCCGCATCTGTGTGCGGAAACTGGTTTCCGCATCTGTGTGCGGAAACCAGTTCGCATCGGTGCGGAGATGCGGAAACCAGTTCTGGTTTCCGCATCGGTGCGGAAACCAGAACTGGTTTCCAGTTCGATTTCCAGTTCGAACTGCTCCTTTCCGGCAGTTCGAACTGGGGAAAATATTTCCGGCTGTAGGTTTTAGTTCCAAATATGGGTTTGTTGATGGAGAAGAGGATGAAGATCTGAACTTGTTGATGGAGCTTTGGAGTTTGTGGAGATGGAGCTTTGATGTTGATAGAGTTTTGCTGTGACTTGTGTGAAGGAAGCAAGGAGCTGGCGTGAAGCTTCAAAGATGTAAAATGACTTCCCCCAAAAAAAAGGGGAAGTCATTTTACAAGAAACAAAGGCCATTTTACATTGACCAAAGGGTCATTTTACATTTACCATCATTTTACATGTCTTACCAAACACTGGAAACCCGGAAAACGATTTCCAGAAATCATTTTCCGGGTTTCCAAACACACCCTAAAACAAATCATTCACATGCCCAAAAAAATTCAAATCTGCCCATTTGGCCATTTGTGTTCAATTGCTAGTGGTGCATGAGACACTTTAAAACAAATCATTCACGTGCCCACAAAAAATTCAAACTCCTGTAATATATCATCTCTTTTCTCTCATACCTTCTCCTTTTCCACTTCATCGCAAAATCATAAAAACCAAGTAAAAAACATTTGTGGGTTTACTCTTAGAGACAAAGGAATTAAATTATTTAAATTTCCCTTTGAATTTAAATAATTACAAAAATTAATAATCACAAGCACCTCTCTAGTAGTATATAAAACTTTTCCAATTTAGTATGCTAAAGGAATAAATGGAATAAATTTTAAATAGTATATATACCATTTTATATGAATTGATAGTTGATGACTAAATTGTAATCTAGGAAAATGATCAAACCCTTCCCTTTATACGGGAGGTGGTGGGTTCGATAGGCTGAGAAAGTAGTTAATACTACATTGTAATAGAGTTAGTAATATTCAAATAAAAAAAAAAAAGGAAAATGATCATTTTATATGCAATTTGAGACATAGATTCACTAATCACTAGTGAATATTGCACTACTTCAGGTGAACATTAGAATAGAAGAATGATACTTTATCTATTGATCAAATTAATTTTTTTTCTTTACTTTCTTTAGTATTTTCTTACAATTTTTAATTTGAATTTTTATTTAATAGTACTTTAATATATTTTATAAATATATAAATTTTATATATTAATATTACATTACTATTATGAAAATTGAATTTCAAATAATTTTAATCAATTCAAGTTTCGTTAATTGAATCAAACATATAAAATATGTGAGGAAGAGGGTAGTATGATAGAGATAGCCTGTACGTTAGGGAGAGACAGGCGTGATACTAAAGACGGAAAGATTAGAGAAATCATAGACAATATATACACATACACGCTGACTAATATAAATAACACCTTAATTATATGTTAATTATATATCTAATATCAAGTCCTTAATTCTAAGTTCTGACTACTAATTTGTCCTAATTAAATTCTTTGATTGCCTCTACCTATCTCCTATTAGGCGTTTGGTGGGAGGAAGAAATCGAATTAGGTGGGAAAGATCTTGTGGTCCAGTGACATCAAACCCTTCGGTGGTAGCCTTAGTGGAGGCAATACTGATGCTTCAATAGATATAGAATTACTAAGAATTTCAATTACAATGTTTGGTATACATGGATATTGAAAGGGAAGTAAGTAATATAAAGTCCAAAATGACTATTATTATTATTATTATTATTATTATTATTATAAATCCTAAATTCAAATATATGTCACGTTTTGAAAATTGAGGGGCACCATATTCTAATTTACATCACTAATAATTCACATCACTAATAATTCAGAAGTGCCAGTGATAATTGACATATTTATGAGGGGCATAAATTACAATTTTTTCAATATAAAATGTGTATGTATTCATTCCATGTAATTTAAATTTAATTCATTATATTATGCACACACGTACAAATTTTATTATTTAGAGTGGATTGAAAGTGCATAAATCTTGTAGTGCTAACTAATGTAATGCAATCTCACCATCACATTGCTCCAATTTTTGTCACTCTTTTAATGTATGTTTGGTGTACGTGCTTAAACTGCTTATTATTGTTTTTTGTACCATGAGTCCATGACACTTCAACATTTTATTGTTGCGTTAAATTTTGACCAAATTTGAATCCTATCACAATCTATTTGGATGGCTCTTTCCAATACCTATTGCTTTATTAATAAAGCTCAAAGTCAAAAGTTTGTTTAATATGTACCAAACCTATTTCAAGTGTTTAGACAATGTATAGATTCACTATTGAAATTTCAATGGCGGCATTCGTACCATTGAGTAATTTATTATCTTTCACTATACATGATGAAAATGGATTCTCAGTTAACTTCATGTTTGATTATTATATTCAAGTATATTGGATACAACATATGATATTTTCTTAGTTATAAGACTAATTTAAATTTAGCGTAACTAAAACGTTACATACTTACATTAGTAGTCTACCGATTAATTGGCTCAAGTTACTAGACTATTATATAAGTATATTGTGAATTTGTTCTGAAATAGGTGACATGATGGATGATGCATGATTTTTATATTAGAAGGTCATATGTTCAATTATTACTAATACATTATCCGTTGAATATTTCACACAATATATAAGAAATGTAATAGTCCTAAACATTTGAAATGCTTTAACTGAAACATATTTTCTCTTGTGAAATTTTGAACTAAAATAGTTTAAACAACTCATAGCTCCATTTTAATCAAACGATCATTTTGAGGGTGATTGGAGTGATGAACTGCCCCAACCACTCCAAAGAGAATACGGAGTAATAAATAAATCAATCAATGAATCTGCATTATTGTTGCCCCTTCAACATGAATGTTTCAGGCTTTAGCAAAAAGTGTTTTAAAAAAGAGACAATATATGATGGGACAATTAGCCGTTTGGTCTGCAAGTAAATACAACATCTAATGTCAGTATTATGCCATTTTTTAACTGCTGATATCATTAAAATGAATTTGCATTGTGTGGCAAATATCTATTAGTTGATTAAGTTAGTAAGTTTGATTAGTTGATAGTATTAGCTGATCATAGAGATATGTTTAGTAAATTAGTTGTTAGCTGATAGTTGATTATATGCAAAATGATTTTCTCAAAAAGATAATAGAAAATGCTGTTTTGAACAACTTTTTTAATTTTAGCGTTTTGGAGCAAAAAACTAATTAATTAAACACTCATATTGATCATTTAACCAAGTCAAATAGCTAATAGTAGTCAAACAAGTCAAAATTGATTGATAAGCTAACTATTTTCACAGTTAATGTAGTTTTTAACTTTTTTGTTTTTTAGTTATACACTTATGCTACATGGACTCTCAAATCTTATTCCATAAATTTTACTTCCTAATGTGGTGGACCGATAAACTACTTTTTTCATATAAGTCTTAATACAAGTATTACATCAAGATTTTGTGTATGGAGTAAAACTCATAAGTATACAATTTCTTTTTTCTTTTTTTAATTGATATTAGTATCTTGTTGGATTAAGTTTGAACTTGTCTAATGTTGAGATATGAGAACCACACTTGATTGCACATTTTTTTAATACGAGCCCAACATTCATATTTTAACTCTATCATTGAAAGCCCAACACCATGCTCAGTTTGACATTCATAATTTAATAGCTAGCTTAAAATTGAAATGTTAAAAAATTAGTAGCTACTAATTTATTTTGAAACACGGTCTAAGGTAGTGTATCATTTCTTTTTTACTCAGATTATAGAATAATATTCATCTTAAGTTTTCAAAAAAAAAATATAATTTATAATTTATTTGTAACTTATAATAAGTTGTAAACTCTAAAATAAATTTTATCAAACAAAGCTCAAATTATTTTAGATAGAGTTCAAATCCTACATTATCACTAAAAGCAAGTCTTAAGTGCAACCACTGTCAAGGTCTAATTTTTAACTTTTTTATTTTTATTTTTAAATAAAAATATCTTGGTGTTTGTGTTTTGTTTAGGATGAAACATGTATGAATGTCGAAGGAGACTCTTCTATTGGAAATTCTAAATTTTTATTTGTTACATTGAATGTTTTTGTCCTTTTAATTTAGAATAATCTAGTAATCCATCTAGTGTCTTGTGGTGGATAAATCCAATGTACCTACTGGGAAAACGTGTTTGAATTCAACAATCTATGTAAGTTTTTTTTTTTTTTTTTTAGTGCTTATCGTTTTCGTTACCCAATCAATTTTATTTTACCTTTTTATTTTAAAATTAATGTTGACTTATATTCTTTTTTATATATACTTTATTTTGTCACGCACGTATAAATTTCTACTTATAAGTTATAAAATCAATCACAATAATAACATATAAATTAAATTTATATTTTTATGTTTTAGATTTAATTTCCAAAAATAAATCTACAAGTATATTAATTCATTACTTTGGTACATAAATTTGGTTCAAAAGTCACTATTGTAACTATATAAATTTAATAATATATATGTACATAAATTCACTATTATTGATGACATTTTTATGTATCTGTAGTATTATTTTTATGTATTTTATTTTATTTATATACCTACAATATTATTTTTATGTACGAAGAACTCTGATTTACGATATACAGAGTAATTTGCAGGAACTTAACTAACTCAGTACTTTGACAAAGAGATCATAGATATCAGGAAACAACGATGTGGCCCACCAGGAAGATAATCTGAGAGTAGGCCCAACATCTGGCCCATTTCGACATACTAAACCACATGGGGGTGGAGCTTGCGATAATTATGTTTGTTTTGCATGGTTAAAATGTTAAATTATGCATTTCAGCTTTATCTTGTTTGACCGAAAGCGGGACACGTGTACAACGGTAATTCCACGCCGTAAAATTTTCAAAACAAAAAAGGCCCTAATATTCCTCTCAACGTTCGGTTGGTTCCTCCTCGAAGCAGACCAGTGTTCAGCTCTTCACTGCAATTTCCGATCAATCCTCGACCAATTTCCGACCTAAAGCTCCTTACAGGTACGCAGTTCAGTTCTCCTTTATCCATGATTCTAGGAAGGATCATCTCACGAACGTTCCGCTTCCGATCGGGTGCCGTCGTTCCGGAATCGGAAGTCGAACCCTTAACAGTAGTTTCTGCTAGCAATAATAAGTTTAATTTTGCTGTTAGAAAAGAAATGAATGAAAACGTGAACGTTTAAAGCAGTTATGTTGCCGGAATGAAGTAATTTGGAGACTGAGACGATGTTTACTGTTCACAGACTCTATGTTATGAAGCAAAATGAGAATATGTTCTTAAATCTCAATTCTAGTGAGTAAGTGCTGTGCCAGTACATAGAAACTATAGAGGAAGGTTTAGGTACGAAAAGAAGGAATGAAAGCTACTCAACATTAGTATTTTGAACTGAATGATTGAAACTCTTTTTCCCTTGCTTGGAAAATCATCATCGCAATCTAGGTAAGAGGCGAACTATTATGCCTTACTTAAAAGATAACAACAGTAAGATGGAAAGTGAATGATTGAGCTCAAAAGTTTAAGTAAACCAATTGTAAATGCATACAGCTTTGATGAACAGGTGTTAATCCTCTTCCAGTTTAAATAGTTTTTGTGCCTCTGCAATTCCATTTTGTGTTGACTTGAAATACTCAAATCGGTCTTGTTTCCGCTTACTCCACACTCCCACCCCAAATCCCCTCTTTTAACTCTTAATATCTCATTTCACTTTTATAACTCTCATTTATTTATTTATTCTTTACAGGGGACAGTTTCAACTATGGCTTCCTCCTCCTCTGAGCCAACTGCAAAACCAGAAGGAAGCAGTGGCAATGATGTTTGTGGTGGAGAAACATCAGAAACAGCAGGGCCTACAGGAAGCGATCAGCTATCCTTGTACAGAGTACTGAAGAAAGCAAAGAAAGAGAGGGTCTGCACAGCTAAAGAACGCATCAGCAAAATGCCCCCGTGCACTGCTGGCAAGCGAAGCTCTGTATATCGTGGTGTCACTAGGTATTTGAGCTAGAAAATCATAGTAACACATTAAAATGCATGTCCAAATAGGGTCAATTTGGGTGCTGTTCCTTAAAAGGGAATAAAAGCTTAGTCACTTGCATTTAATGAAACATACTGCATGATAGTTTCTCAACTATCTTTTCAATTGTTCTTTTCTTCCTATAACTAATACACTGATGCTACGTAATATTATCTCTTAGAAATTTACATTTATACTCAATAACACTTTTCTTTCTCTTATACTTTTTAGCAAAAGTCCTTTTTATTTCATTAAACCTTGTGTAGCATATTTTGTGCATTACTTCGAACTAGTTCTGTTGCGTTGCATTTGCAATCTTACATATAGTTGTGGATGTTTTTTGAAGTGATTCCTTGTATGGTTATGCATGATAAGTTTTGTTTTGAGTAGACTCAAACCATGTTACAAAGATGAATGATCAGTATGCATCTTTGCTATTGTTTGCTAGCACCATTTGAACTTCCGTTTAACCTTTTTGTTTTTCATTAAATGATGGAATACTGCAATGGCAGTGTACCTCCCTTGAGATTTAAACTATTTCAATTAGGCTAGACAAGTGAATCTTGAAGTTTGCTTCTGATAGTTTTACTGAAAATCGGCCACAAGTTAAGGCTATAAGTGCATAAGCATCTAGAAGTGCTTGTGCCATTTAGTTTTGCATAAAGGGTATGTAGAATTAAGCAACCTGTACAAGTTCTTCCCACACCTATTGTTTTCCTAATGCTAAAGTGCGCCAGTTTCTACTTTCTAGATTGGAGTTGATTTGAAAACAACTAAGAATAAATGTACAATTTAGAGGTTGCATTAAATTTGAGTTACTAATGGATAAACTGGCAATTATTGTGCCACTTGTTTTACTTAATAGGGTTTTCATTACTAAAAATGCATGCAAGTACAAATAACTTATCCTTTCATGGCAAAATTTTGATACATGATTTTGGATGTATGAGTAGGCATAGATGGACTGGTCGTTATGAAGCTCATCTTTGGGATAAAAGCACCTGGAATCAAAATCAAAATAAGAAGGGAAAACAAGGTGTTTCTCTGCCTCTAATAGATTCATTGTTATTTTTTTTACATGATGATATAAAGTCTAACTTGGAGCTCAAATGCCTCGTTGAATTGCATGTTTCAAAATACTTACATCTGTGTGGACATTGCGTGCTGATTGGTTCATGATCCCTGTGAACAGTTTATTTGGGTAAGTAGTTTGATGTATTCTTTTCTTAAAAGTGAAAATGATGAGGTTTTAAATTAAGTTAACCATTTAACCATTTCTGGTTAAAAATGCCTGTAGGTGCATATGATGATGAGGAGGCTGCTGCCAGAGCATATGATCTTGCTGCTTTGAAATATTGGGGTCCTGGAACACTCATTAATTTTCCAGTAAGAAAATACAGATCCATAGCTTAACTGATTTCTGTAACAAATACCAGAATCCAGAGTTTCTTCCATCCTGCACCTCAAATCCTCCTACCATTTTCCTTTAACATTAAAATATAAAATTAAGTTTTCATTAGGTTTGGCAGTAAGACAAGTATGTTGTCCAGTTCTGTTAATTTATAGTCTCTCAATCCATTTCAAATTATTTTCTTCTACTTTTTGTCCAAAATTAAAAGGATCCCTTTACTTAAAGGGTAAGGAATACTATCTACAATAATTCAGGTTTATATAAAAGGTACTAACTTTAGCTTTGAAGTGACATTTTCCCTATAAACTATGTGCTTGTCAGAACTTCTTAATACACAGGTTCAAATTATTATCCTCACGGTGGGTGGGTAGCTTACAATGATAACTTGGGATTTGTGGTTTCCTAGAGCTTAAATCTATAAAAGATGCAGTTGGAACTTTGATAAATGCCTATTTAATAGATACTTGATGAATCTATGGTATGTAATTGAGGGAATCTTTACTTCTATTATTTTAGGTAACAGATTATACAAGGGACCTTGAAGAAATGCAAAACCTTTCGAGGGAGGATTATCTTGCATCACTTAGAAGGTATGTAGTTATCTACTTACCTGCAATTACATTTACTCTGAAAGCTTATAATTCAAATGTGGTGTGGTTTATGCAATTTCTTGCAGAAAGAGCAGTGGATTTTCCAGAGGAATCTCTAAATATCGTCCACTTTCTAGGTAATGCTTGCACGTGACAACTATCTCCTCTTTTATTTCATGGCTCATGAAATCAATGATATATCTGTATGTTTGCCACTTCTAACAATACATCTGATCTAGTTTACTTTCTTGCATAGTAGTCGGTGGGATTCACAATTCGGTCGTTTACAAGGAGCTGACTATTTCAGCAGCAAACATCATGGTAACTGTAACTTTTTCCTCTTGTGAAGATAGGACCAAAATAATGAAATTCATAATATTTGGAAATTCTAATTTCTTTTATCTGTCTGGTGCAGGTGATGATGTCACTGCAGATAATGAATATGTAGCTGGTTATTGCATGGACCAAAAAATTGATTTGTCAAGTTATATCAAGTGGTGGGGAGCCAACAAAGCTCGTCAAGCAGATTCCTATGTAAAAGGGACATCAGAGGAAACCAAGCATGGCTGTTCTGAGGATACTGGTAATGAAGCTTCAGAATTGGCAGTTCAGCCAACTGAACCTTATGAGATGCCACGCCTGGGCTTGTCACAAAAAGGAAAAAGTCATAAAAGCTCCACAACTTCTGCTATGAGCATTTTGTCACAATGTGCAGCTTACAAGAATTTGCAAGAGAAGGTAGCAAAGAAGAAAGAAAAAGTTGAGAATGATGAGAATGAAAACAAAAATACTATCAACAAAATTGATTATGGGAAGACAATTGAGAAATCAATACATGATGCTGGAACTGAGAGGCTTGGAGCTTTATTTGGAACTAGTGTAGGATTAACAATCAACAGAAACATCCACCCACTCACTCCTATCTTGTCTGCTCCCCTACTAACCAACTACAACAGCATAGATGCCTTAACAGACCCTGTTCTTTGGACGTCTCTTGTTCCTGTTTTTCCTTCAGGATCTTCACGTGCTACTGAGGTTTGTTGTTTATCTTTTATTCTATTAATAATTAATAATTTACAAAGCACTTGTATAAAGGCAAATATACATTGAAGGGGAAGTAGATCGATCAACTCCGGTTAATATTATACTTCCAGTCATGCGATTGATATATTTATGCATCATGATGCTCGTACAAATTCATGCAGGTCACAAAGCACGAGTCTGGTTCGGATTATACTTTTTTCCAGCAAGAAGACTGAATCTCTCATAAGATGAAAGTTGTTGCTACAGACTTATGGTGTCCATCTATGAGTTTAAGTTGTTGAAGGATGGGCAAACACTAAATTTTCAGAAGGTTTGTATAATTATAGCTTTTCCTGAATGTAAAATGGTGAGTTCCCTGAGATAATGGTAGCGTGGATTCCTGCATGTAGAAATGTAAAATAGCCTATGACATTTATTTATTTATTCTTTCTTTCTTTTAGACCAGTTTGATTCAACTCTTTTTTTTTTTTTCCTATTTTTATTTTGTGCATTTAGGTTTAAGGAAGTATTCCAATTCATGTTGGCAGGTAAGACAATTTCTATTTAATGTGTCAATTTTTTATTGGTTGATCGCCAACCAATAAATCTTTGATTAAATTTTAGATCATCAGACAATAGTCATTCGACTTGTTTGGTAAATTTTGTCTTGCCTGCCAATTGAATAGCCTATTCCATGCAAGACATAGGAACTTCTGTTTGGGACATGAAAGCTTGCTAGTGGTTTCTTAAAGGATCACAAATGTCAATTATGTAGTCATAGATTCTCATGATAGTGTCAGGGCATATTTCATTTCCAGTCTCCCACCACAAATTAGAGGCCCAAAACAAACCACTTATTAATGTGTTAACTGTTATGCCACCGAGTCTTGCCTCCAGGTCCCACTTTCCTTTATCCATAGACGGATGTGTCTTTGGAAAGGTGATCATTTTCTTGATGCCTCAAAAGTCACTGATCGAGTGGGTTCTTGTAGCAATAAGTGCCAAGTTGAACGTGTTTGTGGATGATTTTTTAACCAATTTAATAATTCTTTCCTCTTTTTTTTTTCCTCTTTCCTTTTCTTATTTTGTATGTTCTTGTGTATCTTTGCTTGAAAATAGTAGCTAACTGCACTATTACAAAACCTTAACTCAAACTACTAGTTGCAGTTAGTTGTATACTCATCTCAGAAAACATTGAGTTAGTGGTGGTGGATAGGTACTTGATGATGGTCTATGTAAAGTTGGCCTAAATCCCTTAGGACAATTATATTAAATCGAACCTGCCCTCTCAAGTAAGTCTTTAATCTTTATGACTATAAATAGAGGGGAGAATGTGACTTAGTTGGACTAAGTCACATTCTCCCCTCTATTTATAGTTAGTTCATTATATTTATGGCTATGTATTCATCTAAGGTCCTCGTCCAACATTCCGGGTCATTGAACTCGAATACAGCAAATGTCGCTGGCATTGAGTTTTGAGTGAGACATGTTGTTAGTTGTAACTGCTTCTGAGAGTAATAACCTAACCATTATTATCCATGAATGTACAAGAATATATAAATAGCAATGAGAATAGCCAACAATGGCATCCTGATCGGTTTTTATTTTTATTTTTAATACAAATATACTATGCAAATTAAAAACACCATTGAAGTTTGAATATCTTTCCTTTCCTAATTCTAGGTTGCCATTCTGGTGTATAGTTTTAGGGTTTATGTTAAAGTCAAGTTTTAAAAAAATTATGGCAAAAACTTGTGTGAGACCGTCTCACCATGAGACGGGTCGGGTCGGGTCGGGTCACGATGCAAATATAACACTTATATGCACAAATGCCATACTTATATGCTCAAATGTAATACTAATTAGGAATAAAATTTTTGTTACTTATTAGGGTAAATGTAATACTTTTAAGGAAAATATAATACTTTTACATTTCGATTTAAAAGTATTACATTTTTCCTCAAAAGTATTATATTTGCCCTTATAAGTGAGAGGCACTTGTCAACATTTATGAAAAATGTATTACTTTTTCTCTTATAAGTAACAAAAATTGTATTTTTGATTAGTGTTAGATTTGATCATATAAGTGTGAGATTTGCACATATAAGTATGACATTTGCATGATGCTTTGACCCGACCCGACCCGTCTCACGAATAAAGATCCGTGAGACGGTCTCACACAAGTGTGACCCAAAAATTATATGTATTGAGTCATCGAGATAACACATATCTACACCATTTAAAGAATCTCACTGAAAAGATGCATTAAAAGAGGGCTTTTTTTTTCTTTTTTTTTTTTCTTTTAATAAATATATAATATAGATCTCTTAGCTTTTGGATGAAGATGTGTGGATTGTTGAGTCCTTTATCATAGCCGCCATATTCCTTTTTGAATTTTTTTCTTCACTTAAACACACCACTTCAGCTTTCCAAAAGAAAAAAGAAATTAAAATACACCACTTTAATCATTTAATATTAATTTAATTACATAAATCATTTAACCTTTTTACTTCTTTTTTTTTTTCGTTTTTTTTTTTTACAATAACCATTTTTACAATGCCTCTTTCATTGGCTTTCAAATAACAATACAGTAATGAGAAACCTTCCAGTAGAATTGTGAGTTTTTCGTAAATCAAAGAAATTAAAAAAGAAAGAAAAAAAAAAAACACAAGCTAGAACTGCTTCAATTCATTAATTATATATTCTTGGTGTGCATGGTATTGACCCGTTTTCTCTTGTCATAAGTAACTCCCCTAGCCTTAGCCTGAGCGTCCCGGAGCTCCCTCAAGTAGAGGCGCACGGCGCGGCAGCCAAAGGGGTTAGCCTCCGGCAAGCCGCCGTTCTCTTCAAAGGCGGCGCGGAGGCGGCCGACGAGGGCGTCGAGGCTGCCCCAGGCTTGGTTGAGCGGGCAGGGACAGGGAGCCGGCGGCTGCGGCTGCCCAAAAAAAGGACAGGAAACGGTGTGAACCTTTGTCTTCCCGAACTGATCGAGGTACTTGAAGAACTCAAGGATGTTGGCGCCGCTGCAGCGGGAGAGGAGTAGCGGCGGCTTGTGGCTTTTCAGGTACCGCCCGAAGGCGTTCCAGTCGCGCTGCTTCTGCACCTCGTATCGGCTCATTGTCATTATAGTGTATTACTCCGTATATTATTATATGATACCAAACTTAAGGAGGATTTCGACAATTATATATACAAGTACACAGCACCATTCATGTCCACAACTCCACATATAATGATCAAACTAAGTATGATTACGATTTGTGGAGTAGGGTCCCTCAGTTTAAATTAGTTTAACTGTTTATACTTTATATATATGGGGTCAAATTCCTGTGCAGACAAGGTTTCCTATGCGGATCACTCGCTATTGGGTACACATAAATATATCATAAAGTGTTTAAAAATGTATCATTAAGTGAGTGTTTTTTTTTTTTTTTTTTTTTTTTTTTTTTGTGGTGTGTTTGTACATTTTATTCTGGTGCATTTATGCATACTTAAGGGTGGGTGCAGTCCGCAACAACAACACAAAAACCCTGTTCGCATTTGATCAGTATATATATATATATATATATATATATATATATATATATATATATATATATATATATATATATATTGAATTAGAGATAATACAAATGCAAACAAAACTACTCAAAAACCTTGTATTCAAATGACATGCAGTGACTCTCTCATATGGGAGATTCAACAGATTGAGAAAGTATACATGAACAGAAAGTACTAAAAAAAAAAATATAATTTATAATTATGGTTATAATGAATAATTCAAGTATATTGCACTTGATTTTATATTTGAATATAATATAATAGGACAGGCATGGGCCATGAGCAAAATTGGCATGTGGAATCATTTCAAGGAGTGTCGTCAGTTTCACACACGTATTGCACCTTGGAATTGCAAAAGACGAATTAATGGAGATGCGGGGTATCGATCCCCGTACCTCTCGCATGCTAAGCGAGCGCTCTACCATCTGAGCTACATCCCCAATTGTTCTATCTGTTCGTATTTATTTTATGTATCAAAGTAATTCATTATTATTACACAGTCGGCAACTCATGGTGAGAGTGTGAGACTTCTCAATTGCCTATAAAAGAAAGACAAAGTCAAAACAAAATGGTTGCTTCTTAATTTGTGTACCATAACTTTGTTCTTATAAAAGAAACACGAGATGAATAAAAATTGACTAAATTTAAATATTTAATTTGGATAGCTTGGGAGCTTTCAAGAATTTTATTATGATGGGCTAGCTTCATGATGTGGATGGCTGGATTTCATTTTTAGTATTGCAATCATATTTTCAGCTTTAATTTGTGGCAGCTCTTGAGTGCCCTACAATGAGGGGAAAGGTCAAGTCTTTTTGTCTCTTTTATGTCGAATGATATTTTTATTTTTCTAAAGTTACTTTTATGTTCTTGGTAAAGAACAAGCGCAAGAAGAATTGTGATTTATTTATTGAAAAACTAATAATTTATTTGTTAGTGTGCTTGTGCAGTTGGACTGAAATTTCTTTTGCTGGACTTTAAACCATGTTAGCATATTTCATGTTCTCTTAATTAGCCCATGCCTTCACTTTCAATCCTATTCAATTCCCTTTTTGCTTGTTTAGCTTTGAGCCATACAAGGATAATAAGGTGGATCTTCTTGGGCCAAATTTACTATTCATTGCCTTAAATATCTTGATTTGGGATTGGGCTTCTAGAGGCTAAGTATATTTATTCGAGGCGACGAGATAAATTAACAGTCATTATTCGATGATGTATGTGTACGGTGTAAACTCAACTTCTTTGTAATAGTCTACATATGAGGGAAATAAAACGCACTAGAAAGACCTTGGGCTATAGGCTCAATCAAGCTCGAAAGCTTCAGGTATAAAAATTATGCTCTACCAGTGTACCACGGAACATCCCTTTCCAGGCATGTACGTTTTCTTTTTATATTTTGGTCTCAAATGTGAAATGTTCTGTCGCAATTAATTACTGGACTGTATGGCTTGACAGCTTAATACATCCGCAAGGTATATTCCCACTAATTAGTTTTTATATCACGAATCTAATACATCCGCAGGTACCCCCTCTAACCTGGTACAAAGAACAAAGATCTACTCTGGATAATTTAATCAAGGAGGGTATGACATATGATGGTATGATATTTCCTAAAGAAATACTGTGTATTTCTATTCTCTGCTCCTAACTTTTACTCTCACATTCAAAATCTTGATAAAGATGTAGACACTTTTATTATGACTCATATGAAAAAATAACTTATCTAGTCACATAAAAAAGTAGAAGTAAGGGAATAAAAATTGAAAGTACGTATAATAAAATTCTTCCGGTATCCCTAATCATATATGATAGAGTCGTATGGGAAGTCCATTTTGAGGGGTTGGCATCATGTCACCAACCACCTTCTCCTTGGGCTCTATCACCTCCCATTGGTACTTCTTCACAACATTGTGTAGGAAAGCTAGTATGGCTAGCCGTGCATACTCTTTTCCGGGACACGTCCTAGGCCCTCCCCCGAAAGGCACGTACGTGTAGGGTGCACTCCCTTCCCCCCTCTCATATCTGTCGGGGTCAAACTTCTCGGGATCTTTAAAATACTTGGAATTATTGTTGGTGCTGCTCACGGTCCAATATACCTATCAAAATTTGAACACTTGCTTTAGCTACTAGCTTTTCAATTTCAACCATTAACTTTTTAGCTTTCAGCTAGATGTGCTAATACAATCATGCATAATAATTTAGGCTCTGTTTAATAAATCTGCAAGTTTAAAAGCTACCAGATATCAGCTTATTTTGAAACGCTACTTAGTAATTTACCTTCCAACCCCTTGGGATGGTATAGCCTGCATAGGTGAAATCTGTGAGCGCTTCCCTAAATGTGCCTTGAAGAGGAGGGGTTAGTCTCATAGTTTCACATATTACATTCCATGAATACTTCATTTTCTGCATATCTTCCCATTCCAATCCCTCTCCCTCCTTCTTTCTCCCTGCAATCTCCATTTGCTCCGCGCGAATTCGCCGGTAGATCTCCGGTCTCTCGCCGACGTATTTCATCAGGAAAGTTATGGTGGTCGCCACCGTGCTGTATCCGGCCACCACTAATCCCATGATTTTGTCCACCGCCTCGTTTTCCGGCATCCCCGCCGTCATCATGTGAGAGAGTATGTCTCTCATGGCGGCGCCGCTCCGCATTGCCTCTTTCTTCTCCTGAACCACTCTCCTCAGCTCTTCTCTAATGGCGGCCGCCGCCTTGTTGGCCCGGTAAAACGCCGTCCCGGGGAAGTTGAGAACCATGGAGTGCATCCCCAAGGTGACGTCATCGAAGTAACTGATTAGCCGGGTTATACGGTTCGGGTTATCGATTCCGAGGAAGAACCGGCCCGAGAGGGCTAGAGTGAAAGATTTGGCGAGCGGGCAGGCCCGAACTTCTGTTCTGCCTTCGAAGTGGTCCCGCAAGAGCTCTCGGGCCGTAGAATCCATATTGCCCAAGAATCGGGCCAGCGCTTCGGGCTTTAGAAAGCCCGGTTGGCGAATCATCGCCGCCTCCTCGTGGCGGACGGTCTCGGGCTGGGGCTGAGGTGGCGGGGTTTTGGGCTGGTAGGAACGGAATAATCTCTGCGTCGCGTGAGGCCTAAACGCGGTGAAAAGCTTTTGCTCGTTGGAGAAGAGAAACTTGTGACCGTTGGGCCCACATATCACCGCCGTTTTCTCCCCTAATATCATCGTCTTGAAAATTTCCGGCGAGTATTTCTCCATCCGGTCATGGACGAATTTCTCCGGCTTCCCAAACAAGAATCCGATCGTCTCTCCCAAAATAGGCCATCCAAAACTTCCCGGCGGGAACTCGGGATGTTTTTCCGGCCGTCGTCGAAATGCGTAAAGGGCAAGTAAAAGAGGGAAAGAGAGAGAGATGATTAGAGCGAATATGGCTTCCATTAGCAGAAATAACAGTACTAGATTGAGACATTAATGTGAAGTATTAGGACATTTATATAGAGATTTGGATATAAACAATTCACAAAGACATTTCACAATTATGATATAAACAATTCATAATCTTCCTTAGGCCGCCAGATATTGGGTAACCATCCAACAATGAATAAATATTTGATAATATTTGTACTAATTCATGGTATGCCTGCATATGACAATGGATTTTACTATCCCCAAATTATATTATCCACACTAGGTCCATCCTATATAAAGTGGACCTTGAAATATATTTATTTGTATTATGTTACATCTTTATTTTTAGTATGTTTATTACTCCGTATACTTTAATCAATGTTACAAAAATCGCACCTAAGCGTTAGGCGTGACCAGTCGTTTAGAATTTTGACGGAATCGCCGTTCTAGGCGACCGACTGCCTAGGCTACCGGTTAGCTATTTTTTTTAATGTTTTTTTAAATGAGTTATTTTGCTCAAATCGATGTCATTTTTAGTGAAATAACTCTAAATTTTTCCAATGGATCGCACATTCGAAAGTGTAATTAAAAAATTTTAAATCAGGTACTCTAATATTAATACTTTGTGAGTAGTGACTTTGTGTTATGTTTTGATTCATTAAATCTTTATACAATTTACAATTCTAGAACTTTATGGACATGTTTATGAATTAAACTTTTTAACCAAATCTTCATCAATTAAACTTTTTAAACTTATCAACTTAACGACCTTTATGGACATGTTTATGAATAGTTTATATGTTAGTTGATGACACCACATTTCTCTTCAATTTCCTTAGCATATATGTAAACTCCAGTCTATTAGAAGGCATCGAGATTTACTTTCAATTCGAATATAATTGAATATATTATTTGGTTTAATTAAATTGTTTATGATTAAAGAGAAAGTAATTGTTAGTTATATACACATTATACACGCAAGTGATAATAATTAATTATAGTATTAAAATACCTAACACATAAATTTTAATTTAGTGCTGACGTAGTGACGTTTGACATTTTTATTGAATATAATTTTCCTTTGAATGTGGAGTCGCATATGCAATTATGCAAACGTGAAGCCTCTATTCGTGACAATTGGCAAATTGCATCTACCTATGACTAATACGAGGTTTAAGTTGTACTGTACCAAAAATTTGGTTGCCCAGCCGGCGTCCGATGATATGAATTTTTATTTTGATAACTCAAGTTTTTTTTGTTTGTTTTTTTTTTTTTTTGTTTTGTTTTTGTTTTACTGGATTATAGTTAGGACTTCATAAATTCGTCTCCAAACTTAAGAGGAGGTAAATCAAATCAATTTAGTTTCGAGATTCAATATTAAATTATACACTTTTGCGCACAATGAGCTCATTCCAAACCTAAACCAATTCTTATGTTGTTTAATTTACTTATCCCGTGTGGTTTATATATCATAACATATTGTAAGATAATTGTGTTAAAATTGAGACTTGTCAAGAAATGATTGGCAAAATATTTGCTCTTGGGGCATCAGTAAATTTCATTTCGTTGAACTAGAAAATAACAATTAAAAAATAAAAAATAGTGGAAAGGTACCTAAGAACAAGACATAAAAGTAGGTCAAAATGCTCTTGAGTCTTCTTCAAGAACTGGCAAGAAAGAATGTGAATGTCTACCTTCATTGAAGTGTTTGACGAGCCATTTAATCAACTTTAACCTTGATTTCTATTCACTTTTCTCTACTTTTAAAATTATGATCAATCTTAAGGCATACACAACAATGATAAAATAATAGGGAAAAAATAAAATTATTAGGAATAAGAAGGAAAGAAGTGATAAAGATTAAAATGTAATAATAATAATAATTCCAATTCTCTCAAACTAAACAACGTAATTTTCATGACTGCTGAATAAAATTGAAAAAGTATATTCCAATTAGGAGGAAATTGAGTATGTAAATAAGACAACGGAAATAAAATAAATTGATTAAAATGCCAAAAGGTCGATATTAGTAATAAGATAAGGAAATGTGAGATTATCTAACAACAAATTGAGGTGTATCTCACATTCCCTGAAAAAATTACATAACTAGAACCAAACATGAGAATTTTATATTCCCAAGCAAATATAACCTTAGTTATCGTATATAACTTGAACCAAACGCCCTATAACAGGTAAAAATCCAGAGGTTGAAACGTGAAAATCACCACTACCCAGTTCCAGTAATGGTGTTTAAATGGAGTACAATAGTGTTTAGGTACAATACAGAACTGATGAATGTCAAATGAGTAATCACAACATGAAAATTCCATCTACAGCAAATCAATACAGTACAACAAATTACAACCAAAATCTTCACAAAAGCCGTGATTTCCCTTTACAATATCAACACCAATCATTTACCACATTTCAAAATTCAAATGCAGGTACTCATCATCTCTATATTCATCTTTACCAATAGAACAAGCCAACCTCTGGAGTGGATGCAAACCAATGAGATTTGAGATGCTCCACCGCCAACTCTATGTTGTTGTCACACCAACAACAACGTTGCTCACCTACCATTTACATGGATTATTGTAAATATCCAAAATAGGGGTGTAAACTAATCAAATGTTTTTTAATTCGAATCTGAATACGAATCTGAATATATTTGATTCGACTATATTCGAATATATTTATATTAGAACTTTAAAAAATTAGTATATTAATAGAATATTAGTATAATAGTAGTATTTTAATAGAAAAATCTATGCTATTTAAATTTAAATTTTTATTACATTTTATCTTAATTTATTGGAGAACTTGTAAAAAAAATTAAGTTAGGCATTTTGAATTTGAATATTTGAGTCAAATCGAATATATTCGAATAATGTGGTCGAATCGAATAGTAATATATTTGAGTTGATTCGATTCGTTTACATCCCTAATCCAAATGACATGGACATAAGTGGCAGAAATAAATTTTACAGGATGGAGGCTTACCAACTTCCCACTTTCATCAACAGACATGGGGTTCTGGACAACTACAGTTTGATTCTGTGGTCGAGTTGTAGCCTGCAGCACGTGAAACAATATTCAATTCAGAATCCTGATCTAACACTTGGTAAGTACAAAAGAGAACATTGGAGATTGGAGAACTCACTGTTGGAGGTGTCATTGATGAAGATGTAGCAGTTCCATTGGGTGTGTGGGGTTGAATAGGCGCTCTTGTATCTCCTGCCTGCTAGGAAAATGCACATAGAATTGACATGCTTATAGATTTAAAATGTATCCCAGATGTGATAATGGTAAACTGTACAGATAAATTACGTGGCAAGATAAAGAAAAACAGTATTCTGAGAGCTTCTAGGGAAAAGGATGATATTATCATTAAAGTAACTAGATGTTCTAGGGTTATCTCATTTGTGAAAGATTTTTTGTTTTCATTTTCTATCACTTCATGTTTTAGGCTTGTGACAAAAAGCATGGTTAATATTATATTTTTCTCCTATTCAGATTAACATTGTAAGTTGGAATAATTGGCAAGCACAAAACTCTGGTTTCTTAGCAGATCAGATATTATTTGTCTGAATCACTCTCCTTTGGTACAGACAACATTAACCTACCTCACTGCTAAATCAGAGATCAACCAGAGTACAGATCCCAAATACATTCTAACCTTAAAGGTTTTCTAATTATGGGCCTTCCTTTTTCTTGCTTGTCTTTACATTTTCAAAGGAGGAATGGGTGGCAGATGCAGGGTTGGGGTCAGGGTTGAGCTCTCGCCTCTCAGATCCCCTTAAATATTCTACATTTAGATGCACCAATGTCACTAGGCTAAACAGAGAGTAAACAGTTTTTTTGTTGGGTCCACAACCTAAACATGAATGAAGCCATGCTTATGGAAATTTTCCTCTAAGAAGAATGGTTTCCATTCTCTTTCATTTAAATACTCCGTATCAGTTTTGAACAAATTAATTGGCAACAATAGTGCAGACTTTATGAAGTCTGATGTGCAGGAAAACAATAGTGTAGACATAATATAGATTAGGAAGAAGCTATACTCACATTAACATTAGTGATGAAGTGACACACAGCACACTTGACAGAGGGAGCTCCAGATGGATACATCAACATTGTACGGCAGTTTCCACAGTTAACATGAGCAAACTGGTTTGGTCCTGTACATCAGGAAAAATTTCACTCAAATTAAAGGGGCGTGAACGTGCAAGATAAGGCATAAAACCCACAACTAAAAGCAATAAACTACAAGCTAAAAGCCTAAAACAGCTTTCATAAACAAAGGAGAATCCTAAAATTGTCCTGAATGTTAAGTGATAAATCCAGTGAACTCTAACCACCAACTTATCCAATGCTCTTTGAGACTATTTTCTACAAACATCACTCGGTGAATGATGATACTCGGACTAATCATATTTCAAAATTTCAACTGCCATTATCGCATTGCACTTTTAACATGAACTAACTTCATTGCCTATCAACAGTCTGAATTCTGAAACAGACAAGAGAGATAATACTTCCTAGAAGACTACTGAATCATAAAGTTCACCAAAAACACTTACTCAGAACACATAAGCCCACTTAAAATCTTTGATTAATGTAATAAATCCTCTTAAACATTGGTTATATACTTAAATTATTGCCATTAAACGCTCAGAGTTTTGTGATTCAACAAATTCAGCAAACATGAGTTGTGCCTACCCCCTGCAATATTATATTCAAGTATCAACCAACCATAATTTTTCTTCAACTCTTCACACATAAAAGGTAATCTCACCCAAACTTCATACGCATCACAATGCAAGAAAGCATGTAATAAAAAAACAGGCCTCAACCTTTCGTAGTTTCCTATATTGATAAGTGCATTTATGTCTATATTTAGACCATACTTGGACTCATTTTTGTATAGCATTTCTGTGGATTTAGAGAGAAATGTGCCTTAAATGCTTTGATTTGATATTTAGGTACACCATTTGATGATTTGAAGAGAAATTAAAATTTATGGTTTATGGGTCAATTTTGGACAATTTCCGAGTCATAAGGAGCATTGGGACACTCAAGAAGAGCATAGGACAATCCAAAGCCAACCCATGGCTGCACGGCAAATTATACCATTGACCAAGGTACAACTTGCATTGGGGAGTGGGGACCCTAGTCCAAAGTGACATCCAAATTATGTGTCTACAGTTAACATATTATTTGCTTGCAGTTAACAGATTATGTGCCTTCAATTTATTTATAGGCACATAATTTATTAACTAAAAGCACATACTACACATAATTTTTGGACCAAGGTCTACAATGCAAGGTGGACCCTAGTCCATGGTATAACAATTGTGGCTGCACTTGCATGTGCATGGGAGTGCAACATTGGACAAGTTGCACTTGCATAAACAAGTGCACCAGCGGGAGTGCAATTACGGCCCAGACTCGCATGGGCAAGGGCACACCCATGCACCACACACACTGCATATTTAAGCAGTTTTTCAGACATTTTGAAGGGAGTTTGAACCCTAGATAGTCCTAGCTAGTTTTCTCTCATTTCCCTATGCATATTTAGCTTAAAATAGCGCTAAATTTTCATTCCTTTACATTGTTGAAGTAAAGAATCCAACACGTGAACCAGAGTATTTCAAATGCATATCTACAAAAGTACAACAATCTTCATACTATTTCATACTTTGGCTATTCACATCAAAGGTTAACTGCTCATATCAATAATATCATATGCAAGTAAATTTTAATATCTTTACCTGGCACAAGGTTAACCGTATGACAGCATGAACATCTCACACTGGTAGCCCCACGGGGATGCATCAGCAGTGTTCGACAGCCTCCACATATGAGTTGAGCCATTTCCATTGCTGCATGAAGAACATGTTTAAGTGAAAACCTAAAGAACTGAAAATAAGCACATCTACTGTGTATCATAGATATAAATTCCATGGCGTAGTACTATAGACATAAATGCACCTTTCTACCTTGCTAATGCATGATTATAAGGCATTGCAACTATAGAGGATGTTTCTCCATTCTGTTCCATTTATTGTTTAACACCAAAAGTTTATCATCTTTTCTTTTTTCTATCATGTGTGTTCATTTTACTCTTTGTTCATCTCTTTTTTCTTTTAATCCCCTGCTCATCCTAGGGTTGGATTAATTTCATGATTTCCTCAAGTCCAATTACGAGCATACACCATTGTTATGCCTATGATGCAGACCATTCACTATCATGTCCTGTGAAACCTAAAATTTTAAAGCTTTCACCCTGTTCTGAGAAGCTCATGAATCAGAGAAATTATAAAAAAGTGCACTCATCAAGACTCTACAATGACTACACATGTTACTATTATTAGTGGGTTTTTTTTTTTCATATTCAATTTTCCATTCCAATAGGGACATACTAACGCCTAGAAATGCAGTGATAAATCATGGACCTTTCAGAATTCAATAAAAGATCAAGGAACAATACCAGGAGGCGGGACAGGAGTTAGGGCATTGCACACTGCACAGCAGACATTTGAGGCTCCCCTGGGATAAAGAAGAATAGTCCTACACCCGTTACAAACCACCTGGCTCTGCATATCTGCAACGCAAATAATCAAACACAAAATTCACATTAAGCTCACGGCACAATCTGATATTTGCATATTCTAGCTCATTACAGCGATTAAAAAGATTCAAACTTTGGATACACGAACAGCAATTCAATCCTAGAGAAATACAATTCCAATTCAAGTGCGTATATCGATGCAACATTAACATGGATTTCATATCAAATTGTGAAATTCAAATTACAAAATCGATAAATACCATAAACCCATTTGTAACAACAAATTCAGGGATGCTCACCACTGATGAAGGAGCAAATCTGAAGCCCAAGAGACGAGATTGATCAGATAAGCAAATTACAGAGAAAACGACGAACGATACTGCGATTCCGAACGGAAATCTTATCCGAGTTTCCTTTATTAAGAATAATAAAACAAATCAAAAGAAGAATATTCTTCTCCGCTTAATCTACGTAGCGAACACGAATTCGCGTTCTTTGACTTTCAGGTAAGGAAAGGGCTTTGAATTCAACGAGGAAGAGACATAAATTATCCGAATTGAATTGATGGAAACTCGTGATGAAGATTTGTTGCGTTTTCCTTTCTGGAGGCTTCCGAGCACACAGAAGATACGACCCGAATTCGACAATGGCCAATTGGCCTTCCCCACCCTATTGGGCCAACCCGACCATTCTTATTTATAGCTCATTTTATGTCTATTCTACAAAGTTACAAACAAACCGAACAATGCGTAACTTTGTTCAAGCCTCAAGGATGTAATTGATTGGAGTTGAGTTCAAATAATTAAATTTTAAAAAAAAATTAATCAAATTGAATATACTTAATAAATATTTCTCAATTTTTACACAAAAAATACATTAATAGGTATTTTAAAACTAAATAAGTAAATATCATAACAAATATTGTATTATAAATGTTCAATATCCTAGATGTCTAGATCCTTAAGGCCTTCGCTTAACAATTCCCAACACCTGCTTGTCATCTAAATAAGCAATCGTTATACCGTGAACCAGGGTTCATAGTGCACTGTGGACCCTTATTCTATAAGACATTGTTTTGAACATTAATTTTAACGTTGATCGTTTGTTGTTTAGTTCGCGTTATCGAGATTATTATTTTTTACTGTAAAGCATGTGTATGTATCTCGTGTTATGCGTTTCTGTAATCATGTTATGCGATTTTGTACCTTAAGCGTAAGGATTATATACCTGAAATTGATTAGTAGTTGTATAACGCAAAACATATGTGTTGTTTTATGAATTTATGTCTTATATTATGAGATTATGTGCCTATAGGAGATAAATTATTTACATAAATCAAATATGAGAATAAGCAAAATAGAAGACATGTGTATGTATCTCGTAGTAAAATAAAAAATATGTGCATTCATCTCGTGTTATGCGTTTCTGTACATTATGTTACGCTATATATATATATATATATATATATATATATATATATATATATATATATATATATATATATATATATATAATTTTAAAAAATAATTGGCCCCCAAAAATTACGGGCCTTGTGTTGATGTCTTTAATTTACTGCATATGACGACGACGACTAACTTTGAAGATAATTAAGGATGGCAAGATTTGACCCAATACTTATATAGCATGCTATGCATTGATGTTTGTATCATATATAACGTAATATCGATGTCATTCGACACCATAACAATTCTATATTCTTTTATTATTATTATTATTTTTAAAAAGAGTAATGAATACTAGCTAGAAAGCCAACTACTTCTATCACAATTGAGTGAAGTTGAAAGCCATTTCAGTCCGTCATGTGGTGATCAAATTTTTAAAGCACTCAATTTAAAAATAAATAAATAAATAAATAAAGGAGTCCAAACATCTTTAAGCAGGACATGGACAAATTATTACGTGGACTCGAAAATAAAATATGACAAATTATGCTATGGTTCCGGGTTGACCTTGCAAAGTGAACCAAGTCCATATTTACAATTTTAAATATCAATATTTACAATTTTTGAACTTTATATTCAAAATTTTATTATATAAATTCAAAAATTGTGTTATACTGTTGAATATATAATTATTTTAAATGCGAGTCTTGCAAAATGTATACAGACCCATGATATAACTATTAGCAATACATTTGGTATACACAGTGGAATAGCATTTTTCTTGTATATATATATATATGTGTGATCGTAATCATCTTCACACTGCAGAGCAGTATGCATATAGCTATGGCCTCTTCGAGTTCCCCCATAATTCTATCAATTTTATTCACTTCCCTAATCTTTTCGCCATTGGTGCTTTCTCTTTCGTTTCTAGATCAATTCTACAAATGCGTTTCTCTCCATTCCCATACCTCCATTCCATTCTCCACCGCTTTCTTCTCCACTAATACCAATGCTTCTTCTTTCAACTCCGTTCTCCAATCCACCGCCCAAAATCTCGCCTTCCTGGTGCCCTCCGCGCCCAAGCCGCTGCTCATATTCACGCCGCTCATTGAATCCCACGTCCAAGCCGCCGTCGTTTGCACTAAAGAAGCCGGCGTTCAGCTCAGAGTCCGCAGCGGCGGCCATGACTACGAAGGCTTATCGTACACGTCGGACATGGAATCTCCGGCGTCGTTTGTCGTGATTGATTTGGCGAAGCTCCGGGGAATTAAGGTTGATGTTGAGGATAAGAGTGTTTGGGTCCAGGCCGGCGCTACCAATGGAGAAGTGTATTACAGAGTTGCGGAAAAAAGCAAGATTCTTGGTTTTCCGGCGGGGACTTGCGCCAGCTTGGGAATCGGAGGGCACGTGACTGGAGGTGCGTATGGTGCCATGCTGAGAAAGTACGGTCTCGCAGCAGACAATGCTTTGGATGCGCGTATGGTTGACGCGTCGGGGAGGGTTCTAGACAGAGCCGCAATGGGGGAAGACTTGTTCTGGGCAATCAGGGGCGGCGGCGGCGGAAGCTTCGGAATTCTACTCGCCTGGAAAATCAAGCTAGTTCCGGTTCCGGCGACGGTGACGGTTTTCACAGTTCCGAGGACATTAGAGCAAAACGCGACAAAACTACTCTACAAATGGCAGAAAGTCGCCGATAAGCTCGACGAGGATCTTTTCCTCAGAGTCCACATCACTGCGGTGAATTCAACCGCCGTGAAGGGCAAAAGAACAGTACAAACCGCTTTCGACGCCGTGTTTCTCGGGAAAACCGACAGGCTGCTCAAAATAATGAATCACAGATTCCCAGAACTGGGATTGACCCGAAAGGACTGCCTGGAAATGAGTTGGATCGAATCGGCAATTTACACCGCCAGATACCCAAGAACCACGCCGCCGGAGTTTCTCCTCCAGGGGAAACCATTCTTTCCCAAGTCATTTTTCAAGGCGAAATCAGAATTCCTAAGAACGCCTGTTCCGGAGAGCGGTCTCCGGGGACTCTGGAAGATTTTCCTTAAGGAGGATGCGCCGTTGATGGTTTGGAATCCGTACGGAGGAATGATGGCAAAGATTCCAGAATCTGCCACTCCATTCCCTCACCGGAAAGGGGTGATATGCAAAATGCTGTACCTAACGTCCTGGAAAATTGAAGGGGAGAAGAAGAAACACATTGATTGGATAAGGGGACTGTACGATTACATGGGAGCTTATGCCTCCAAGTCTCCCAGAGAAGCTTATGTGAATTACAGGGATTTAGACCTTGGAATGAACTACAATGGCAGAAACACGAGTGTTTCACAGGCTAGTGTTTGGGGTTATAAGTATTTCAAGGGAAATTTTGAGAGGCTTGTTGCTGTGAAGACGAAGGTTGATCCTCATAACTTCTTCTGGCATGAACAGAGCATCCCTGTTCTTTCCTGATTATGTATTTACGTAATTTATTATGTTAATTATTTTACAGTTTGATTAAGGTTAAGATTTTCAAGGCAAAAGTTGGGGAAGTTCATATCATATCATCTTTCCAAACCCATTTTTATGGCAATAATAAAAGACCCAATTATTTAATTTCATTAGACAATATACATTCGAATATGTGAAACTATTATTCAATTTCATTTTATATACACTGCAGTTTGCTTTCAACATCACTACGGTTTCATTTTTAGATAAACTACAATTTCGTTTAATAATATAAAAAAAGTGAGGCAGTATCATTTGAGATGAATTATAATTTCATTTATGGAGCTCCGTTAAGATGTGATGACAATCATTTTTTTTTTTACTTAAAAAAACGGTGTCGTTTTTAGACCATGATCCATAAAGTTTTGTGGATCATGGTCCACAATATAACAACGGCCCATTGCTAAGCGCCTTAGCCCAACCTCCTTCAAAGTTCACACCCATCCCCTTTACTTAATTAAATCCTAGCCCAATTTTAATCTTATTGGGCTTAATCAAATGACCCAATAGGCACAGGGCCCATAAATTATATTAGTATAAATATAAAATAGCATTGCAATATTTATTTTAATTTATTTGTCAAAATATAATATATAAAATATTCAAAAAAGAAAAATATAAACCAAAATTTAACACAAAAATGACATTCTTCAAGTATATTTAGATACAAAATTATGAGTTTTACTACATATACTCCCAAATTCTACTCCCTTACTTCTACTCCCTGAGGTGGCAAACAGATATTGGTTATTTTCATCATGTGGACCCACAGAAAAGTGTATACATCAAAAGCATGTGAGAGGGAGTACAAATTGAGAGTATAAAGTGAGAGTAAATCAAGTATTTTCCCAAAAGTATTCACTAACTTTGAAGATAATTACAGATGACAAAATTTGACCCAATACTTGTATAGCAGCAAATTATTGTGTGGACCATGATCTACATAGTGATATGTTGACCATAACAAAAATTACATTTTAATATACTAAAAGTACTTTATTCATGTACTAAATGAACATCATACAAAATAATGTAATTTCAATACTCAAATAATGTAATTTCTATGAATATAATGTTCATTTTTAATATACTAAAATACATTATTTATATACTGAATATACATTATTTGATAATATGGTTCGCACAACTATGTGAATCATGGTCTACACAATAATTATAGATAGATATCATCCAATGGATTGATGCTTGTATCATATATAACGTAATATTGATGTCATTCGACACCATAGCAGTTCTATTTTCTTTTATTAATACATTATTAAGAAAAAAAAAAAAGAAAAAAGATGAGAGACTAATGATTACTAGCTAAAAATGCCAACTTATCACAATTGAGTGAAGTATGAAGCCATGTCGCAGTCAGTCAGTGTGGTGATCAAAATTTTAAAGCACTCAATTTAAAAATAAATAAATGAATAAAGGAGTCCAACATCTTCAAGCAATGCAGTTTCTTATAATTATTGCATACGAAAATATTACTTGCACTTCTAAATTTTACTCTCAACTTTTACTCCATCTGTTCTTAAAAAAAAAAAAAAAAAACTTTTACTCCATCTCACAAAATGTTGATGTTGATATTTTGTTTGGGACTCACATGATGAAGATAACTAATCAACTAATCATTTATTGTCACGTGTAGTAGAACTCTATTGTTTATTGTTGATAAGAATTATTGGATTAAATACTCGGTTTGAGAAAAATGTAAAATTTTTATTATTTCTTTGACTTTTAAAAAAGTGAAAGTAATAGTAAAAAAACAAAAGTATTATCATTGTATTATCTGAATTACTATTAAAATGAAAGCTCAATATTAGTAACTATTAATGGAGAAGATTCAAAGACATGAAATCAAATTCAGCCGAAGAGTAGTGTAAAATCATTATCAAATGGTTGGTCAAATGTGGCAAAAGAAAAAGAAAGTAGATAAAAGAAGTGTCTTTATCAAAAATAGAGTAGGATTTTGAGTGGTTAATAATGCTATTTTTAATGTCATTTAAACATATTTGTTGGTGCATGACAAAAAACGATAATGCAATAATAATGATAGGACAAAAGTAGAATGACGCATATAAATCTAGGACTAAAAGGGAAAATGACTTAACACTTAAAATTAAATAGCCCAAAACACACTTATATTTAATGTTATTTAAATTGTTTTGTTGACAGATGACCAAAAATGATCATGCCACAATAATAGGACCAACTTGAGATGTTTTGAAGAAAGACTAAAAGTTGATGGACATTTATAAATCTAGACTATAATAAAAAATGGAATTAACTCATTACAATTCATTGTGTGCAGAAGTATACAATTTGATATTGAATTTCGAAACTAAATTGAATCGATGGGACTCAAACATTTTTATGAGGTTTAGGTTATAGCCAATGCACCAAAAAAAGTTTAGTATCATATAATAATAATAATAATAATAATAATAATAATAAAAGTTGTGATATACAACCTGACGTAAAGTTTGAAAGCATTTTTCTTGTATATATATGTGTGTGATCTTAATCATCTTCACACTCGAGAAAATGCAGAGCAGTATGCATATAGCTATGGCCTCTTCGAGTTCCCCCATAATTCTATCAATTTTATTCACTTCCCTAATCTTTTCGCCATTGGTGCTTTCTCTTTCGTTTCAACATCAATTCTACAAATGCGTTTCTCTCAATTCCCATACCTCCATTCCATTCTCCACCGCCTTCTTCTCCACTACTACAAATGCTTCTTCTTTCAATTCCGTTCTCCAATCCACCGCCCAAAATCTCGCCTTCCTGGTGCCCTCCGCGCCCAAGCCGCTGCTCATATTCACGCCGCTCATTGAATCCCACGTCCAAGCCGCCGTCGTTTGCACTAAAGAAGCCGGCGTTCAGCTCAGAGTCCGCAGCGGCGGCCATGACTACGAAGGCTTATCGTACACGTCGGACATGGAATCTCCGGCGCCCTTTGTCGTGATTGATTTGGCTAAGCTCCGGGGGATTAAGGTTGATGTTGAGGATAAGAGTGTTTGGGTCCAGGCCGGCGCTACTAATGGGGAAGTTTATTACAGAGTTGCGGAAAAAAGCAGGATTCTTGGTTTTCCGGCGGGGACTTGCGCAAGCTTGGGAATCGGAGGGCACGTGACTGGAGGCGCGTATGGTGCCATGCTGAGAAAGTACGGTCTCGCAGCAGACAATGCTTTGGATGCGCGTATGGTTGACGCGTCGGGGAGGGTTCTAGACAGAGCCGCAATGGGGGAAGACTTGTTCTGGGCAATCAGGGGCGGCGGCGGCGGAAGCTTCGGAATTCTACTCGCCTGGAAAATCAAGCTAGTTCCGGTTCCGGCGACGGTGACTGTTTTCACAGTTCCGAGGACATTAGAGCAAAACGCGACAAAACTACTCTACAAATGGCAGAAAATCGCCGATAAGCTCGACGAGGATCTCTTCCTCAGAGTCATCGTCACTGCGGTGAATTCAACCGCCGTCAAGGGGAAAAGAACAGTACAAACCGCTTTCGACGCCGTGTTTCTCGGGAAATCCGACAGGCTGCTCAAAATAATGAATCACAGTTTCCCAGAACTAGGATTGACCCCAAAGGATTGCCTTGAAATGAGTTGGATCGAATCGGTAATTTACAACGCCTTATACCCAAGAACCACGCCGCCGGAGTTTCTCCTCCAGGGGAAACCATTCTTTCCGAAGTCATATTTCAAGGCGAAGTCGGAATTCCTAAGAACGCCTGTTCCGGAGAGCGGTCTCCGGGGACTCTGGAAGATTTTCCTCAAGGAGGATACGCCGGTGATGGTTTGGAATCCGTACGGAGGAATGATGGCAAAGATTCCAGAATCTGCCACTCCATTCCCTCACCGGAGAGGGGTGATATGCAAAATGCTGTACCTAACGACCTGGAAAATTGAAGGGGAGAAGAAGAAACACATTGATTGGATAAGGGGACTGTACGATTACATGGGAGCTTATGCCTCCAGGTCTCCCAGAGAAGCTTACGTGAATTACAGGGATTTAGACCTTGGAATGAACACCAATGGCAGAAACACGAGTGTTTCAGAGGCTAGTGTTTGGGGTTATAAGTATTTCAAGGGAAATTTTGAGAGGCTTGTTGCTGTGAAGACAAAGGTTGATCCTCATAATTTCTTCTGGCATGAACAGAGCATCCCTGTTCTTTCCTAATTATGTATTTACGTAATTTGTTATGTTAATTATTTTACAGTTTGATTAAGGTTAAGATTTTCAAGGCAAAAGTTGGGGAAGTTCATATCATCTTTCAAAGCCATTTTTATGGCAATAATAAAAGACCCAATTATTTATAGTGTTGAATTCAGCAACTTTCTCCATTGTTATCACTAACCATTATTTTAATCCAAATATATACACAGGAATCAGGCACAATCTCATGCCATTAGCTGATCATTTTACCAAATACTCCGTATATATTTATTGTCTAAATAATGTGCCATGTGGTTTAAGTTTGCCAAATAAGTGAAACAATATTAGATTAAGACTCTTTTATAATACACTGCAGTTTCCTTTCAATATAACTACAGTTTCATTTTATATACATTTTAATATGTGAAACTGTTATTCAGTTTCATTTTATATACACTGCAGTTTACTCTCAACATAACTACGGTTTCATTTTGATATAACTACAGTTTTATTTTATTAATAATATAAAAACAAATGTAAGGCAGTATCATTTGAGATGTACTATAGTTTCATTTAAGGAGCTCCATTAAGATGTGATGACAACCGTTTTTTACTTAAAAAACAGTATCGTTTTTGGACCATAATCCATAAAGCTTTGTGGACCATGGTCCAAAATATAACAACTGCCCATTGCTTAGCCCAACATCCTTTCAAAGTTCACACCCATCCCCTTAACTTAATTAAATCCTAGCCCAATTTTAATCTTCTTGGGCTTAATCAAATGACAAAATAGGCTCAGGGCCCATAAATTATATTAGTGCAAATACAAAATAGCAATGCAATGTTTATTTTAATTTGTTTCTCAAAATATAATGTATAAAATATTTAACAAAGAAAAATATAAATCAAAATTTAACATAAAAGTGACATTCTTCAAGCATATTTAAATACAAAATTATTCATTAAATTTGCAATATAAATTTCTTTCAAAATTTCATTTTCAATAACCATTAAAACTGATACATGAACTCTAAAAACATAATTACCAAGTATACAAAATAATGAATTATACACACACACACACACTTTGGATCCCATGAAAACACACGGAGAAAACTAAGAACAAATCTTAACCTTATATATGTAAAAATTTGATGGTTCTGATCATATTAAAAAAAAAAATAGGGTGACATTTTCATAATTATCATCAGCTACACTATGTAAACTTGAACTCTTAAATATGCCATCTTTAACAACTAGATATGCAAACCTGATAATTTTATAAAATCAATGAAAAAGCTAAATTTTAAATCTAAATCGTAAATGTTAGATGCTAAGCAGTAAAAAGTGTATTACTAAACCAAATAAAACAAAAACGCAGTCATAAACTCTAAAATCAAAACCCTAAGTTCAATGTACTTTCGCATTTTTGCAAGTGCAATCGTTTAATACTAAATGTGCAATATGTTAGTACTAAATGTGCTAACCTGAAAAATTATGAAAATTATAGATTTTAGTGTTCAAGTTTGCATAGTAAAATTGGTGATAATTACGAAATACCATTGTATTTTTTTAAAAAATCAGATTTAGTCCATTCAATTTTTCAGATGTAAGGTTGACATTTAGTTTTTTTTTTTTCTTTTATTAATCCATGATGTGATTCGACACCATAAACAGTTGTATTTTCTTTTACTAATCCGTGATTTAAAAATAAAAATAATGATTACTAGCTAGAAAGCCAACAATAAATAATATTTGAGGGCAAATCATGTTAATAATGTGTGTATTATATAATATTTTTGTATATATGTAGTAGTTATACCAACTGCAGATATGATTCTATGTAAACCCCGGCATCATTTGCTTGATTTAGTTTTGCTAATTGTATGTTATTGTAGTATAATAATATATAATACACAAAGAATAATAATTTTTTCTTACTAAATCTATTTTATATTATTTGAAAATTTTCATTCAATTATTATGATTTAATTAATTAATTTATAAGTAATTAATAAATTTAAATATAAACTATTACACCTATTAACATAATTGCAATTAGTGATACAAAATTTTAGTAATTTCGAGATCGATCAATTCATCATCATTATTGATAGCGAGAAATCACAACTTATCACAATTGAGTGAAGTTGAAGATTATTGTATATTGCCAACGTCTTTAAGTAATGTAGTTTCTTAAAGTTATTGTATATTGTTAATAATAATGATTGTATTAGATACACGGTTTGAAAAAATGTAAAATTTTTATTATTTCTTTGACTTTCTAAAAAAGTGATAAACTAAAAAAATTATGAGTATTACATTGTATTATCTAAATTACTACTAATGAAAGCTCAACATTAACAAGTACTAATAGAGAAGATTCAAATTAAAGAGATGAAATCAAATTCAGTGAAGATTAATGGCAAATTATTATCAAATGGTTGGTCAAATGTGGCAAAAGAAAAGAATGGAGATAAAATAAATGTCTTATCAACAATGAAGTAGGAAGACAAAAATGCTAAAAAACAAAAAATGCAAGAAGACATAAATATAGAGGCTGCATTAAGATCCTATCTTATTATACTTAGCTTTTATACCATTTTACTTGTTTGTATAAAGTAGCGACTAAACTTATCTTATTGTACTAGTTTGTACTACTTTGAAGACTTTTAATGTAACTTTATAGTTATTTTTAAGAGCAAACTTAATAGTCACAAGTAAGAGAGGGGAATCAAAGACCTTGTAGTCTAGTGGCACCCGGTTGCACCCCTACCTGGGAGGGGGTGTGTTCGCCTCTCTGAAGGCGATATTGGCTCTTTGTGCTTCGTTTAGTTGAGAAAGAGATTTTCGAGATAAGGAACCCCTCAGTTAAATTTGATATTCTACCGAAATCCTTCTTCTTCTTTTTCTTGGTAATATATCCACAACCACAAGTCTTATGAAGTAAACAGTTTTATTACCAAGAATAAGGAAGGAGGATTTTGAATTGAAAAAGAGGACTAAAAATAGAATGACGCATATAAATTTAGGATCAAAAAGAGAAAATGACTTTATACTTAAAACTGAATAGACCAAAACACCTCTAAATTTAATGCCATTTAACGGTTTTGTTAACAGATGACTAAAAATGGTCATGTATGCCACAATAATACTATCACTAAAATAGTATGTTTCGAAAAAAGACTAAACGTTGACTAACATTTATTAATCTAGAACAAAAAATAAAATTAACCTAATAGGACTCAGCTCATTGTGTGCAGAAGTATGCAGTTTGATATTAAATCTCGAAACTAAATTGAATTGATTTACTTTTTAAGGCCCAAAACATGTTCATGACTCATGAGGTCTAGGTTATAGTCTGCTCTCCAAGAAAAGTGAACTGTACTATCATATAGTAATAATAGTAATAACAATAACCCAATGGGGTAGCTTTGGTTGCAAATGAACCAATCTCTTTGGATTAGCTCGCGTGCTTTCAGGAGCAACTGAGAAAGACCGGGTGAATTTAAAAAAAAAAAATAGTAATAATAATAATAATAGACTGTGATATACAACCTGACGTGAAAGTTCGTGTACAAAGTAGCAGTTTTCTTTTATATATATATGTGTGACCATAATCATCTTCACACTAGAGAAAAATGCAGAACAGTCTGCATATAGCTATGGCTTCTTCGAGTTCCCCCATAATTCTATCAATTTTATTCACTTCCCTAATCTTTTCGCCATGGGTGGTTTCTCTTCCGTTTCAAGATCAATTCTACAAATGCGTTTCTCTCCATTCCCATACCTCCATTCCATTCTCCACCGCTTTCTTCTCCACTATTACTAATGCTTCTTCGTTCAATTCCGTTCTCCAATCCACCGCCCAAAATCTCCGCTTCCTGGTGCCCTCCGTGCCCAAGCCGCTGCTCATCTTCACCCCAATCATTGAATCCCACGTTCAGGCCGCCGTCATTTGCGCTAAAGAAGCGGGAATTCACCTCAGAGTCCGCAGCGGCGGCCATGACTACGAAGGCTTATCCTACACCTCGGACATGGAATCTCCAGCGCCGTTTGTCGTCATTGATTTGGCGAAGCTCCGGGGAATTAAGGTTGATGTTGAGGACAGCAGCGCTTGGGTCCAGGCCGGCGCTACCAATGGAGAAGTGTATTACAGAATTGCGGAAAAAAGCAAGAATCTTGGTTTTCCGGCGGGGAGTTGCACCAGCTTGGGAATCGGAGGGCACATTACTGGAGGCGCGTATGGTGTCATGATGAGAAAGTACGGTCTCGGAGCAGATAATGTTTTGGATGCACGTATTGTTGATTCCACGGGAAGGGTTCTAGACAGGGCCGCAATGGGGGAGGACCTGTTCTGGGCAATCAGGGGCGGCGGCGGCGGAAGCTTCGGAATTCTACTCGCCTGGAAAATCAAGCTAGTTCCGGTTCCGGCGACGGTGACTGTTTTCACAGTTCCGAGGACACTAGAGCAAAACGCAACAAAACTACTCTACAAATGGCAGAAAATCGCCGACAAGCTTGACGAGGATCTCTTCCTCAGAGTCCTCATCAATGCGGTGAATTCAACTGTCGTCAAGGTCAAAAGAACAGTACAAACCACATTCGACGGCCTGTTTCTAGGGCGAACCGACAGGCTGCTACTAATAATGAATCAGAGTTTCCCAGAACTGGGCTTGACCCCAAAGGATTGCCTTGAAATGAGCTGGATCGAATCGGTAATTTACAACGCCAGATACCCAAGAACCACGCCGCCGGAGTTTCTCCTCCACGGGAAACCATTTTTTCCGAAGACATTTTTCAAGGCGAAGTCGGAATTCCTAAGAACGCCTGTTCCGGAGAGCGGTCTCCGGGGACTCTGGAAGATTTTCCTTAAGGAGGACACGCCGTTGATGGTTTGGAATCCGTACGGAGGAATGATGGGAAAGATTCCAGAATCTGCCACTCCATTCCCTCACCGGAAAGGGGTGATATGCAAAATGCTGTACCTAACGTCCTGGAAAATTGAAGGGGAGAAGAAGAAACACATTGATTGGATAAGGGGACTGTACGATTACATGGGTGCTTATGCTTCCAAGTCTCCCAGAGAAGCTTATGTGAATTACAGGGATTTAGACCTCGGAATGAACTACAATGGCAGAAACACCAGTTTCTCAGAGGCTAGTGTTTGGGGTTATAAGTATTTTAAGGGAAATTTTGAGAGGCTTGTTGCTGTGAAGACGAAGGTTGATCCTGATAACTTCTTCTGGCATGAACAGAGCATCCCTATTCTTTCCTAATTATGTATTTACGTAATTTATGTCAATGATTTTACAGTGTGATTAAGGTTAAGATTTTCAAGGCAAAAATGGGGAAGTTCATGTTCATATCATCTTTCAAACCCATTTTTATGGCAATAATAAGATACCCAATCATTTAGAGTGTTGAATTCAGCTACTTTCCCCATTGTCATCACTAACCATTATTTTAATCCAAATGTATACCACATGAATCGGGCAGAATCTCATGCCATTAGCGGAACATTTTACCAAAAATATATTTAATGTCTAAATAATGTGCCCATGTTATAAATATCTATATGATACGCCATTTGAAAGTTGTTTTTTTAGTGAGCGTCGTCTTTTAAGAATGACTAGAAAGGATTTTAGTAGCGAGGACTTAAACACAAGATTATTGAGGGTTTGAAAGCTAACCAATAGGAATTATTCGTTAGCATGTGGTTAAAGTATAAAATAGAGCAATGGATTAAGTAATAGACAATGATAAAAGAGAGGACCTAGATCAAATAGCAATACATAGATGCTCCTTAGTGTTCTAAAATTCTAAGTCGAGCAATATTGTTCAACAATGAAAGTGAGGGAGTTAAGTAAGTGCCAATGCCACTCTCATGGACATTGGATTACCACCAAAGTTCTAGTCCCATTCTAATAGCAATTAGACTAGGTGAGGCAATTAATAAAAACACCGTGTGTGCATAATCCCTTCCAATTCTCATTTCTCAAGGGTAAGTTCTCAAGGGTAAGTTAGAAATGTGAAAGGTTTGGCTATGGTGAATCCCTATTCTCATAGGTGAAACACCAATTCCATTAGCCTCTTGCAAAGTTTGGTTTATGTGGCCAAAAGTGATACAATATTCCATTAAGGCTCCTTCGGAGGAGTGTGAGCGATAATATTTGTATGAAACAATGCTCAAATAGACTACCGAATTATAAGCAAAAATACAAGTAGCGATAATATTTGTATGAAACAATGCTCAAATAGACTACCGAATTATAAGCAAAAATACAAGTGGTCATTCAACTCATAAAACAATAATTGAGTTTATGAACAATTCAAAATCATTCAATTGAAACTATCTATTGACCTTTTTGGTTTGATCCGATCAGCTATGAGCAAGCTAAGCTGGTTTGCTTCCTTATAGTCCTTAGCATCCATATCAATGGATTTTGTTGTGATTTTTTGTGGGGTATAATGTGATGGGGATGTGAGAGAAGGAGAGAGCGTGTGTTTTATTTTCTTGCAAGTTAATGGTTTTTTGTGGGTCCCAATGAGAAAGGAGAAAAGGGAGACCAACAGGTGTTGTGCGCGTTCCGCGCACATCAGACGCCCACACGGGTGCATGCACTGCACCCGATGGCACGTTAAAGCCTTTATTTATTTATTTATTTATTGTGTCATATTCAACAGTATTTTGTTTTTTTTTTTCCTTTTTTCTTTTTCTATTTCCCTCCTCTCTCCTATGTGTAACCTAAAAAATCACAAAAAAATCACTACTATTGTGGATGCTCTTAGTCACAAAGTGAAGTTTACCTTGTACATACCATTAAATATTGCTTGCAAGATTTTCACGTTACCAAAAATAACAGGTAACCATGAGGATAGAATTTTAGTCTTGTGAGCAAATAACCTTTTGGGGTATTTGGTTGGCTGTAATTGGAATTATTTTACAATGTTATTTAACATGCAAGAAAACTACATTATTCGGTTAGAGTGAATTGCAATTTTCATGTAATTTTTTTTTTAAAATAAGTTTCAATCCAAGTTATATCATTGATTTATGTCCATTTTTTGTATTGTTGTACACTTTACTTTTATTGGACAAAATTATCCCTATTACATTCTTGTTAGACAAAAGTACTCTTACACCGTTATAACTCCGTTACTATTTAATTCTAACATTGATGAATCTATTATTATTATTATTATTGTCATACACTTATAACTATCATATCTTTTATTTTCTTATTATTTAATTATCACTTTATTAAAATCATTATATGATTAATTTAATTGTTGATTATATTTTAAATAAAATTTCTATGAATACTAAATTATATTTAGTTTGTGTGTATATAATACGTATACTATTTGCATATATATAATTTGAACAATAATTTTTACGGAGTAATTATTTATATTTATCAATGAGACAAAAATCATAGGTAAGCAACAATATAGAATTTTAGTCTATCGAGCAAATAACCTTATGTGTTTGAACACATTCACAAATCACAATCGACGTCTTAACGCTATGCTTCCATCATTGAAGTACATTAGCATATTTTATTCTGTCAATCATATTCGTGCCATGTAAGATGAAAAGCATATTCTCCAATCTCCATGAAATGATGAAGTTTTATTATTTTCTTAATTACGTGTTGATCAGGCTTATATATCTGAGGCCACTCATCGTTAATGCGATGGCGGCTATGGCTTCTTCGAGCTCCCTCATAATTCTATCAATTTTATTCACTTGCTTAACCTTTTCGCCGCCGGTGGTTTCCGTTTCCTTTCAAGTTCAGTTCTACAAATGCATTTCTTTATATTCCGATAAATCTATTCCATTCTCCACCGCTTTCTTCTCCACTATTACAAATGCTTCTTCTTTCAATTCCGTTCTCCAATCCACCGCCCAAAATCTCCGCTTCCTGGAGCCCTCCGCGCCCAAGCCGCTGCTCATCTTCACCCCGCTCATTGAATCCCACGTTCAGGCGGCCGTCATTTGCGCTAAAGAAGCCGGAATTCAGCTCAGAGTCCGCAGCGGCGGCCATGACTACGAAGGGATTTCCTACACGTCGGACATGGAATCTCCGGCGCCGTTTGTGGTGATTGATTTTGCGAAGCTCCGGGGAATTAAGGTTGATGTTGAGGATAACAGTGCTTGGGTCCAGGCCGGGGCTACGAATGGAGAAGTTTATTACAGAATTGCGGAAAAAAGCAAGATTCTTGGTTTTCCGGCGGGGTTTTGCACTAGCTTGGGAATCGGAGGCCACATCACCGGCGGCGCGTATGGGCCGTTGGTGAGAAAGTACGGCCTCGGAGCGGACAACGTTGTGGATGCGCGTATTGTTGACGCGACGGGGAGGGTTCTAGACAGAGCCGCAATGGGGGAAGACTTTTTCTGGGCAATCAGCGGCGGCGGCGGCGGAAGCTTCGGAATTCTACTCGCCTGGAAAATCAACCTCGTACCAGTTCCATACACGGTGACGGTTTTCAACGTCCCGAGGACATTAGAGCAAAACGGAACCAAAATATTCTATAAATGGCAGAAAATCGCGGATAAGCTCGACGAGGATCTTTTCATCGAAGTCACCTTCACGGCCGTGAATTCAACCTCAATCAATTACAAAAGAACCGTACAAACGGAATACAAAGCCCTGTTTCTCGGACAAACCGAAAGGCTACTCCAAATCATGAATCATAGCTTCCCCGAACTAGGATTGACCCGAAAAGACTGCTCCGAAATGAGCTGGATAGAATCGGTGATTTACCTGACCGGAAACCCAAGAACCACGCCGCCGGAGTTTCTCATCCAAGGGAAACTACAATTCCAGAAGACAAATTTCAAGGCCAAATCAGATTTCCTGAGAAAGCCCATTCCAAAGAGCGGTCTCAGGGGGCTCTGGAAGATCTTCCTGGAGGATGACTCGCCGCTGATGATCCTGAATCCTTACGGAGGAATGATGGCGAAGATTCCGGAATCCGCCACCCCATTCCCTCACCGGAAAGGGGTGATATGCAAAATCCAGTACCTGACGAGCTGGGAAATAGAGGGGGAGGAGAAGAAACACTTGGACTGGATAAGGCGGCTGTATAATTACATGGGCACTTATGTTTCCAAGTCCCCAAGAGAAGCTTATGTGAATTACAGGGATTTGGACCTCGGAATGAACAACAATGGCGGAAATACGAGCTTCTCAGAGGCTAGTGTTTGGGGTTATAAGTATTTCAAGAAAAATTTTGAGAGGCTTGTTGTTGTGAAGACGAGGGTTGACCCTGATAACTTCTTCTGGCATGAACAGAGCATCCCTGTTGTTCCATCAAAGTAAAACCTTGTTGGATTGAAGCTTATAATTGCAGATTTCCAGTGCCAATTTCTTGTGTTTTTACAGTGAGCTAGCCAATAGTTCATATGTTTGTGTATTGAATGTTTGTTATTACGTTCAGTACTGAAAAAATGAACATGTTTATTATTTCCCAGAGTTTTAAAGATTCATTAACATTAAACTCTGTTTATTATGCAACTTAACATTAATCACACTGTAAAACCAATGACATCAAATACATAAATACATAATTAGGAAAGAACAGGGATGCTCTGTTCATGCCAGAAGAAGTTATGAGGGTCAACCTTCGTCTTCACAGCAACAAGTCTCTCAAAATTTCCCTTGAAATACTTATAACCCCAAACACTAGCCTCTGAGACACTCGTGTTTCTGCCATTGTTGTTCATTCCGAGGTCTAGATCCCTGTAATTCACATAAGCTTCTCTGGGTGACTTGGAAGCATAAGCTCCCATGTAATCGTACAGTCCCATTATCCAATCAATGTGTTTCTTCTTCTCCCCTTCAATTTTCCAGGTCGTTAGGTACAGCATTTTGCAGATCACCCCTTTCCGGTGAGGGAATGGAGTGGCAGATTCTGGAATCTTTGCCATCATTCCTCCGTACGGATTCCAAATCATCAACGGCGTATCCTCCTTGAGGAAAATCTTCCAGAGTCCCCGGAGACCGCTCTCCGGAACGGGCGTTCTTAGGAATTCAGACTTCGCCTTGAAACTGGATCTTGGAGATATTGGTTTCCCTTGGAGGAGAGACTCCGGCGGCGTGGTTCTTGGGTATCCGGCGGTGTAAATTACCGATTCGATCCAACTCATTTCCAGGCAGTCCTTTCGGGTCAATCCCAGTTCTGGGAAACTGTGATTCATTATTTTGAGCAGCCTGTCGGTTTTCCCGAGAAACATGGCGTCGAAAGCGGTTTGTACTGTTCTTTTCCCCATGACGGCGGTTGAATTCACCGCAGAGACGAGGACTCTGAGGAAGAGATCCTCGTCGAGCTTATCGGCGATTTTCTGCCATTTGTAGAGTAGTTTTGTTGCGTTTTGCTCTAATGTCCTCGGAACTGTGAAAACAGTCACCATTTCCGGAACCGGAACTAGCTTGATTTTCCAGGCGAGTAGAATTCCGAAGCTTCCGCCGCCGCCGCCCCTGATTGCCCAGAACAAGTCTTCCCCCATTGCGGCTCTGTCTAGAACCCTCCCCGTCGCGTCAACAATACGCGCATCCAAAACATTGTCTGCTGCGAGACCGTACTTTCTCAGCATGGCACCATACGCGCCTCCAGTAATGTGGCCTCCGATTCCCAAGCTAGGGCAAGTCCCCGCCGGAAAACCAAGATTCTTGCTTTTTTCCGCAATTCTGTAATAAACTTCTCCATTAGTGGCCCCAGCCTGGACCCAAGCACTGTTATCTTCAACATCAACCTTAATTCCCCGGAGCTTAGCCAAATCAATCACGACAAATGGCGCCGGAGATTCCATGTCCGACGTGTAGGATAAGCCTTCGAAGTCATGGCCGCCGCTGCGGACTCTTAGCTGAACGCCGGCTTCTTTAGTGCAAACGACGGCGGCTTGGACGTGGGATTCAGTCAGCGGTGTGAATATGAGCAGCGGCTTGGGCGCGGAGGGCACCAGGAAGACGAGATTTTGGGCAGTGGATTGGAGAACGGAATTGAAAGAAGAAGCATTTGTATTAGCGGAGAAGAATGCGGTGGAGAATGGAATGGAGGTATGGGAATGGAGAGAAACGCATTTGTAGAATTGATGTTGAAACGAAAGAGAAAGCACCAATGGCGAAAAGATTAGGGAAGTGAATAAAATTGATAGAATTATGGGGGAACTCGAAGAAGCCATAGCCATATGCAGACTGCTCTGCGTTTTCTCGAGTGTGAAGATGATTATGCCAGACACACATTTATACAAGAAAAATGCTAATATATATATATACTTCTGCTCACATGGAGAATATATTAATTTTTTTTTTTAATATAGAGTATATGAATCATCTTATCTGCCTTGTTACAAAAAACAATGCCGCTTTAAAGAATTGTTTCAGGTGATAGGATGGTAATGTACGTAAATGATGCAATCATATCTATCGTTGACATTCTGATTATGCTCTTTCCTTATCGTTGACATTCTGATTATGAAAACGTCCATTGTGAATATCTTTGAACTTTAAACAAACAAGGCTACTGATCGCAAGACTAACATTCTATATCGTTGAAACACGAGCCTTTAGCCCGGGATCCTCTAACCCAATGGTATGTGAACCGAGCTAAAGAATTTAAACCAACAAGCAGACAGAGAGAAGGAACCAAGCTAATAATTTTCCTCCAACAAATTTTGGACGGAATGTTTTAGGAATTTACAATTAGTTTAGTATAAATTCAGATATCTTATATATATATATATATATATATATATATATATATATATATATATATATATAATCTATATTGTCAGTTACCTGTCATTTATGTCTCACATTAAAATTTTAAAGTACTTCTTTCTTTATATTTAATTCTATAGTACAGCTATTGCTGTTTAATATAAAATTTTCTTCCCCCTAAACGAAGGCAATACGGCAAATTATACTGTGCACCACGGTGCACATAGCAATGTGCACAACGGTGCACATAGCAATGTGCACCACGTACCTAAACGACGTCGTTTTGAGCATTGTAAACTAATCGTCCGTTTTTTTGGGAATCATGTTTCCCGTTTCGGCCCGTCTCTGTATTTATGTTAATATTCTGTGTATTCCAGGCAATCATTCTGTGTATTCTAGGCAACCGTTCTGTGTATTATAGGCAACCGTTATGTGTATTCATGTTAGTAACACATGTTGTGATTTCATGTTAGTAACACATGTTGTGATGCATGTGTTTGTGCATTCGAATGTTTAGGAGGATGAGTTTTGTGTATTTTGTGTAAATATTATGTGTATTCATGTTATTAACACAAGTTGTGATGTGTTTGTGCATTCGAATGTTAGGAGGATGAGTTCTGTGTATTATGAGCATCAATATTATGTGTATTATGGGCAAACATTATGTGTATTCTAGACAAACCTTCTGTGTATTCTATATAATGATTATGTGTATTATAGATAATGAATTCTCTGGAGTCATTCGCGTCCACTAACATCTGTGTGTTTTGTGTCAATATTCTGTGTATTCTGTGGAAACATTCTGTGTATTCCAGGCAAACGTTCTGTGTATTATAGATAATGATTATGTGTATTATAGATAATGAATTCCCTGAGTCGTTCGCCTCCGCGTCTACTAACACCGAAACGACGTCGTTTTACGTACGTGGTGCACATTGCTATGTGCACCATGGTGCAGGGTATAACGATTGAGGCAATACTTATATAGTTATATTGTAGAGTGTAGACCAAACTGTATGTACAGGCCCCCTCCTATCATTTATAGGCCCGAAGCATGACGAAACAAATATGGCCTATTAAAGTTAACATATAATTTTATACCTAAATTTTAAATTAAATAAGAAAAAAAAATGCTAATATCAAATAGCTTGAAATAAGATTTACAAGTTTTTACTCTAAAAAAAAAAAAGAAAAAAGATTCACAAGTTTTTAAAAATTTTATATACACAACAATAATCATGAAAAAAAATAATATTTTCTAAACCTAAAATAATTAATAACAACACTAGTGCCTTCATAAATAAATGATTATAGTTTATAAAAATAAACAATTTAAAATTAGATAAGCTTACAAAGAATAACATTATATTGTTATCCTAAATCATAATAAATAATGAATTAATTATTAATAAAAATTTTATCAAACAAAACTTTAAAATAAACATTGAAGGATCTAAAAACTTTTTGATTGGGAGCGAGAAATCAAAATATTTTAAAATGCGGTAAAATATTCATAACAAAATATGAAGCATAATTAAGTGAATAAAATGATTTGAATAGAAAACACATTATAAAGCACGCATTTTTTATATTTATATGACATTGACTAGACGATTCATTAAAAAAAAATTATCTTTTTAATTTGTTTTTTTTTCATAACTGAATAAATAAATAATAAATTAACATATTAATTTTATAGTAACAAGTATAATACAAATCATTTTAATATATGAATACAATTTGATATAAATTGGTTGAAGATTAATAAAATTTGATGTTATATAATGGGGTTATGGGATATAGGCCCAATTTTTTGGTTGGGCCAAGCCCAAGAATCAAGGTGGTACAAGACATACCCAACAGAGGAGTGATGCAAGCTAGTAAGCAGACCCGTACACAGGAGGTTCGAAGGAGTAGGGTGGGACGCTACCCTCGGCCACTGCCTGGTTGTGCCACAGTCGCACCCTGACCACGTGGCCAGCGCCCAGGGTGGCGGCTAGTCGTGCCACCTGTGGCGCTCAGGTGTGTGTGTAGGGACATGGCGTGGGTCGTGTCCGATCTGCCGTGTTCATCGAGGAGTTGAGGGAGGTTCTTGGGTACATGGATGGTGGAGGTTGTGGTGACATGAGGACGTGAGACGCATGTCTAGTGGGAGTTTGGCGCCATCCTGATGTCGTACACGTGGAGGGTGCAAGAAGGTCTGTCAATATTATTAAATTTATGTTTTATATATATAATAAAATTTTTAGTATAATTTCAAAAAAAAAATATCAATATTATTTACTAATATGAAACTAAATGCAATAAAAATTAAATTTAATTAATACAGTCAAATTTTATTAATCAACCCATATTATATGCATAAAATGAAACGGGAGAATAATAAAAGCATTGACATAGCATTCTAGAAAATTATATGTTTGTATTTATATATTATTATTTTTTACACTCCGTATTTGGTCTGTTGAAGAGTTTTTCCATTGTATTTTTAGTAACTTATTTTTTTTTTTTTAAATCAGTAACTTATTTTTTGTGCCCATAATTGACGTAGTTCTTATATCGTGGACCGCGGTCCACAATGCATTGTGGACCGTGGTCCTAAAACAACGTCGTTTTAGTAAGTGGGAGACGTAGCCCGTAATTGACACTACAGTTCATCTCAAAAGATACTGCCTTACATTTGTTTTGATATTATCGAATGAAACTGTAGTTATATCGAAATGTAACTGTAGTTGTTTTGAAATGTAACTGCAGTGTATATGAACTGATACTGAATAACGTTTCACATTTGTGTTTTATATTATCGAATGAAACTGTAGTTATACCGAAATGTAACTGTAGTTGTGTTGAAATGTAACTACAGTGTATATGAACTGATACTGAATAACAGTTTCACATTTGTGTTTTTATATTGTCGAATGAAACTGTAGTTATATCAAAATGTAACTGTATAGTTGTGTTGAAATGTAACTACAGTTGTGTTGAAATGTAACTGAAGTTGTGTTGAAATGTAATTGCAATGTATATGAACTGAAAGTGAGTGGCGCGAATTCATCCGTATGTTTTCATTAATCAAAACGACGTCGTTTTGATGCGTGGTCCATAATGCATTGTGGACCACGGTCCACGATATAATTTGCGTAATTGACGAGCTCAAATAATATTTTGATTATTAAATTAATGACTCGACTAATTAATTTGAGAGGGGTTACCTATTTTTGTAAATAATTTTTGTTGTATATATGTTGTAGTTGTACCAACTTCCGAAATGAAACCCGCCGACACTTTGACTTTATTTGCTTTCTCATTTAGTTTGTTTATTATTGTAGCCTAACATATAATACGAGGATTGTTTATATATTTAAGTCATTTGACTCATTATATTTCTCCCTTTATATACCAAAATGAAAAGGAAATCCTACTTTCATTAATTTTTTTTAAACTTATATTTCATCCAAATAATTTTTAGCATATTTAATTTGACCGATTCATAAATGTTTAATAAATATAAAAGATTATAACACTTAGTTTAATCATGTCAAATAGTATGCAATTTAATACAAGTTGCATTTTTCAAAGAAAAACATCCAACATATACATTTACTGGAATTTCTATTGTTTTATACTTTTTATATTATATTGTTGTATGTAATGGTACGATGCTGTAAGTTTAGTAAAGTTGTACCGTGCACTTTATTATTAATAGTAAAAAAGAGATATAGTATAATTTCAACAAGATTAAAACACATTCGAGACACCATTAAATTTACCATACATTTATTTTGTTTGTTTATATATGCTTATAGTGTATCATAGTTTGAAATCACAAGTTAAAAAGTTGCATATATATAATTATATAATTATATATATATATATATATATATATATGTATGTATGTATGTATGTATGAATGAGTTATTAGGTCATTGATTTATTATTAATGAATTATTATATGAGTAAAAGGAGTTTAATTTTCTAGAAGTAAATTCTTAAGTCTAAGCCTTTAACTAGAATGAAGTAGCAAATGTTTAGAGTTCATTTTTTTTTTAATGATAACTTGACCCTTGTTTAATAAAATTTTTAATTAAGTTGGTTATTAACTATTGGAAGCCTCCTACGATACTAGAAAAATGTTAGGTCAATAATTTCACCTCATACTTCGAAAAGATGGTAGAGTGAGTGAAATATAATTTTCGTATCGGATATATAGTAACTAGAATTCTTCTCATCAATCAAAAATAATTTCACCACATAAGAATAATTAACTTTATTTTACTTTTAATTTTTCGACTATAATAGTATTTTAACTACTATTAATCATTGATTCTAACTTTTCGTACTTGATTTTTAAGAATATACCAATTTTAATCATGTATATATACATAGACACTGTAAAATGTTTACAGAACTTCAACATACATCATTTGATGGCATTTGGATTAAAAAGTTAAGCATTCTTATTTTAAAATTGGTGACTAAAAGTAGAATAAAACAAAATTGAGAACCAAAAACAAAAATACTATTATAATTTAGAAATTTAAAAATAAATAAATTTCTTTTACTTAAAATCCTTTTTTTTTATAAATATTAGTGACTTTTTTTAAAGCAATAAAACCAATGTAGATTATTGCATAAAAGTTGAGATAGAGTCAGGAGGGACGGAGTCCCAGTACAATGAGTGATCCTGACTATAAGCTACAGAAGTTAGAGTATGTGTTAAAAAAAAATTAAAGGATCTAGGAATTAAGCTATTCAAACATTCTAAAAATGAGAAAATAACAGCTCTACAGCATCAATAATAAAACCAAGATAAGAATGAAGAACAATATGCGGAGCTGTTAGATAACTATATGGTTAGTACAATATTAGTGACTATATTGTTTTAACTGCACTTAAGATCTCTTAATGTATATTCTCTGTACTATTTTAGTCTATATTTCATACTCACATGCAGTTCCCACTTGTAATTTTTTTATTGCCTAACTTTGAATAAATATTTTTAATACACTAAAGAAAATATTTTTTATTTTTGGTGTTGACAAATTGTCATGAAGCTTAGTTGCACAAATGTCATATTTTCCTCTTACACTTACGTGCTGTCTTTGGCGGCAACTCCTTCGAATAGTTGACTTAATAACTACAAAGTTTAAAAGTTCGATTGTATGCTGAAAATTTTTATTAGTCTTCTTAGTTTAAACCAGTTAACTATGAACAATTTAGGCTAATTTATTTCCTTGTAATCTTTTATCAACTTGGAACATATGACAAACTTTAGCTAGATCGAACATACCTTAAAGTAATAACAACAAGTTTTCTCGAAAATCAAAATATGTGATGAGTTTGAATGATTTAGTAACACTAATAATACAATAAAAGAAATTATCATATCACTGCATGTAGAGTGTTTGATATTAGTCTTTTGGAGAGTTTTAAAGTTTTTCTTTTTTAATGGTTCGCTGCATTTAGAGTGTTTGGTAATAGTCTTTTGGAGAGTTTTAAAGTTTATCTTTTTAATGGTTTGATTATGTCAATAATTTAATTAATTTGGATGTTTAATAAGTATTCAAAAATGTTTCCAAAAAAAATAAGTATTCAAAAATTAATTTTTAACAAGGAATTATAATTCTTGATTATTCTTGGCTTGATGTGGCTATAGATAGGTTGGTTCGTACGCATGCTTTAAAAATTAAAACTGTAGCAATTGATAAACAAACTATATGTAATGCAACTATGGTGTCAAATTACAACTTTATATGTGTACAACTATTATACAAAAATAAAATTTATCTTTTAAACTCTCGATGTATAAATAATTAGTACAAAATTTTCTTTATCACCTAAAAGAATTGGAAAAACATACCAAGAAAAGTCCTCATGATCGCCAATCGTCGGTAGATTAAAATCAAGATAATAATATATTGAAATTAGATATATATTGATTACACAACGTGCCATACGTGAAGCAACTTGTATAATGTATTGATAAGATTCATGTGTTTTTGCTTTGATAAAGTAAAAGCAGCCTTTTTTAAATAATTGAAAGAGGATTATCTGGATCTACATCAGTCGTAGCAGTGCCACTTTAGGCCATATATGATTGGAAAACACTAATATAATTATAGGTGGGATTTGGACTAATTTATGTATATAAGTGCACTAGAACATTGTTAGTGTTAATCTAAACACTTTGGTCCTAAAATGTAATCATAGGTGGGGTTTGGACTAATTTATGTATATAAGTGGACGTACTAGAACAATGTATCAAATAAAATAAAATAAAAAGTTTTGAGACGCTCGAGGTCTTCTAAGTTAAGAATATAAATACATTCAAATTGTTCTTACTTTGTCAAAAATAGTATTTATAGTTACTATGCTGGGTCTAGTGTGGTTAAATATGACTCTTGCATCCATGATCTGCTTTGATATATTTCATCTCACCATAAAATTATTGAGCATTATTGCATAACTATCTTTAATTTATCACTATCGGGAGATGATGAGTGGGTCTAACCGACCTTCCAATTCGATCGGTTGTTTCTACTAACTTGTATTCGTTGCTCTAGAAATTATCCAATCAAATTCTAAGTTTATTACCGAACTAATATATATATATATATATATATATATAGAGAGAGAGAGAGAGAGAGAGAGAGAAAACTAACAACAAATCACATACTATTGTTTTATTAAAAAGTGAGAAAATAAATGTAATTTTGATCCTTTGGTGGTTAGTTACAACAAGTCATACTATGGACCATGATCCACATTGTCTTATGGACAAACGTTTATTTTTATTATATTAATTGTTTAATTGTGAGTGATAGTATATGTGTTTAATATCGACACTAGTACCCAATACAAATTTAAAGTTTTTCTAAAATTGTTGACATGTATGCCCCCAGTACAAATAGTGACACCAAACTTTCTCATTTATTTATATTATGTTACAAAATTTGTTGGTGGTAAAATAATCATAGTTTTCATTCTAAAGAATCCAAAAAATGTGGGAAGGAAAAAAGAAAAAGAGAGAGAGAAATTGTTCACCAACTATATATTTAGGATTGAGACAACCATGGAGGTTTGAAGGGATTAAGAATGAAAGAATGGAGGATTTTCAAGGCAAGAAAAGTGGCAGCTCATATTGTCTTTCATGTTCATTTTATTTTAAGGCAAGTAAATTAAAAGATACCCACTTGTTTAGAGTATTGAATTCAGAAACTTCCTCCAATTGTTGTCACTAAACATTACTTTAATCCAAATATATAGCATCCTGTCATGGATCATAGGCACATCCATAAGCATTATCTGAGGTTGAATTGACTGCTAATAATCAATCTCTTCACACTTAATTATCTTCTAGATTAAGCACTCCCTGATGTTCATTAATGTTATACTTTTGGGCTGTTGGAATTTGGATCTGAAAATGAAAAAACTTATAATGTCAACAATGACAACATGTCCACATGTTTACTATACTATTAAACAAAGTAGATATAAAGAAGAGGCAACTTCCAGTCGTGGAGTTTTTTTGCGGTAATTGAATAATTTTTGTAAGTGTAATTAGGAAAAAGAACGTGGGAGAAAGAAAAGAAAAAAGAAAAAGGAAAAAGAAAACAAAACAAAATCTGACATTAAAAATAAAAAAAAAATAAAAATAAAACGGTGTATAAAAGTCAGAGTGGCGGCCACTCTGACTCGCCCCAAGCGCAGGCGCGCACGAATGCTTCCCCCCCCCCCCCCCTCCCCCCTTTTTTTTCCTGACAATATTTTGTGTTTTGCAGGAAGAACTCATCTTGTATAAACTACCTCCTACATCAGTTTCAAAGTTATTAGCAAGTTTATTCTATGCCATGAACTCCCTATTCTCCATTGATGGAGATGCTCTAAGGTTCAAAGTTTAACTTTTTGTGAGAGTTGTCCTAGGTTTATTTACCTCATTGTAGATGTTTCCTTCCATCAATTTATGAAAACTTCATAAAATGTTTTAGAGTCATTTTCCTATTCTTTTAAAGACATTAAAAAGTTAATAAAAAATAATATTAATGCATATTTGAAGAAAAAAAAGTTTGCAAATGCACAATTATATATATATATATATATATATATATATATATATATATATATATATATATATATATATATATATAATTTTTTAATTTTCTCACACATTTTGTATCCATTGTTTCTGGCTTCTCAGTTTCTTCGTTTCTTGTTTCTATTAAATTTAAATAGTAGACATGATATCTTTTTGACATGATATAATTTTCATTAAAAGATATAATTTACTATTAAGTTACACAATAAACTCGTGAAAATTTTTATAATGCCAAAAATGCCTTGTGCGTGCTACTGCAAATAGAAAGTGGCAATGGCTAGTTTTGTTTGTAAATAGAATGATAGTTGTTCAAAATATCACATCGCTTTTTTTTTTTTTTAATAATAGTTGTCATAGTGTCTTTTTGACAATGTACAATTTTCTTCATCTCATGTTAACTTTTTTTTGCATATATATTGATAAATTGATGATTAAATTAAAAAAGGGCAAGTAACCTACAATAAAATGTAAAGATGTAAGAATGTGTGGTATGAAAACAAGATGCAGGGTAGCTATTACCATTTTGGTCTCAAGTAGCTTAATTAATACTGTAACAAATAAACACGAAACTATAAATATTACAGTACAAATTCTTTATTATAACTTGACCTTACAATCTTTTCCCTTTTATAGGCCAATTCACACTGCAATTTTCAAAAGTCATGTTTACACACTCTGACATTTTGACACACATAGTTGCCCAATCCTTTAAAAGTGGCAGTGATTGGATTAATTGCGCTTCAATTTATAAAAGTCTAAATGTGAATTGTGATTAATAAATTATGTTTCACTTTCACCCAAGAAAATTATTATTAAAAAGAAAAAAAGACAACAAAGAATTTAAGCAAAAAATATTTTTAAATTAATGTTCAAAAGTATATTCTACTTTTGATTTTATTGTTGATGATATAAAAGAAACTGGTGTAGCTTTTTGTTTTGATAAGCTATTTGAGAATTGTGCTGTTATTGCGGGGAGTGATCGAACGCTCTGTCTCGTTTTCTTGTTGATTATCTTCCTTCTGATTCAATGCATTAAACTTTTTCTTGCAAAAAAAAAAAATTATTGTGTTTATTAGATAATGCATCTAATTAAAGTCAATCAACATGAAAGTTGGTCAACGCAAGCCTCCTTGAAACATTGTATATATTCCCGGCAACTCACTCATCGTCTTCAAGCTAAAGAGCAAACGCCTATGGCTTCTTCTCTCTCCGCCATACTTATCTCCTTCTTATTCATATCCCTAACCTTTTCCCCGTCGTGGGCTCTTTCTTTTCCGTTTCAAGATCAATTCTACAAATGCATTTCTCTCAATTCCGACGCCCCCATCCCATTCTCCGCCGCTTTCTTCTCCCCTACCACAAACGCTTCATCCTTCAACTCCGTTCTCCAATCCACCGCCCAGAATCTCCGCTTCCTGGTGCCCTCGGCGCCCAAGCCGCTGCTCATATTCACCCCGCTGAATGAATCCCACGTCCAAGCCGCCGTCATTTGCACTAAAGAAGCCGGCGTTCAGCTCAGAGTCCGCAGCGGCGGCCATGACTACGAAGGGGTATCGTACACGTCGGAGATGAAATCTCCGGCGCCGTTTGTCCTGATCGATTTGGCGAAGCTCCGGGGAATTAAAGTTGATGTTGCGGATAACAGCGCTTGGGTCCAGGCCGGGGCGACGATCGGAGAAGTGTACTACAGAATCGCGCAGAAAAGCAAGGTTCTTGGTTTTCCGGCGGGGCTTTGTACCAGCTTGGGAATCGGCGGGCACATAACCGGCGGCGCGTATGGGCCCATGATGAGAAGGTACGGCCTTGGAGCGGACAACGTTGTCGACGCGCGTATTGTGGACGCGACGGGGAGGGTTCTAGACAGAGCCGCAATGGGGGAAGACTTTTTCTGGGCAATCAGAGGCGGCGGCGGCGGAAGCTTCGGGATTCTCCTCGCCTGGAAAATCAACCTCGTACCAGTCCCATCCACGGTAACGGTTTTCAACGTCCCGAGAACATTGGAACAAAACGCCACCCAAATTCTCTACAAATGGCAGAAAGTCGCCGCCGATAAACTCGACGAAGATCTCTTCATCAGAGTTCTCATCAGCACGGTAAATTCAACCGCCGTGAAGGGCAAAAGAACCGTCCAAACCACCTACAACGCCCTATTCCTCGGAAAAACCGAAAGGCTTCTCCAAATCATGGATAAGAGCTTCCCTGAATTAGGATTAACCCGAAAAGACTGCTCCGAAGTGAGCTGGATAGAATCCGTTTTATTCATCGCCGGATATCCAAGAACCATCCCGCCGGAGTTTCTCCTCCAGGGGAAACCATTATTCCCGAAGACAAATTTCAAAGCGAAATCCGATTTCATAAAAAAACCCATTCCGGAAAAGGGTCTCCAGGGCCTGTGGAATATTTTCCTGAAAGAGGACACGCCGTTCATGATCTGGAATCCGTACGGGGGAATGATGGCAAAGATTCCAGAATCTTCCATTCCGTTCCCTCACCGGAAAGGGGTGATATGCAAAATCCAGTACCTGACAGCGTGGCAAATGGAAGGGGAGAAGAAAAAGCACATTGATTGGATAAGGGGACTGTACGATTACATGGGGGCTTATGCTTCCAAGTCCCCCAGAGAAGCTTATGTGAATTACAGGGATTTAGACCTCGGAATGAACAACAATGGCAGAAACTCGAGCTTCTTCGAGGCTAGTGTTTGGGGTAAAAAGTATTTCAAGAAAAATTTTGAGAGGCTTGTTGTTGTGAAGACGAAGGTTGACCCTGATAACTTCTTCTGGCATGAACAGAGCATCCCTGTTGTTCCATTTAAAGGTGGGGATTATGGTAAAACCTTGTTTCATTGAAGTTGATTGATACCATATTGCCCATAAAATTTCAAACAAGTTCATTTCCCAGTGAATTTGTTTCTTTGTACTCCCATCGTCAAATCATCAATTTCTTTCCTTGTTTTTACAGAGTAATTTTGGCATTCATTTTTTCAAATGGGTTTTTCTTTCTGATAGTGATTTCAATGACTAAAGTCCAGGTCTTCGTCTTCCATTTACACGCATAGGACTTGTGACATTATAATTCTATTAAACAGGTCCCACATGTTCTGGAAACATAAAAAGGTCAAAAGGTTAGGTTGCAGACCATACTTTGTAATCAGGTCCATATAAAAATATTTAACACTTGTTCAACCGTTGCAACCCCAGCCAAATTGATCATACCGTTAACTTATTAATCACAATGTTATAAATTTTTATTTATTTTTTATCGAAAGGAGGGGTACCTCGGACTCAAAAAGCCTACAACGTAGTATCAACACGACACATGATGGGAATCCCCATCATATCATTCTCAATGATATCCATCAAGCCCGAGGGGATGACTATGTTCTATCCAACCCCTAGCTTGATGAGCACCCACTTGGGCGAGTCAATCTGCCACATAATTCTGTTCACGCCAAACAGCTCTAAACTCGATCTTTGAGAATTTTACACATTTTCACATCCTCAATAAGCTAGTACAATGTTACAAATTTGACTTCTAATAAAAGCGGTATATTGACCTTCTTAATTTGTAACATTTTAGCTAACCTAGACTGATTTACCTTGATTCTTTGCCGGCAAAAGGTTACAAGGCAAGATTTACCCAAACCACCCTCGAAAAGTGACAAGTGGGTTTCCACAACACTCAAAAAAATTTAAAAAAATTAAAGCCCTGTAATCAAGTAGCATCGAGATTCCCATGAGACTCCATGGAATTCAACTTTAAACCAAACATGTTCTAAAAACTTGTTGAAGCAATCTTGCTTTAGGAAGAAAGACTCAATACAAACATATATATATTTCATTCTATATAGCACAATGCAACTGTTTGATTAACACTTTCTAAATCAAAAGAAAATGTCATGCCAAGGTAGATATAGAAACATTGATCTTAGTTGTACACAATGAGATTTTTATACTATGAAGGAGAGCTGTCCTGCAATGGCATTCCCCATTCCATATAATATATGAACATTTTTGGTGGTCAACTTCGCCGAAGAGAAGCCAACCTCTTCTCAAGATCCTCAACATCAGCGGCCTGAGAACTGCACATATTCATCGTTTAAATAAAGAAAATAGTTATGAGACATATAGACATATACATTAAAAACTGGAGGAAATATAGGATAGGCAGTATAAAACCATGATCTAATGAATCGGCCTGTTGATCATACCTAGGAGGAGCAACATTTTCGACTTTCTTTGATGCAATACGACCTTTTGGGGCTGAAGATAACTGTTGAAAGTTAAGACGTGATGATTAGAAAATGAGGAACACTAGCACATAGAAAAATATATCATTGAGTTGCTCGATAAACGAACCTGTGATGCAATGTCCACACCGATCTCATCAAGCACCTGGTTTGTAAGCTCCTCTGTTTCTTCCTCGGCCTCGTCTTTATCCAAGGTTTCGTCAATAGACTCTGACATCATCTCAATCTGGGAAGAACCACCAGAAAAACTCAAATCAGTTATACATAATTGATAGAGACAAGGAGGTGGAGATAAGATACGAATAGTATTACCGTCATGTCCAGCTGAGCTGACTCTTTCTGGAATTCTTTGATCACCTTAGCTTGTTTTGCAGGTGCCATTTGCTTGACGAGTAAAAAAAAAAGAAGAGGAAATTGATCAAATTTAATATGAATGATGCTATAAACGAAATCAGTGATGAACTGCCATTATAAGGCTTAACAACTTTGATTTTGAAAATCCTTTGGCTAAATTTACTATCATTCATTGTCAGTAAGATTGGTTTCCGGGGTACCTTGTTCATGGCTGTCATTGCTTTGGTTGCACCTTTCATTCCAGTAGAAATTGATGTGCTGGCATATAGTGCCTGTAAAACAAAATCGAAGGATTATATAAGACTAGGATATTAATGTTACATTCCTCGAAGCATAAACCAAACCATAGTAAGCAAAAAGACCAACCTGTGTGTGAGTTGCTACACCCCTGATCTGAGCACGACTTCCCTGCAAATTTACTATTTGTTGCCTCAGCCTAACAAGTTGACGAGCTAAAATTTTGGTGGCAGCCTGATTAGAATAGAAAGAATTCATGTTTCATCGAGAAGTATTTGAGGAAATTAAAGCAATAATAGGATTTTCAATGATTCTTGTTTCTTGGTACTGCATAGAGTACTATGATAGTTACATGTCTGTTGAATCTTTTGTGATTTGGTTACTCCAAAATATGGAAAATTGACTTTAATGTGCTCCCTTAGAACATAACCCTATCTTATTATAAGACAGACAAATGGCTTTGATGTTTACAAATTATAAGAAATGTAAGCACAAACTTGCCTCATTCCCAGTTTTGGCGGTTTTCTTGATCTCTGCCACTAATTTCTTTTCCTGTGAGCAAATGTAGTAAAGGAAATGTTGATTAAAACAGATGGAGGTAAAGTTTAGCCAAGGACTACTTAAATCAAGAACACTCAGAAAAGTATATTGGTAATTGCCTATAATTCACTATTTCATAGAAAAAGCCATTCCAGTCATTCAATAGTTCTTGATAACAACTTACTTCCATTTCTAGAGAGGCAATTTCACGCTCGATGCCTATAACAATACATAAATAAATGTTAGCAGTTTAGAAAATACAGATAGAACCAACTTCGGTAACGGGGGCGGACAAACGTAATTGATAATTATGGAAACAGAAATAAATGAAGATGTGGACAATGGCTAAATTTAAATGGTGTCATAGACTCATAGTTATTCAGAACATAGCCAAACCTTGGAGCACACCCTTCCTAGGACTGTTCTCTGTTTTTTTTTTTTTACACATGCGTACACACACGACTCTTTCTCCCTTTTCCTATTGCCACATAACCACCTAACCTGATACCACTAGTCCACTATGTCTTGAAACAATATTTGAACATTAGAAAAAAAAAATACTAACTAGTAATTATTAGTCTTTATGTTCTCAACTTCTCATACAAAAAGCTGTTTAACCACATAGTCTCTCCAGATGCTACAAACCTCTTTCAACTCTAAATACAGATTTCCTTGATCACATTCCAAGGTGAAATGTTACCACATTCAGTTTCCAATAAAAGAGATGTGGCAATGTTCGAACTAATCCAAATCATTTTTCATACTTTATTCCCTCTATAATGCATTGCAAACCTTATATATATATCTAGTATACTTGATCCCCTATCAAAATCCAATTCAGAATAATCTCTAATAACACTCCATCACAACTACCCTTCAAACATCTGAAGCTTCTATATCTAGAAAGTCACAAACAGGTGAAATCCCCAGTAACTAAAAGATCAATCTGAGGGTTGCCCCCAAACAAGTTGGTCAGGCCGCTATTAGCTTGGTAACCACAAGATTCAAGTTCGACTCCCTGTAGGAGCAGCCTTGGTAACCACATGTTCAAGTTAGACTCCCAGTTGGAGCGGCCTGCCGGCCTAGTGGCCTTATTGGTTTGTGCCCGTTAGCTATAGGCATCCTAGGCTAATTTACCTTCTCGTGGTCATATGACGACTAAGGTCACAAGGCCGGGTTTTACCTATTGCAATAGTGGTTGCAGATTCACTGTCACCCAAAAAAAAAAGATCAAATTTTCTAACACTTCCTAGCCGATCTACAAACTGATTTTTGCGAAGCAGAAAGAAATTAAGCCCCTCCAAGTTGAACTCTTCTGTTTACTGACTTCTGGTGGGGCATTTTCTTTAAAGATTCAGACTTTACTCAATTTCAGCTTCTTTTTCTTTATAAACAAAAGCAAAACTACTACCAATCAATCAAATGAATTTAACATCAATGGGAGTACCTCGAGTGGCAACGGCCATTTCCCTTTTGCTGGATCGTAGCGCATCTGCGGATAACATCCATCAAAACTCACCCATTGTCAGCAATAAAATTGAAGCGTAAACAAAAAAAAAAAAAAACAAAAAAAAAATGTGAGAATGAGAATCCGAGCTGCAGAAACAAAAATGGAGAAAAGCTGATACCTTTGGGTGAAGTTTTCTTCTTGAAGATGTTCATTTTCGAAATCATTTTGAAAACCCTAAAGTTAGTGATCAGATAAGGAAAATGGGGCTTTCTTCTCTGGGAAACAATTTTGCTCAGAGTATGGCGAGTAAGGAAGCGGTTTCCCGTTCCCAAGGCCAAGTGTTAAAGAGGAGAGAGAGCGTGTGATGAGAGATTAATCCAACGGCTAGCGACCGCATAACAAGTAGCCGTTGTATGTGTCTTTTGACTAAACTACCCTTAACAACGTCTCTTTATAGTCTAGTTTAGTCCAGTCCAGACATAAGCCACTGCGTGTATTAAATAGATTTTTAAAAAAATTAAGAAATAGGATAAAATAAGCTCTAAACTTTATAGGAAAAAGTTAATTAGATTTTTTTTAAATTGTAATTAAGTTAATTAACATATTATTTTTTATATTGAAACTAAAAATTGATTATTGATATGTAATAACAAGTCACTGAACAGTACTATATTACTATATTTTGATTTTAGATCAAATTAAGTATACACTCCTTGCCAAAGACTTTGTGGTCTAGTGACACCCGATTTACACTCCCACATGAAAGGAAATGGGTTAACTCTTTGTACTTCGGTAGGTCAAAAATGATAAATATGTCGTCTAGTGTTAAAACTTAATGACAGTCATTTCTTTACACATTTTTGGACTATGGTCCACAGTGGGATTTGGAGTGATGGGTCAAAAATAATTCTGCCCAATTATTATCATTTAATGGGGTGTCGTTAATGGCCTTACTAACCTTGGAGTTTGTACCGAGCTTGCAGTGCACTAATGATAACGTTGTCGGCATAATGTTCTAATCCTATTATGTTTGACGGTAATAATGTGTTACCGGTATGTATTTGAGTATTATTGAGTATTTGAATAGCGTTGAGTACAGTGTTTTCAGTATTTGAGTACAATATTGAGTGCAGTGCTCAGTGTACAAGATGTGTTGAGTGTTGTTTTGTCTAAGTTCAAGTGTTGTAAGAAGTCCCCCCTCACTATGTGGTTGTGATCCTTTTTATTCCTTTCAGCTCAGTAACGGAGCATTGATGAGGAGTTGATCGTTGGACATCAATACCTGAGGTGTTGAATGCTGAGGAGCTGAACGTGTGTCATCAATGCTGAGGAGCTGAACGTTGGCCATCAATGCTGATGAGTTGGACTGTTGCGCATTGATGCTGAGGAGTGAGGTGTCTTGGGTAGTTTGAACGGCAACTGTCTTGGTCATGGCAACGGTTCCAGGTCGGGTACCCAATTACCCTGTCAATGCTAATCTCCACCTTGTCCCTGGCTTGGCTTATTCAACATTCTTATCCCCTGCACCCCCACGGTATGTAAAACCAAAATGTTTTGACTTTGTAATCAATCATCTTTGTTTAATATGCAATTCCAATTCATAATTCAAAATATTAACTATTGCTTCATTCCACTCTTAATCTTATGAGTACAATTGCACTTAAATAATTAATTACATTATTGAACTAAAATCTTTCAATTTTGTAAAAAAAAAAAATAAATAAAAGGCTTAAAATTGTGAGAAAGCCATAAAGAATTGTTACAATACAAAAATAGAACGATAACTCAAGGTGTGGATCAGCAAGGATCTTAATTAAGGTGACCTACAAACATGCCTCATGGTATGCCCCTTGACGAGAATCCGTTGGAGGGTAAGTTGGGGGTGTTAATTGCCATAATAATTTTATCTCAAATTACATATATTTAAGTTGTTGTGATTAAAAAATGTACATTATATTAGATTGTTAGGATGTTTGAGCTTTTATCTCAATTATTTCCAAACGGTCAAAGACCAATTTCAAAAAAGAGTGAAAGACAGCTACTTGAAATTGTAAGAAAGCCGATGAAAACCGATGATTCACCCTAGCTAGTTGAAGATAGAACAATCAACTCGAGGTGTGAATCAACAAGGATCTTTAGATTGTCAAAGCACAAACACTTAATAATCACTACTACACAGACGGCTTTTAACGTCGGCTAAGTAGACCCTTTAACGTCGGCTAAAAGCCGACGTTGATCTGGCCGACGTTGTAAGTGTACACATACAACGTCGGCTAAAAGTTAGCCGACGTTGTAAGTGTACACATACAACGTCGGCTAAGAGTTAGCCGACGTTGTAGGTACACTTACAACGTCGGCTAGTTAAAAATAGCCGACGTTGTAGGTAATTTGAAAGCTACTAAAATACCCTACAACGTCGGCTAATTACAAACAGCCGACGTTGTAGGTACCCTACAACGTCGGCTAATTACAAATAGCCGACGTTGTAGGTAATTTGAAAGCTACGAAAATACCATACAACGTCGGCTAATTACAAATAGCCGACGTCGTAGGTACCCTACAACGTCGGCTAATTAAAAATAGCCGACATTGTAGGGAATTTGAAAGCTACTAAAATACCCTACAACGTCGGCTAATTACAAATAGCCGACGTCGTAGGTACCCTACAACGTCGGCTATTTACAAATAGCCGACGTTGTAGGTAATATTAAACCAAAAAAATTACCCTACAACGTCGGCTAATAAGACTAGTCGACGTTGTAGGGTAATTTTTTTTGTTTTTAAATATTAATTTTATTTTTCTATTTACACCCAAAACCTGCTCAAATATATATAGCAATCACAATCACATTCAAAACCTGGACAATTTATATTTATATATCAAAAATTAAATAAATCTTACAATTGATAATAATTAATAAACAGAAGTTCATCAAAATTATCTATATTAATTAATACAAGTCATAATATTATCCCGGTTGAGAGGAAGACAAAATTTCTCTCAACACACCCCTCAAACTCCCAAAGTCGCTTTCTAAATTACACCAAAATAAAAATCAATTCAAAGAAACTACTTAAGACTCTTTCAGTTGGCAAAAGATACTCCTCACTCAGATGAGTAAAGTCGGGTACCCAAAAACCTTTTTGCTTAGCGCTTCCCACTGCGGCTTTCCTGAGAGGGGGCGCAGATTCCATCATCTGACTCGATATCTCCATATTCCCACATCCCACGCCTCTTTTCTCTTGCCTCAGTCTGGGATTTTTCCAACTCCTCGAGGACTGGTTTTGGAATCCATCGTTTCTCCTGCCTAGCAAGTCCTTCCTGCATATTACAAGCGCATTCGTTAACTTATAGCTCTCACCATCTTTTGGAATTACTGAGAATTTAAAGGTTAACCAAGTCATAGTGGTAAAATTCAAACCTTCAATGGGGCGGCAGTTTACTGTATGGAACGGCTTCTTGATTACCGTAGTCTATGTAAAACACTTCGAACTCGTCTGTTGGAGATTGAACAGCACCTCGAGGGCCATTCACAATCTTGCCAAGTCAAAGCAGTAAAATTAGAAAGACATCAAAAGTGGTTATATATGAAGTACAAACTAAATATTCAGAGTAATTTATGTTAGTCATAGAAATTTTACATATCAAAAGGGCCAAAGATAGGGTAACTTAGTCCAGATGTAAAAAACATCACAAAAACAGGAGTGCCCCATATCACACACATACACATTAGCAAAGATCTTGAAAAAATATATAGATGTAATTTAAGTGAATCATTAAGATGATTGAAAATATAGTATCGACAATTTACTATCATCGGTGCAAGTAGGCAGCATAAATTTCTGTATTTAAATAACTATATAAGGCATTAGTTGGAATCTGCATGAATTGAAACCAAGTAAATTCTAGGTTTTGCAATACTGCAAAGACATCCAACTAGATCCAGAATCAAATATGAGAAATAGTACTGGGAGTATACCATTGCTCGGTTCCATGAATTATCTGCACTAAACTGTGCAAGCACAATATCACCCTTCTTAGGATTAAAAGCACCAATTACAGGAGCCTCCTGAAGGTTCAAAGAAGCAAGCTGTTTCTGAATAGATGCCACTTTCTGATCTGCAACTGACTGGACATAGAATTTACCACCTCCCAAAACTTCAGTGACAACTACCTGAGATCATTGTGCATGGACAACTGAATAAGCACTGTGCATATGACATTTGTAGTTGAAGAACACCAGATTGATCTACTTTACCTTCAACTCTTCTTTAAGCCTCCTCTCAGAAACAGGGCCAGTGGAAACTTCCTCTACCTCAACATAGTTTGCCCATATCTGCATTAGTTTTTTTTTTTTTAAAATACATAAATTATTGATACTAGAAACACAAGGAATGAATACCAAAAGAAAAGGCAAAAGATCAGATTTCCAGTAATAGACCTTCAGCTTATGCTTTTTGGCAGATTGCTGTTTAGTAGATCCCAAATAACTAACCTAAGTAATAAGCTAATAACTATTTAGTAGTTTCCAAATAACTAAGAAAGTGTTATGTAATTTTGCAAAGCAAATAAAAACTGGAAAAAAATGTTTGAAATGGAAAATGTCCACAAATATACACATGTTTCTGTAAGAAAGAACCTTAAAGTTTTAATATGCTCATGGCCACCACATCTTTATTTTCCTTTTATATAAGTGGTGTCTAGAGAGGTATAATTAATCTCTCGATTGCATCTTCTCATAACTATTTTGAAGATTACATGAATTGGTGCCACGTAAAGAAGATGGAACCACAAATTTATAAAGGTGAAGTCTAACAATATGGACTGAAAATTTAGAACAGTGAAATACTTTAGGTGTTACCTGCTGCGATGTTAGCACGGAAAAAATTATTTAGTCTTCCAGTTACTGCAGAAAAATAAAGGAAAATGAGATAATTTAGCTAGGCAATTTACGAGTTGTATATACTGCAGGTGCAACAGAACACAAAGTAAAATGGTCATGCGGAGAACAATACAAGAACAAAACCAGTTTGTAATTATGTAATAACTAAAAATGATATGTACAAGGCTAGACTTAGTGGATTGCACATACGAACACTTCACCTTATATGCCTGAATTCTAGTCTTTGAATCGATTAATCAGTGTAGAGAAAACACAGCAAAGGGCATCAAGTATACAGGATATAACTCATAAGACATTCAATTCTGTGAATGCCAAACAAACAGGCCATGTCAGTGTGACTTACAACCACAATGATTTCAACTAATGCAACCAAACTGTACATGAGTAGACCTCCTACTTATTTTTTGACCCAAAAATGGATTCTAATATTAATCTTCATAGCCAAAAATAAAAGAAGGCATATCCAAGTCTTTTATTCAATGAATAACCTTGGTCAGAAACCAAACATAAGTATCAATAAACAGCCACAAGAGATAGTACATCTAAATACATATGTAGAGTAAAAACCAATTTGACTAGAACTCAAAATTCTACGGTGTTTAGATAATGTACCTAACCAACTAGCAATGGAAGCAATACTCATGCCGATACCCAAATCCCTAATAGCTTTGTTCCTCCAATAATTTAGTACTTCTGCTTCTTCCCTTGTCAGTGACACCTACATTACAATTTAGAGTCAAATGACAGCATTTAGTACCCAAATACAAGAGCCAAAGAGGGAAGATTAAACACATAAATAACAGAACCCAATCAACACAAGTGTTGAAACACACAAAACCCAGATCAAGAAAAAGCGGAAAACTCCATCCAAAAAATGGAGTGCGCTCACAAAGATTCAATTGTTAAGCGAATAGGGGGTTGGACTAACCTTCTGGAAACGGAGACTTTCATCGGCTTCTATGAGCGCCATTATCAGTTGTTTTGGTTGGGCAGTGTCAAGTGTGTTAATGTATCGGGCACCGGTCCTTGGGATTTTTGAAGTTGAAGAAAAGCAAGCAAGAATGCAAGCGGGTCGGCAAATGAATTTTGGTCCGTTTTCTATCACGGCAAATGAATGGGAAGCGGGTCGGCAATTCTAAGCCTCTAACATATAAAGAAGAACTGAGTATTCACAAAATCACAGTTGAGAAATAAGCAAATAAAGAAAAGAGATTACTGGCGTATAAACTTGGTATTATTTACGAAATCTGAAACTTCAAGTACTTCCATGATCTAGAAATTTAATGTCATTGATCAAAGGCTCTTGCAAAACCATGCTAGCAGAACATCAAGAGTGAGCACCTCAAGAATCTATTCTCCTTAGTTCTATTTCATAACCTTAACCTCTTCAATTAATTATCCAGCACACAAGCAATAAGCAGTAAAACAATGAATCATCTCCCATTCATTATCTATTTTATTTCCCTTTTGCTACCACTAATTTATACGAGAATTGCTTACAAAATTAATCTTCATTAGGTAAACAACAGTATGAACTTTTGTCTACTCTCTAGGTGATTTCCTTTAATTTTGCACATTACTTTCTGTTATGACTATCACAACTGCTTCAGAACAAACTCAAATTCAGCAGAGAGGCAATTTAGGCAACAAATTTCAACCAAAAAAAAATTAAAACTAACAATTTTACTGGCAAGTTAAGGACAACTAATCGATCGATTGAACTTGAGATCAGAATGATTGAAAAACCTAGAAACGCCACGGTGAGATCGAGTTGAGTATCGCGGGGGCCGAACTCTTCACCGTCGGGCGACGCCTTAATCACTTGTCCAAACTCTCGAAGGTCTCCAGAGTAGCTTCGATGGGCTTCAGCTTCACCACGGCCGCCGAGAAGGTTTTGTTTCGCAGGCACTCTCCATTTTCACGACTGAGAGTGGCAGAGAACGGTTAGCGCGAGGAGGAGAGACCGGGAGTGAAATTTCTGCCACCACTTAGCGGTGGAAGTCCATCCAAGTCCATCAATATATGTAAAATGTCTTATTTGCCCCTCACATTTCACGGTTTAAACGGAGAAAACTAACAGAAGGACTAGGGCAGGTTAAATTCGGAAAAATGAGGATGACGGAGGGTTGATTTGAAAGTTTAGGACCATAGATGGTGAAACCACTATACTCGAGGGACCTTGGTTGGTATTAACTCTTATTTTTATTTTACATTTAATTTAGATTAATAATTGTTTATTTTTTTTTTTTTGAATACAACTGACCCTATTACATTGTAGTATCTGTTCATGTATACTTTTCTCAACCTATTGAAGCACAAAGAGTCAATTTCGATATCTCCTCCACTGAGACTCGAACTCATGACCTTTCATTTGAGGGAGGCCACTACATGCCATTTGAGCACAAGGTGCTTGGCGATTAATAATTGTTTATTAATAATGTGTTGAAATTATATTTTGATCCACCTTTAAAAGTTTAAATTTAATTATTTGTATTATGTTAGAATACTTTGATTTTATTTGAATTAATTATTTATTGTTGGGGACGACGGTTGTTGTTGGGGGATTTTCGGTTTTGGTTATTAGGCTTGGGGGCGACAGAATGGATTGGGGCGACGTCGTAATATTTGGGCCGACGGGTTGGATTTTTAAACCCTACAACGTCGGTTATGTTACATAACCGACGTTATAGGTCATTCATATAACACATCGCGCAATACGACGTCGGCTACGACGTGAGCCGACGTCGTATTGCGCTCCGATTGGAGATACGACGACGGCTAATGCCGTAGCCGTCGTTGTATCCCCCCGTCGCCGGTGAAAATTTGCGATACGACGTCGGCTAACCACCTAGCCGACGTCGTATCGCGTTGTAGCATTAAGTTGAAACTTTTAACGTCGGTTATTTCATAATAACCGACGTTAAAGGTTTCAAAGCAAATATAACGTCGGCTAAGTACTTAGCCGACGTTAATTAGCCGACGTTGTATGTGATTTCTGTAGTAGTGAATGCATTTGCCGAACATCGTCATTCGAATTGTGTGAATTAAAGCAACACGGCTCATGATGTGTTTGGTCCTTTAACGAGGATCCATGGGTGATAAGTTAGGTGCCAACAGGCAACAACCACTGCACGATTATTCCAACTTCAATAACATATATTTAAGTTGTTGTGATTGAATAGTCTATTATATGTTACACGTAGGGATATATTTTAGTGTCATCTCAATTCTCCACGAAGTGCTACTAATGATGTTTTATTTAATGTATGTGTGTGAACACATCCAAATCTCGTTCATGGCTGTGCAGGCCGAGATACCATCTAGCTGGCAGTGGAAATGCTTCTCTGGCCATTGGCTAGAGAGCCATGGCCGCCGGCCATGGGTTTCCCTATATATATATATATATATATAAAGTGGACAATTGGGTAGAAAGTGTCTAGGTGAAACATGCGGGTAAATGATAACCATTGATATTTTCAAAATCAATCGTCTAGATTGAACATTGATTTATAAAAAAAAAAACACGTGGCATTATGATAATTTTACTTATTGTTGAATGCTTAAGGTGCATATTTTCAAAGCTTAAGGTGCGTCATTTTAATACTTAAGGTGCATCATTCTAAAGTTTAAGTTCGTATTTTCAAAGCTTAAGTTCGTATTTTCAAAGCTTAAGGTGCGTCATTTTAACATTTAAAGTGCATAAGTTCAACACTTAAGGTACACCATTTTAACACTTAAGGTGCGTCTTTGTAACACTAAAAGTGCGTCATTTTAATACTTAAGATGCGTCATTTTAAAACTTAAGATGCGTCATTTTTACACTTAGCTTCTGCCTTCGAGGACACGCATTTTTTAAATTTTCATTGATTTGAGCTATTGATCTAGATTTTTTATCAACAGCTTAGATCTTACCGTATGTTTCACCTGGGATCTTCGCACCAGATCTCTTCTCTCTCTCTACACACACATACATACATACATACAAATACACACACACTTACTTACTTGAATCAAAATGCATTATTAAAAACAAAAAAAAAAAAAAAACAAACAAAAAACAAAAAACAAAAAACAAAAAAAAACAGTAAAAGAAACACACACATATATGGGCTAGCTTAGTCTGTTTGACCAATTACCGAAGATTATTGGAAAACCTTGACATATTTACAAGGCGTTTTGTTGGGATGAGGGAATTAGGATGGAAAAAGGAATTGCAATTCGGTGGGAAAAGAATAAGGTAATAATAAACTTTAATTTATTATTATTTTTTTGAAAAAATAAGCTTTAATTTATTGTTTAGTATGAATTCAAATAACATTATTGTTTAATTTGGTAGGGAGGTGATAGGGAATAACAGTCGGAGCGGTGCCCCATACGACAGGTCGGGAAAAGAGAGCTAGCGACCTGGATCCCAAACCGACCGAACACCGGCCTTACGGTCTCCCGACCCAATCGTTTTCCAGCACTCGACTAGCTCGGACCGGCCTCAAGGCGTTCTTCGCATTATGAAGGTAAGAATCATCACACGCTCCACTGCACATGGACAGTCCCAATAAGCCACTTAGCAAAAGCCCGATGCATACTTACCACGTGCCTATCATGCTGAGAGCCCGAAATTTGTCTCCTAGCCACACTATAAATACCACATTAAATGCAAGAGAGAGAGACTTTTGGATTAGGAGAAGATCGGTAGGTAGAGAGAGAACCCTGAGAGCCCTCCCTTATCCACATCAAACCAGATTTATTTATCTATCTCTTACCTTTTATATATATACGGTCGGTCGTATTCACGGTGTATATGGTTAGTATTATTGTATCGGGAGGAATAGAATTATTGAAAATGAGAAGGAAAGAAGTTGTATGAAGACTAAAATATCCTTGTGTAATAATAATAATAATCAAGACTGAATGTCACCTAAAATCTAGGGGTCATTGAGAGATTTGACCGGATAGAGGTAATGAAGACCTGAGCATACAAGTAAGGAGTGCGAACCTGGAGACTGACAAAAGCGATTCACTATTTGCCTCATCCAACTACTCTTGGGTAGGAACTTGAAGGCATGGATTAATTTAGCATAAGCTGGAAACCTAATGCATTATTTAAAAAGAAAAATAAGATGGGTAGCTGGTGCTCTCAATGCAAGAAACATGGGCATCAAAAGACAAGACTGGGCAATGCACATGTTGATTCCACGAGTGAAGAATTCCTACGGTTGCGGTAAACCACATGATGAGAGAGATGATGATCAAAATGAATGAATAGACGGTTGAATTATTTGTTCCACTTGGTGGAAAGGAGTCCCATCCACCCATCAATCCCTCATCACCTCCCTTCACTGTTATATTTCACTTTCCGTTCATGTGATCTGATAGCATAGATTGTACCTCTGATTGTTTCCACTGTTCAATCCTTCTGTTCCTCAGTGTTGTGTCGCATCCAAATTATATATATTCCCGTCGCTATTCTATCCCACACCACACTCTCACTCCCACTTATCTTTTTTTTTTTTTTTTTTTTTTTGAGAACACTCCCACTTATCTTTTTTCACCACTTTTCTCTGCACCTTAGCTTAGCTTGCCCTCACCTCCTATTTTCCTCACAACCACAAACTACTTCTCTTTTTTCTCCTCAAACCCCAAAATACATTTTTGGGAAATATTGCAAATATAGTTTAAAAAAATAGCATTTTTGGTCTCAATGTTTATACAAAATAGTAATTTTGCAACTCGATATGATCTCCCATCAACGAATACCAGTAAAACCTTGGTGTGCACGGGTAGAACTTGCTTTGTAACCTTAGCTAGTCTCGTAGTTGTTTAGTTCAAACTAAGAAGGCTAATAAGGTCATTTTCATTAAAAATCAAACTTGTAATTATGTGATTATCAAGCCAACAACTTAACCAACTCAGTTGGGATTGTCCTTATTTTGCATACACGTGGAGTCGATTAGTTAATACAAGGGCAAAATAGTAATTTGCTCTAAACCATTAAAACCAAATTATTAAAATTAAAATCTCTATTAACCGAAATCAAACCTGCCAAAACTAACACTTCTAATAAAAAGAATCCAAAACTAACACTTCTAATAAAAGGAATCCAAACTATCCCGCGTAAAAAATCAGAGGATCAATAATGCTCGCGAAACACTGAAAATTACTATGTTATATAAATATAAAGACGAAAATGGCTATTTTCTCAATAAAGTTCTAATGCTACATTTGCTACAAGTAACACAGTATTCATGGTGAGTAAGAAAGGAATGAAAAA
>CP025653.1:19612036-19623879 GCA_003576665.1 Ipomoea trifida
TAACCGACGTTAAAGGTTTCAAAGCAAATATAACGTCGGCTAAGTACTTAGCCGACGTTAATTAGCCGACGTTGTATGTGATTTCTGTAGTAGTGAATGCATTTGCCGAACATCGTCATTCGAATTGTGTGAATTAAAGCAACACGGCTCATGATGTGTTTGGTCCTTTAACGAGGATCCATGGGTGATAAGTTAGGTGCCAACAGGCAACAACCACTGCACGATTATTCCAACTTCAATAACATATATTTAAGTTGTTGTGATTGAATAGTCTATTATATGTTACACGTAGGGATATATTTTAGTGTCATCTCAATTCTCCACGAAGTGCTACTAATGATGTTTTATTTAATGTATGTGTGTGAACACATCCAAATCTCGTTCATGGCTGTGCAGGCCGAGATACCATCTAGCTGGCAGTGGAAATGCTTCTCTGGCCATTGGCTAGAGAGCCATGGCCGCCGGCCATGGGTTTCCCTATATATATATATATATATATAAAGTGGACAATTGGGTAGAAAGTGTCTAGGTGAAACATGCGGGTAAATGATAACCATTGATATTTTCAAAATCAATCGTCTAGATTGAACATTGATTTATAAAAAAAAAAACACGTGGCATTATGATAATTTTACTTATTGTTGAATGCTTAAGGTGCATATTTTCAAAGCTTAAGGTGCGTCATTTTAATACTTAAGGTGCATCATTCTAAAGTTTAAGTTCGTATTTTCAAAGCTTAAGTTCGTATTTTCAAAGCTTAAGGTGCGTCATTTTAACATTTAAAGTGCATAAGTTCAACACTTAAGGTACACCATTTTAACACTTAAGGTGCGTCTTTGTAACACTAAAAGTGCGTCATTTTAATACTTAAGATGCGTCATTTTAAAACTTAAGATGCGTCATTTTTACACTTAGCTTCTGCCTTCGAGGACACGCATTTTTTAAATTTTCATTGATTTGAGCTATTGATCTAGATTTTTTATCAACAGCTTAGATCTTACCGTATGTTTCACCTGGGATCTTCGCACCAGATCTCTTCTCTCTCTCTACACACACATACATACATACATACAAATACACACACACTTACTTACTTGAATCAAAATGCATTATTAAAAACAAAAAAAAAAAAAAAAAAAAAAAACAAAAAACAAAAAACAAAAAAAAAACAGTAAAAGAAACACACACATATATGGGCTAGCTTAGTCTGTTTGACCAATTACCGAAGATTATTGGAAAACCTTGACATATTTACAAGGCGTTTTGTTGGGATGAGGGAATTAGGATGGAAAAAGGAATTGCAATTCGGTGGGAAAAGAATAAGGTAATAATAAACTTTAATTTATTATTATTTTTTTGAAAAAATAAGCTTTAATTTATTGTTTAGTATGAATTCAAATAACATTATTGTTTAATTTGGTAGGGAGGTGATAGGGAATAACAGTCGGAGCGGTGCCCCATACGACAGGTCGGGAAAAGAGAGCTAGCGACCTGGATCCCAAACCGACCGAACACCGGCCTTACGGTCTCCCGACCCAATCGTTTTCCAGCACTCGACTAGCTCGGACCGGCCTCAAGGCGTTCTTCGCATTATGAAGGTAAGAATCATCACACGCTCCACTGCACATGGACAGTCCCAATAAGCCACTTAGCAAAAGCCCGATGCATACTTACCACGTGCCTATCATGCTGAGAGCCCGAAATTTGTCTCCTAGCCCACACTATAAATACCACATTAAATGCAAGAGAGAGAGACTTTTGGATTAGGAGAAGATCGGTAGGTAGAGAGAGAACCCTGAGAGCCCTCCCTTATCCACATCAAACCAGATTTATTTATCTATCTCTTACCTTTTATATATATACGGTCGGTCGTATTCACGGTGTATATGGTTAGTATTATTGTATCGGGAGGAATAGAATTATTGAAAATGAGAAGGAAAGAAGTTGTATGAAGACTAAAATATCCTTGTGTAATAATAATAATAATCAAGACTGAATGTCACCTAAAATCTAGGGGTCATTGAGAGATTTGACCGGATAGAGGTAATGAAGACCTGAGCATACAAGTAAGGAGTGCGAACCTGGAGACTGACAAAAGCGATTCACTATTTGCCTCATCCAACTACTCTTGGGTAGGAACTTGAAGGCATGGATTAATTTAGCATAAGCTGGAAACCTAATGCATTATTTAAAAAGAAAAATAAGATGGGTAGCTGGTGCTCTCAATGCAAGAAACATGGGCATCAAAAGACAAGACTGGGCAATGCACATGTTGATTCCACGAGTGAAGAATTCCTACGGTTGCGGTAAACCACATGATGAGAGAGATGATGATCAAAATGAATGAATAGACGGTTGAATTATTTGTTCCACTTGGTGGAAAGGAGTCCCATCCACCCATCAATCCCTCATCACCTCCCTTCACTGTTATATTTCACTTTCCGTTCATGTGATCTGATAGCATAGATTGTACCTCTGATTGTTTCCACTGTTCAATCCTTCTGTTCCTCAGTGTTGTGTCGCATCCAAATTATATATATTCCCGTCGCTATTCTATCCCACACCACACTCTCACTCCCACTTATCTTTTTTTTTTTTTTTTTTTTTTTGAGAACACTCCCACTTATCTTTTTTCACCACTTTTCTCTGCACCTTAGCTTAGCTTGCCCTCACCTCCTATTTTCCTCACAACCACAAACTACTTCTCTTTTTTCTCCTCAAACCCCAAAATACATTTTTGGGAAATATTGCAAATATAGTTTAAAAAAATAGCATTTTTGGTCTCAATGTTTATACAAAATAGTAATTTTGCAACTCGATATGATCTCCCATCAACGAATACCAGTAAAACCTTGGTGTGCACGGGTAGAACTTGCTTTGTAACCTTAGCTAGTCTCGTAGTTGTTTAGTTCAAACTAAGAAGGCTAATAAGGTCATTTTCATTAAAAATCAAACTTGTAATTATGTGATTATCAAGCCAACAACTTAACCAACTCAGTTGGGATTGTCCTTATTTTGCATACACGTGGAGTCGATTAGTTAATACAAGGGCAAAATAGTAATTTGCTCTAAACCATTAAAACCAAATTATTAAAATTAAAATCTCTATTAACCGAAATCAAACCTGCCAAAACTAACACTTCTAATAAAAAGAATCCAAAACTAACACTTCTAATAAAAGGAATCCAAACTATCCCGCGTAAAAAATCAGAGGATCAATAATGCTCGCGAAACACTGAAAATTACTATGTTATATAAATATAAAGACGAAAATGGCTATTTTCTCAATAAAGTTCTAATGCTACATTTGCTACAAGTAACACAGTATTCATGGTGAGTAAGAAAGGAATGAAAAAAAAAACCTCGAAAAAAAATTAAAGAAATGAACATAGACAACCTTTATGTCACATCTTTATATAATTGATACGTGTCAAACGTTTTGATACTACAGAAGTGTGACCAAAACAGATATATTAAACTCGTATCAATCATATAAAGATTCAAATATATATATAGATTCAATCCATAGGATATATCAGACTAGCTAGCTTTTGGACTGGGAATGCAATTATATAAGTGAATAATTAATAATGATGCGTTGTATAGTATGTGATGATGGTGATGAACAGGCGGACATTTGAAACTTCCGTGTTACCTGGGAGGGAGATCCCATGTGGTTTGGTTTTATTACAATCCCCTCTGACCGGAATCGGATTTTCCGAGCGTTTGTATACTATTGTTGTTGTTGTTGTTGTTGTCTGTCCAATCGTAGAAGTTGAAGGCGTCATCAATGGCGATTCCGGCGGCTTTCTTTTCTTGTCCGGACGGGAAGGCTTGGGAGAACATGAGGTTTAGAGGGTCGGTGGATTCTATCTCTCCCAAATCGGCGAAGAAATCTTCCGGGTGGTGATGCGGGTCGTCCGAAGACGGCAGCGTGGGTTTGTAGCTCTGGGGGAACCCGCCGGCCGCCGCCGGGAAATCGTCCAGGTCGTTGATTTGTATGGCGCGGTCCTCCGGCGCGGTGGTGGTCTCCTCCTTGACCGGCGGGGTAGTGTCGGAGATTGTGTGGGGATCCGTTTGGGTGTCATTAGGGGTTGGGGTTTGGGAAAGGGAGGATTTGGCGGCGGCGTTTTTGGCGGCTTGTGATCGGGTAGAACCGGCGAGGGCGTTTCTCTGGGTGGGCCAGGGGTGGTTGTGCTCGGAAGTGTAGGTTATGACCAACATGTTTGGATCAGTCCGGCTACGTTCCACCTGTTTTCTTGCCGAGCAACCCTTTGAACTACTGCATCTATAGTACCCCCTGTCATCATATAATCTACCTAATTAGCCACTAAACAATATATGTACAGATATTACATGTAACATGGTCAATAGGATTTGAATTGATGTCTCAAAACACTAACAAGATTAGCATGAAATGTAGTGTGTTGCGAGCCGCACAAGTTTTTCTTAGGGTTAAGCTAAGCAAAGAATCATATATTACTACATCCTTTAACAACTAACTTTTTAAACCCGTACTCACTATCCAATAGTGTGTCTTACGGGATAAACTCTGTAACCCTGTAACCCTAGCTACCGGCAAAGGAGATTGTTCATAACTAACCATATATATATGTAATCAAATATACATATGTAGGAACCATAATATACTAGTTCCTTAAAACACATGATGTCTTTCAACCTAAAATTAAAAGTCAGTGTAACTCTGGTTGCAATAAAAATAAATCTTTTTTATTTCAAAAGTTTAATTTTAATTTCCTCCCTTTTTTGACAAATTAGATGTTTGAATAGGATTTTCAGTTTGAGCAACAACAATACCATAAAAACTCAAGTATCATATGTATAACTTTTTTTTTTGAAGAGATGTATAACTTTTAGTATCATAAAATGTTAATTAGTTCGGTTTTGTAATTCTAGTAACCATTCATTTATCAAAAATAGATAAATATGTTAGTAACCGTTCATTTATCAAAGCTAGTTAATTAAATACAGCTGAAGTGTAATACTTTATGATGGATGTATGTATGAATATGATTGCCGCAAATATAGGACTTCAACATGCACTGGTGAAAACATGAGCACGTCTAATGTATTGTCTAATATATAAACATCTGTATGTCAATTATACATAGATTTCTATTTTTTTAAACACTCATAATTTTTTACAAATAAATCTATTCTATACTTTTTTTTAAATCTTTTTCAGCCTAAACACACAGATGCTATATATTCTGCCTTATAACTGTTTATGATGTAGTATATACCATGCATGTCATACTTCAAAAAGTGAAACTATTATGGAGTATATTTTTATCTTTTATGTTTTAGCAAAGCTTTTTACTAGCGATAAGAGAAATCAAGGTAACCCAACTCGTAACGCTAGTTAGCAAAGGATTATAATAATGAATTAATCAATTTAGGTTGTATATAGTTAACGAACTCAAATCAAGGAAATCAATAGATTACATCCATTAGGAGTCAAATTTATAATTTTGTGGTTAATCGACTCAAACCAATAATTCAAGGACGTCAATAAATCACTCTAATTGAGAATCAAACTTGTAATTTTGTATTTTTCAAACCGGAACCCTAAACCAAATTGGCTGGAAATTTTACTTTCTCTTTAAAGTACTGTATGACGTGATATACACGGTAAAAAGTGATGGAGGTTATCACAATTCACAATATATCAATGTATGCAAGAAATGAAAGAATGATTAGATGAATATATGCATGTTGAATAATATAATATTTAATTTTTTTTTCATTATTTTAATGTGCATGTGGATTAATTTCTCATCATCTATCTAAGCTATGAAAGTGAAACTCACCGGGGATAAGGGGAGCCTTTGATTGGCTTCTGCCCGTATTTCCTCCAAGCCCACAGATCAGACGGCACCACCTCGCCGCTGGGCCGGCTATTCGCCGGCGCCGGCGCCGGCACACACACCACCTTTTTCGCCTGACTCTTCCTGCCCCCATACACATTAGTTTCAGAACCACAAAACCCAACATTTATACAATACAATTTTAATTTCACTTTTGAGCCGTGCAAAATGAGTTATCATGAAAGCGATGGCTATTCCCTCAAACAACTTTTCCATTGATCTCCCATGAAAAGTTGTTCTTGTCTCATAACACCACGTTATGTATGTATATTAGTATATATAGTATGTGCATGAAAGCTCAGTCTGTGATTTCAATTATACCTTATAGTTCAATTAGTTTAATTTGTCCACTAATTTTTTAACCCCAAAAAAAAGAAAAAAAAAACCTTAAAATTAACGAAAAACAATATATATGCATATGTTTTGATTCATTATAGGTGTTAGGTTGACTCGCGAAATGATTCCTTCAAAACCCTACGCTTTCATTAGAGAATATGGTAACCGTGACTATGATGATAACTATGATAAGATTAATCTCTCTCTGTACCTTAGCTTGAGAATCCTATTCTTTTGTCTTTTTTCTTTTTCGGAAATTTTTTGGGTTTAATCGTGTTTGGCCTTAGATGGACTGAGAATTAATTGTCTGAAGTTGATATAGGGAATAATATTGTTAATTAGAAGGGGTAATTAATGAAGGCTGTCTTAAAGTTTGTGAAATAATTTTTTTAAAAAAGATTTGCAGTTTTCTATGATCTGAGAATCTCATAAAATATGGAGAGTGAGATTTCATCAATCAATCAACGAAGTGGGATTAGTAGAGCGCTGACCTTCGTTTAATAGAGCCCGTATTTCGCGGAGATGAGATCTGCAGCCCCGCCGCCGCGTTGCCGGAGGACGAGGCCGCCGAGATTATGTTTTCGCCGCAGGCGATTCCGCCGCCGCCGCCCGGCGGCGGCGGGTTTGAAGTGGGGGAGATCTGGAGCATTCTGGAGAATATGTTGCAGGCCGGTCTCTTCATTTCTTCGTCGAGAATTAGCTTCGGCGGGGCGAAGACGGTGGAGCTAGCGGCGGTTTCCGACACCGCCGCGGCGGCGGCGGTGTCGGCGAGATCATTATCGGAGCAGGCGAAGAACGCGGCGGAGGGAGGCGGCGGCGGCGGCATGGCTAGGTCCTGGAACATCATCGGATCTCTCATGTGCGAAAACGGATCCCCGAAATCTCGGTGATCGGAGTAGCAGTTCATAACCGCCGCCGCGATATTATCGTTATCGCCGCCGCTATACTGCCACGTGTCGGGAAGCGCCGGCGGCTCGGCTTCCTGGGCGGCGTTTCCGGCTAATCCGCTGCCGCGGACAATATCCGCTAAATCTCCCTGGTAATTCTCCATGCCGTGCAGCTTAAACTGGCTGCACATAATCAAAAACAAGAACAAATTTCTCTGGTAAAATTGTCGTTTGGGGAGATTAAGAATATAATAGAGAGTTGGGTATGTTTTGCACCGAACAGACGTAAAGAACATGCAGTAGACTATGTTTTTGTTTGGGTTGTATGTATGTATGTATGTATTGATTAGGCTATGGAAGACTTATGTGGAGAAGAAGAAGGTGTGTTTTTCGTTGATAAGGAAACAAGCAAGATTCATTCAATGGAACTAATGTTTCTCCCCTCTCCAAAATGTAGAGAGAGAGAGAGAGAGAGGGTAGGGGGTGGGGATGGGGGTGGGGGGTCGCTGACTTTTCATTTAAAAACCCCATTTCTATACGCAATGGATGAGAAAAAGAATTAGCTTTCAAACTAATGGTAAAATAATACTAATAATGTAATATTATTAATAAATATATGGGACTTAAAAAAAAAAAAAAAAGAAGAAGGTAATTCTTCTTCAATTTGTAGGTTCTACTTGCATGAAACTGATGGCTTAGGTTCAACTTTTCAATACTCAAATACTATTCTAGCTAGGGGGTGCACTGTACTTTGCATTAGCTACTTGTTGAATGGATTGGATTTTTTAAAATAACATTAATAATTATAGTACCAAATACTTCATTTACATCATTTTATGTGTGGTTTGAATAATAAAGTTTCATTAAGCTTATTTATATATGTTGTGTTTGGCAGAGCTTATTTAGTAGCTTATACCTTATTTTGAGCTACTGATAAGCTTATACCTTTTTTTTTTTAGTACTCAAAAAATAAACTATAAGCCTTGTTTGGTAATGTTTTCAAAATAAGACAGTAGCTTAAAATAAGGGTTTATTTTGAAAAACTACTTTAGATAGTTTTCAAAAATGAACTTGTAGCTTCTTAACTTTTTTTTCCATCTTTATCCTTATTATTTTAAATAAATGACATCTTTTACTCATCTCAATTAAAATCCTTTTGGCGTAATTTCAATTTGACATTTGTGTTTGAACAATAATTTTTGTATGAACTAATTTTATGAATTATAAACATTTTGTTTTACTTTATATATTTTTAAATATATGTTCTTACTTTATATTTTATTAAAATATATTAATTTCATTATTTTATATTTTAATAGGTAAACAAACATATTTAAATTTTATGAAGATGTCCTTTTTTTTAGTATTTTTACATTTATCAGCTTATCAAAACGCTAATTTTACCAAACACCTTTAAGCATAACAGCTATTCAGATTTCAGTTTTGAGCTTATAATTTTTCAGTTTTTAGCTAGGTTTGCCAAACATAGCCATATACTTTACTCCGGATATTCTTTTTTATATTAATTTTTTTTTTGAAAATCCTTTTTTATATTAATTAATTTAATGTTACTGCATACATTTTAGTAACATGAGAACGAAGTTCCTAAAATGATATGATCTTGCGGGTTAGACTATGAAAAAGACAAGACGATCTCGATGGGACAAGCTCATTAACTCTAATTAAGCCGTCAGACGACAATAAGATGACGTAATTCTTAAGTCTTCTAATGCCGAGATGATCTCGCTAGGTGAAGTTCAACCACTCCAAGTATCAAAGGATGTCAAGATGATCTTGCTAGATTAAAGTCACCACTCCAAATCATCGAACTCGATCTAGGATAACTCCATTGTGTTAAGGTAGTTAAAATTAAATCGTTTAAGATAAGTTGCACGTCTTGTTATATCAAGATTCTTCAAACTTAAATCATCATCGGTGAATCAATTACTCAATCAAATGTCATATCTTGAATGACACATAATTATGTTCTTTTCGAATTATTTAATGGCACATTACCCTATTTAGTAACATCTCAATAACAAATGATAAACATTACTGTTGAGCCAACTAAATTTCAAAACAAAGTTGTTATTATTGAATGCTTATTCAGTCTTATAAATCGAATGTATCACAGAATTTTCAATATCGGACTCGATCTGGCGTAAAACTTTTTTTTTAATTAATTTTATTTTTATATGTGACCCCACATGGAGGCATCATGCAACTGTTTATATTTCTATACTTATGGATTTCTTGCTTCTGAAAAAATAATTTTTCACAGTTACCCACGTACATTTATATAGCTACTTGGCCCCATAGTTTTCCAATTTCCATAACCACACGATTGTAAAAATAAAAAACGAAAAAAAAATTATAAATATAAAGTGAAAACTATATTTATTTAAAAATTATTATTGTATAAAAAACACGCTATTTCATTTTATTTATAATAGTCTATATTCTTATTATTTGACATCAAAATAATAATAATAATAATAATAATAATAATAATAATAATAATAATAATAATAATAATAATAATAATAATAATAATATAATAATATAATAATAAATATAGATTTGAATTGATGTATGGGCACTTTTGCATCAAATAATTTTGCATGTTACAAATGTTGTAGCTTTATATTCATTGATTATACAAAAATTAACTATCTCAACGTAAATTAATTTAACACAACTATATCAATATGCAGTAAAAAATTTTTTTTTAATCAACATAACATATGTAATTCATAGTGTTGAGCATATAATATATAAAAATAAATATGCAGTTCAATTAATATCTTAGAATAGTTAAAACTAACATATCATTCAATTTAGTATCAGAGTCAATCACACTTGAAGGGCATGTTGAGAATATTTATAATAATATATAAATATAAATGTACAGTCTAAATATCAACTTATTAACCTTTAAGTTAGAATAAAACACATCCTTCAATTCATGGTACAATAAATATTGTTAAAGTAATTAGAAAGAAATATAATAATTTCTTTTTCTATTAATTACAATAATTAATTAATTGGTTGAATTCAAATTTAACATTGACTTGACCTAAATGCCTCCGAGCTATTGAGAATTTTTTTTTTTTAAATGATAAATTTGTACAAAATGAGTAATACTCTTGCTATACATCTAAATTTCATAAGAAAGAAAAAGAGATATTGATTAATTTGAGTATGGTATAAGCTTAAACGTGTCTTATATAGTTAGGATCTACTCATGAATCATGACATCTCAGATTAATATTTGTGTATTGAATGCACATTATTTGTAGTATATATATAAAATAATGTAATTTCAAATAACGTAATTTATGCATACAAATAATATACTTTTTATTTGTAGTCTACAGAGTTGTGTGGCTCATGGTCCATAAAATAATGATTGTGACACCTCATAGTCTAACAAAACAAAAGAAAGAAAAAGACGACACACTTAGTATATAACCGCAAAGTTCGAAGTTCGACTCTACGTGGGAGCTGTTTATTAGTCTTTTTTGTTTGAGACTTTGAGTCAAATAATTTTAGATAACTTAAGTTAATTTAATTTCTTGTGATTCTTTATCGATTAAAATCACAAGACAAATTCCACATAAATCGCATATTCAGATAATATTTATGGGCTTGTAATGAATCAAAGAAAGTAAAAGTCACAAAAACTATGAGGTACTTTTTTGTTCCCCGATCAGCATAAGCATATTACGGAAGTAAGAAATAAAATAAATAAAATAAAATATAAAAGTAAAAAGTGAAAAATAAAAAATAAAAAATGAGTAGTAATATTACTGTTCACAAGTCTGAGAAATACAAAGGTGATTGCCCTTTATCTGTTACTTTTTACTCTGTCCCTCCCGCCCCTCGCGGCTCGCGGGGGTCTGGAAAAAGGAGAAAAGAATTTATTTTTATTTTTCAAAAAAAAATTATTGTCAAACTCCATTCTCCAGTCACCAAAGTTGCTTAAAGGTGGTGGACAAGTCATTTTTAAAAAAAATAAATATATGTGATAAAAAGGAAAAGAGGTGGCAAGTAGCCGCATTTCTCGGAGGGTACACTACCAAACCTACCCCTCCAACGCATGCTCTTTTCTATATATATATATATATATATCAACAAATCAAAAATTATATAAATATTTCCATGATGCATAATGATTATGAGATTATCTTCCCTGAAATACTCTCTCATCTTAAAAATAGTCTTATTATTATACCACTAGTATTTTCGCCCGTGCGTTGCACGGAATGAATTTGTTATAATATTTTAAGAATATTTGGATCGATATACAATTAAATAAATTATAACATCGAATATTGTATAGAGCAATTGATGAAATTGATTGGATTGATTATATTTTTTGATGTTTTATTTGCTTGAATTAGAGCAAATAATTGTCCAATTACCCGTGCGATTCACAGATAAATTTTTATTTATTTATTTATATTTTTTTTTTGAAAACAACCAATAGTGGTATATTAAATCAAACCAGAAATAACGTCAGGAGGGATAGAATCCCAATACAGGAGCTCAGACTGAGAAAACGCCAAAGAGTTGAATAACCAATAGTTTTATTTATTTATTTATATTTATTTATTTATATAATAAAACTAAAGAAAATTATTTTAAAAAATCTAATATTGAACATGTACATTTATTTGATTATAAGATTAGTGCAAAAATATCACTCAATTAATTGAATAATATATGACTT
>CP025653.1:19630203-19727578 GCA_003576665.1 Ipomoea trifida
CATCAGCTTTGAGGTAATGTAACATTACCTGGTAATCTCATAACTTGAAACAAACAAGGTAATATAACATTACCAGACTCAGATTACCTAGGTAATCTCAGATGACCCGAACCAAACGGCCCCTTAGTAGTGAAGATCGATATGTTTGTCATTGTCCCATCTTTATGTGATAAAATTATTCCTTTTAAGTCTTTTCTCAATTCCCTGATGACCAATGTCACAGTCAGGGATAACGCTCGTATGGATATTGTAATTGATGATTGGTAAACATATAGCCACATTATTAGTTCAAGAGACTTAGATGCTAATATTGTCATGTCACATTATTATATAACATGGGTGCTCATCAATTCCCCAATGAACTTCTTAAAACTTGGGTCTATGTCATATGTATTTGACTTTCAGGTTAGGAGCCAAACTTAGGTCCAGAACATAGATTAGCTTAGCTTCTTCAATTCTTTTTTTAAGAAAAAAAATTCAAAATAAAAATATGATTACACGAACATTCCACTAATAAAGTTTGAGTGTAGATAACATAGTATCAAAATTAGACATAAAAGTCAAATGACATGACCCCAGATATTGCACACTTAGGCATTGAAAGGATGATTAGGTAAGTAAGTGACATGGAAAGCATGATTAGCACTAGCTTGGAAGTTGGAAACGGAAGGGACAAACAACCTCGTTTAGTTTAGTTTAATTACACTTCTTGTTTCTTTTGTATTTTATATAGAATGGATCTTCAAAAAGGCTCAGACTTTACTTTTATAGCAGATGCTGCTTTTTTATAATTAGTTGTGAACAAACGAGGTTAACTAAACAAAACGTTAGAATAAGCCAAATTAAAGAAAGAAAAAATTGTTTAAAATTTCAGTAGCTAGATTAATGATGTGAAATTCCATCAAATCTAGAATATTGGCATTTTTAATATTCCAATTATTAGAATGAATGGTGTCAAATTGTGAAGTATTGACAAATTTTTTTATTTTTTTTTAAATTCTTTCTCGTAGTTAATATTTATTTAAAGTTAAATGAATTTACAAATAATTATTACTCCGTATTTGTTTAAGGTCCTGTTTGGTAAATGGCTGTTAGCTGATCGGGTTGGCTGTTTGGGCTAGAATGTATGATTTGTTGATAACATTGGCTATTGTAGAAAGTTGTTTGATAAAATTAACTGTTAGCTAATGACTGTTTGGTATAATTTCTTTTCTCAAAAACCTATTTGAAAAGGCTACTTTGAGTAGCCTTTTGAATTTTAGCATTTTGGAGTTACAAAAAACTTATTATTTACCAACTAATAGTGATCAAATAAGCCAAAATTGGCTAATAGGCTAATTATTTACCAAACAGGGCCTAAATCATCATAATAACTATACAAAAAAAGAAAAACTAATTGCACCAAATAGCAATGCATGCAACATTTCACTGTGTCTCAGCATACTAAACATTTCATCTATTAAAATCCGTTCAAGATTATTAGGATGAGGATTATCAATCACTTGCAAGTCTCGATCATATTTGCAAGAAACCTAGCAGCCTTGTTATGTTTTGCTCATTAAAATATTAAATCCAACTAATTAGCTAATCTAACTCATGACTTTATAAATTCATATGTTTTCTCTTATTTTATCAATGTGGACGTATATAACCAAACAAGAAAAAATACTACAAATATATAACAAATATATACTAAAAATACTCTTAACAAGTATCCACCCAGGTGATCGAATGGAGCAAATCATTTGGCCAGTCCCCTACCACTTAGTGTGCTGACGTTTGGGACGGAGGTTAGCCTTCTAGCTGTCGGCCGGATCCCTTGGGAACAACCCAAAAAAAAAAAGTAGATAACCAATAGATTTTTTATTTAAAAAAAAAAGTGATTAAAAATCTCATTTTTACTTACAACCTCTCATTTTTCAACAATTTTAGATGGAGAAAGAAAAATAGCAATGATTGTATGATTTATGATATGATCTTTGGCGCATTGGGCGTATATTATGCTAGTTTTATCAGAATAAAAAGTGAAAATAATGTGTTGGGTGGAAGATAATGTGAGGAAATGATAGGACATATATATAGGTGGCTTTTGTTTACTAGAAACTGAAATAATTGGTTTATTATATTTCAATGGACCAATGATGATAGCCAGATTCACCGACCCTCCTTTGCTTTTGATGGGACTTTTCACGACTCTAATGTGCTAACTACTGTTCTTCCCTATTTCTCGGCTCTCGCTATTAATAATGTTTCACCATCCACTTCACTAATCAAAAATCAAATATCATGATTTACATATACCAAATGCTATATCGAATCAGGATGTAAGAGGCCCTTGGAATTAAAAATTTTATTAACCTTTTGGATCGGAGGAGAATGAAATACAAATTAAAAGACGATAATTAATTAATTAAGTACAATTGAAGTATGTGTTCCATCCCAACTAAAAACTTAAGCTGATAGTTGGATTGCACATTTATGTTTATATATTACATGCTCAACAAGTACATTAATAATAATAATAATAATAATAATAATAATAATAATAATAATAATAATTTGATTTTGATATGTATTTTAAAGAAAAAAATATCTTGATTGGCATCACTGGCGACCTCTCTCCCTCGCCAATGTTCGACGGCCGCCTAAATTTGTCTAGATTTGGACAAAGACATGTTCTTCACTTAGATCTGAACGGTTTTCATATGATCAACGACAAAGGCGACAAGTCTCATCTTCAAATTTGATTGAAGTCAATTTTTTTTTTAAAATATTGAAATCTGATCTTATTATTATTATTATTATTATTATTATTATTATTATTATTATTATTATTATTATTATTATTATTATTATTATTATTATTATTATTCACCTAAAAGAAGTCATATTGCATGTCTAGTAAACAAATTACTCTATGAAAACATGCTAAAGATACTAATTGCAATATTTTTATAAGTTCAAGAGTTTATTTGAAATTTTTTTAATTGAAGAATGTAATTTATTATTGATACATGCAATGTTTTTTTTTTTTTGTTATACATAAACAAAAAGTCAAAAACTGAATAAATTCGCTAATTATATTTCTATTGAAAGTGGTTGTTAATTAGTAAATTTTAGTTGTAAATTTTTAATAATTTATTTATTTGGTTTTGGGGTGGGATTATATACCCACACACATGTTAAGGAGCAGCCAAGATACATTCTGCACATGATGTTGGAAACTGGGGAATATACTGATGCATATGGGGAGACTGCACTGCCTGGATAAATTTGCATTAATTATTTTTATTTATTTATTATTATAAATTGACAGCCCATGGTTCCATACTATTTTATTTATTTTCATTACCAACTTGTTAATCAATAACTAGACTTGCTGCTCCTCTGTCATCTCTACAACCTAAGGTGTCCTCTTAATTACCATACATAACACATTAATGCAACTACCAATTGGCCATATATTTATATATAAAATTAAACCATATATATAATATATATGCCAATAAATATAAATGATGTGAAGTTACGATTCAAATCTCTTTTCTATATTTATAAATTTTAAACTTGACATCACCTATACATTTTATGAGTGTAGACGCAATTTATAAGTTATATACGTACATGAAAATTAAATATGCAGATAGTGACATGCATATAGTAAGCAAGCATAAGTTTTGGTGCTCTAATCAATCCTGTCATGTTAGATTAGACTTGATCCAAATAATGCTTACCTCCGGTCAAATTTGAGTTCACCCTGGCCCGTACACTTCATAAGCGTATAGATACAAATCATGGCACAGAGGACTAATTAAGGTACAAATAAACACAGATAAACCATGAAGCGTAACAAAAATCTTGTCAAACAACATGTCACATGACCAAATTTGACGCACATCCAGCAATCTAACACGATAAGATCGATTTAATTGAAGCATGAGTGCGGGTGCTGCATGCAGTCAGTTCTGTCACGTCAGACAAGACTCGCTCCAATAAAATCTTGGCACATTGAGCAAAAGTTGAGCCAAGTGTGATCCAATTGAAGCAGTCCAAATCTATCAAACAGAAAGGTGAAACAGTTAGAAGTAGTGGCAAATGAATTAAATATCCCTTTCGAGGAGACTGAGATTGAGAAGAAAACTAGTTAGAGTCGAATTGAATAAGGTTAGTGAAGACAAAAGAGAGGTGCAGGGGCACATACCCCACTCCCATGCATGACAATTCCCCTTATGGTTAGGGTTTTAGGGGCCTCACATACAAACAAATTAACACTGGGATTCTCTGTCACCCATTTCCATCACTTTTAATAATTTTTATTTATTATAATATAAGATCAAAGGAATCACAAGCATCCTACCCCATGTGATATCCGCCTTTAATTAAACGCCATCTTTTTTTTTTTTTTTAATTAATTAAATTATATAATTTATTATGTTTTGTGACTTGATTAGGCACTGCATAATGACAAATTAGTCTTGATTACCTCGAGGCTTACGTTTGTTTGAGATCTTTCTCCTTTTTAATGAAATACTCGTATTATATTATTGTTGATTCACGCCTGTAAGATACCGTCTCATTGATCTTAATTTATGAGACGGATTATCTAGGATATGATAGTTGCATGAGACGGTCTCGCTCAAGTTTTGGAATATATTCTTTGATTTATGGAAAACGCATAACCGTTATTTGAATGTGCACTTTGAATGAATCCTGCCTTGTGACCATTGTCAATTCAAACTAATAAAATCAATAGACAATCTTACGAGGAGTCGAACTTAAGACCTTTTTGTTACCAAATTAACTATTCAATCAATTTAACTGGGGTTGTACCAAAAGAAAACAACTAATATAACTGTAATTAAGTTCGAAGGTTCAACTTTAATAAAAGGTGGGATGGGATATATCTAGATCATGAATTCATTTTAACCCTAAGCATGATTGGTATATACTTAAATGATAATAATAATATACGGAGTATAAGATAAGAGACGACTGGTAAATAAGTTTAATTAAATAATTAACAGTGGATTTCTCCATAGTCAGATTGATCCATTCGCAGGCGAGACACTTGCATAGGCGCCTGACACCTTGTGACATCACTCCTTTGCCGCCCCACTCCACCTGTCACCTTCATCCTCACCGTTCAATCTCGCCTGCGTGGATTCTTACGGAGTAATATTCACTGATATTTTTTATTTTTTTTTGACAAGAAATTAACAGACATTCATTAATAAACTTTCGAACACAATACATCCACAATAAACGAAGCTGGGAGATTCAACCACACCCTACGATCAAACATAGAAAGAAATTCTTGAACTAACAAGTGTGCAATCATATTTGTTGTTCAATAACATAAATATACATATGGTATCCTATCAACTATCATTAAATCAACTGATGATATCCCTATCGGTGAGATTAAATCGAATTTGGCCCAAGTTATCCATATCGGTAAGACTAGATCGACATCTGGAATACTTATTAATGAGATTAGATCGAATTTGTTTTAAATCACATCTGTATAGTTTGACTCTTACTCGAAAGAAGAACGGATAAGACGTAATGGTATATTACATTGCCAATAATGTAAACCTTAGGAATCAGTGCCACGTTACCTTTAGCCATGTGAAAAACTACGCACATACATTACTTTACCATGCCTACAGCTGAAGCTTTCTGTCCACAATTTTGGGGATCTTCCAGTGATTCTATTCCCCTCCCCCTCCCTGATTTTCATTCCTTCATTTTTCTTCCCATAAAAGGGATAAGAATTACATAGACATTTTATAATGAATTATTCCAGAAATAAACTTTTTAAGTGGTCTAATGATTTGAAAACCAATTAATGAGACATGACGTTCTTATTCTTAAAAGTGAAATAATTTTATTTATTTATTTTGAAATTAAAGGCCAATAATTGTACTCCCCATCTCATACTTGGCCAGACAAGATAATGGATGAGTAAATTACGATAATTCAACAAATCATTAAGTGTGAGGATCGTGCCTGGTACTCATAAAGAGCCCACCACATCATTGTGATTGTCACTTGGCAATAATTGTACTTGCACGACATTATATTATGGTAACTTTACTTTAGTACGATGTGGGAAAACAATTAATGAAGTGGAGTAATAGATACAGTACAGTACAGTACACAAATTCTTGCACTCTGAAGCCACTGCCTAGAACAACACTGGTACCAAGTTACAGTAGTGGAAGAATGTGGGTTGGGGAACACAAATATATATATATATTTTTTGAGAATTCTAATAATTTACCAATTCTTAACCTGGGATGGATCAAATTACCTACTCTTCATGGCTGACATTGATGGAGGAAGTGTTCCAAACACTCTATCCCACAATGCAGAAGTGATGCCGAAGCCTTTGTTCTGGATGCGAAAATGGTGGTTCAGGTGATATTTCTGCAAAAGAAAAAAGAATGTGAAGAAGAATCAGCAGCTAAGCTCAAAACTCGGTATCAATTTACGAGGTTCATAGTTGCCATTTGAGACAAACAATAATGCATGTAGCGTTATAACAGAGTGAGGAGTAAATTTGAAAACTGAATACCAAACCCGAGCTGAGATCAACTCAATTACCTTGAGAAGTTTAGGAACTTCGCTTGTTGGTTGTCCATGGTGCAAGTAGTAATGGGTGAGATCATACATCACGTAACCCAGCAAGCCTCCTCCAAACAAAGCGGGAGTGGTAGAAGGAGTAGCCATGAGCGCTAATATGTTCCAAAACTGCGATAACAAAGCTTCATCCATCAGCAGGTGAAGAAAACCGGGTGATAGATAGTACACTAGGCCTGGGTCACATGTACCGACCCAATAGAGTAACTGGATCAATAAAACCCAAAAAGGAGACCCAACAAAACTTATAATATTAGCAAGATTAGAACTTATTAGTTATAATGTAACACAGACTCCCAATATGAGTTAGATAGGATTCTTACTTCCTCCATACACGTGAGAAAGGGGACCAGCAATTCTAAGCAATACAATACCTATATTCTCTCATTATATTTCAAAAATTTTATATCAGCAACTCTACCCTAAAGGATTCGAGTTCAAGATCACTACCCACAATACATACAGAACAAAAAGAAGAATTAAAAGTAATGAAAAGTGGGATTACATACCAGCACGCAGAGAATAGCAGTTGCTGCAGGAGGGAAAACGAGGCGCAGCCCATCCATAGGATGCTTGTGATGAAAACCGTGAAGAAGATAATGCATAGTGTTCCCCCTGCAACAAGTTGCAGTGGCATATATCACAGAGTTGATATATAAAATAAATCAGATTAAACACTACAAAAACATTATATTTACCAATAGCTCTTTGTCTTAATGTGGAACAGAAAGCGGTGAAGAGTGTATTCTAGCAGTGTCCAAACGAAAATGCCAAATACTACCATCAGTGCCACCTCAGGAACAGTGTGACCCATCCGAATCGACTTTGAAACGCAGAAGCATACAACTGGGAGCCAAACAAGCGGGATTACCCACCAAACTGTGAGGGTGAGAATCTGTTTCAATTAAAAGAGTCAGCATACCTATCATCATGATAATAAGATGAACTACATACTATGCATAAGTTTACATGCACATTAAGTAGAAAATCAAATCGTCATATACATTTGTGTGGCACTGAAATGTGGCCTTAAACAACCAAGTGTAAGACATTTCCAAGAAGTGAAATACCTCCCAAAAGTCGCTTTCAAAGAATCGAGGACCTTCTTTGCTAGCAATAGGCTGGTGAACCCACTCCTGATAAGTGTCTCCGAGATGGCCGACCTGAAATGATGATTCCAGGACTCACAAAAATGCTGTCAATTGCATCAAAATAAGAATTCCAGGAGTCACAAAAATGATGTCAATTGCACATTAAGTCTTCTATTGCTTTCGGTATATACAACAAACAAATTATAAATCCTCGAGTTAAAATAATGACCATATAGACTAAACAGAGTCCAATTAGATCAGTGAAAGTTCATTTCTAACTATTCCCAAATTGCATAGGAGCAAACGCTTATAAGATCATTGCTATTGGTCAATTACACAAACAGAAAGAAAGCAATAACATTGCATTGCAATTCTCACCTGGAAGACAAGCGGTTTATTCAAATCCACAGTGAATTCCGGTGCAACCATCGCGGGATTTTGAAGATCGCTGATATTACAAATCACAAGGAAACAACACAGAACAAATGAAGTTAGGCAGATAGTTTTGTATTGACCCGGAAATCTGATGAAAAATAACCCTCCTGCTAAGTGTTTTGTATAATTACAGAAGCTTATAACACAAGTGAAAACAGTTCTCTCGAAGCCTCAGGTTAACTCCAAATTACTTTTAATCCAAAATAAATTAAATAAAGATCTGAGAGCACATTTAGAACAAAAAGGCAGCAAAGATATCCAACAGAAATTGAACTTGTGTACGCAGTATAATTTGAAGTGATAGTGAACTAAATACTTCGATCACTTCAAATGCATAAATATATTTCATTTGCATAAATACACTAAAAGTGCACTTTGGAATTCTGCATTTCATAAAAATGCAGGAAAAACCGTGAATAGCTTCACAATCATTTTGATTGAGATGGCGAAATCGAGATTTCAACATCAGAAAATGAAACGACAGCCAACGGTTGACAAAGTCAGAGATTAAAAACACATGATTCAATTCTTGCAACAACAAAAAAGACACATGATTCAATTCTTAATTGTTAAGGAAACACTTTCTCTCCGATGACTGAGCATTGGTAACCGAAATTTTCTGGGATTGAGCTTCAAAATCACGCATAAGTGGTGTTCCAATCAAAATAGGGGCCCATTCAATATTCTAATTTGGCCCATTTATATATATACATATAATTATTTAAAAATTATGTCAAAACATAAAATATTCAAAAATAATACATGTAATATTTCACTTAAAAACTATGATGCGTTGGTCATATTTAGATGCACAATCATACACAAAACTTTTGATATCAACCTTTTTCAAAATTTCATTTTCAATTGCAATTAAAGCTAATTCATTGTCTCTCTCTTACAAGGCAATAGTAATTGTTGAGTATATAATATATAAACATAAATGTGCAGTCCAACTATCAGCTTAGGCTTTTAGTTGGATGGAGCACATGATTCAATTTGGTATCAGAGTCCTGCAAAAGGCCATGGGTTCGTCTCTTTGAGACTATGGTCTTTTTACGACTCTCAAACCCAACCCAGGTATATATTTTTTAAAAAATAAATTATAAAATCCTATTGATACAAAAAAAAAAAAAGTTATATAAAATTATAGATATTTGAAAATCTTATTGATGTTGTTCAATAAGTAGTTAAAAATGAATAAAACTTATCAAATTATGTATTATCGTAATCAATTGATGTTTTGTAATTTTATTGTTTGAGATTAAAGAGTTGAAGAGATGCCAAAATCAAAATTACAAACTTATTTGAAAATCAATATTACAAACTTGTTTGAAAATTAAAATTACAAACTTGTTTGAAAATATAATCAAAATTACCAAAAAATTGTTGAATGAATTTCGATCTTCGAAGAACTTGCCAAATAATCCTTACAGTAAAGCTCGGGTCTTTCTCCGTCTCCTGAAAGGCTGAACCAGGAATACTAGGTTTTATGTGACGTTGGATTCTGATATTTGCCAAGTTTAATAACTAACTATTTATACAAGGGAAAAGAGTGGCGTTGCATGCATGCTCGCCATTTTGCGTGAGCTACTATGAAATATGAATCATTTTCGTATTCTGGACGGCATGCACTGTACGAACGAGCTGAGGATACAATATCGTAGAGGCAACCCAATCAAGTAAGCTCCAATAATTATTTTGATTTTGTACTTGATGGATTTTAATAACCCGGGTGGTCCGAATTACAAAACCCAATTAAATAAAGGGGTGTGACAAGTATGAGATCAAGGTATACCTCGGAGGTAACTATGTATTGGCTAACAGATAGAGCAATTACAAGATAATGCATGTGTAATGACCATACAAGAATGCTTAGGACCCCTTAGATATCCCTGTAATGGCAATACAGTACAGTATTTATACTTATAACATGTGCTAACAAACTCCCCTAAAGTAATGGTAGGCCACAAGACTAAGTCGAGGCCCATGTAATGGGCCCGTGAGACTAAGTCAAGGCCCATCATTTTGGGCCCAGAGATGGGCCCCGGGTTCGAGACTCCTCTTCGGCTACTCGAGTTATGCACTTCCGGACCCCGGGTCTCTATTCTTATTGGACCGTTTCCAATATCTCCATCAGTACTCTATTTAATATGAAAATTATTTAAAAAGTTTTTAAAACTCTAACAGCACGTTTGGTTCACAGAATGAATTTTAAGGGAATAGGAATATTATTACATAAGGAATGGAATATGTAAGGAATAGAATATGAATTGTATTATATTGTTTGGTTCGCTGAAGGAATAGATTTTAGAATTGTATTATTACAACGTTTGGTTGATTAGAGGAATAGAAATTGAATATATATTTAAAAGATATAAATGTCCTTGTACAAAATTTTTATTATTATTATTATTTTTATTATTATTATTATTATTATTATTATTATTATGCATCAATTTACTATCATTTCATAATCAACTGCTAATCAATATATCATAAGAACATTTATTAATATTCATAAAAATAATAACATAAGTTTTTTTAAACAAAATACTCAAAACAATACAATGATAGTAGCAATGTTCATAAAATATAAATATGAATAATGATTAATGGTCAGCAAACGAGCCATAACTGCAAATTAAATTTAAACTTTACAGTACTCAAAATGAGCCATAACAGTTGTTTTATATAATGACTAAAACCTGGGAATACAAATGCTTACCAAACAACGGAATAGGCTATTACTGGGAATGCTATGCCATTCCCGACCTATTTTGTGAACTAAACAACTCATAAATATCAGTAAAAATTATTGGAAAAATGTGCAAATAAGTCATCGAATTATTTGCCAAGACCTTGTGGTCAAGTGGCACCCAGTTGCATCCCCACATGGAGGGGTGGGTTCGAGTCTCAGTGAAGGCAATATTGCCTACTACATTGTAACAGAGTCAATAGTACTCCGTGTTTAACTATTGTTCTTCTTTTTTATGAGTTATTTCACTCAAAACAACGTCGTTTTCAGCGAAATAACCCTCAATTATACAAATTCTAGATATTTTTTAGGTTAGTATTTAATATTTTAGTATTAATAATTAAAATATTATATAATTTATAATTATTATTCTTTTAAAATTAAAAATACTTAAATAAATTTTTAAAAAATACACGGGCACATAGGCGCCGATTAATCCTCACCTAGGCGTCCTAGGCGTTAGGTGCTCCCTCAGCGCTCGAGGAGCGCCTAGCGACTTTTTCAACCATGATAGTACTCAAAAAAAATCATCGAATTATTTGGGAATTAACAATTAAGCCATTGAGTTCGAACTCGAATAACCTCTAAATAAGTCACTAAACTCTGAAAAACAAAGTAATTAAGCCACTAAATCAGAAAAAATAGCAATTAACATTTTTAACAAGTCATTTGCATATTCCAGCCACTGGCGACGACTTTTTCGGTGACCAGCGACGATGGGTCGTTGGTCGCCATCTCCGGCGGTAAGGTTGACTTTTCCGACGAGGGCAACCAAAACTTGTCGCCTTCTCCGGTGAGGGCGACCAGAAATGGTGACCTTACCACCGGTGGCCGGAATATGAAAAATTGAAAATGACATATTAAAAATGTTAATATGGCTTAATTGATAATTCCCAAATAGCAACTTATACATAGTCTCTGCTCAAACAACATGATAATGTCAACATCCTTGATTGGGATGAGACTCAAACCTGACATTATGTTTGAAATAGTAACAGTGATGACATCAGGCCACTAGTTACTTGGCATGGTTTATTATTGTTAAAAAAAAAATCAGAAAATGAAAGCTGTCGTCTTCCATATTTTCTACAACTTTGCATGGGCATCATCATGGATGCAACTCATTTCAAGTTTTTTTTTTTTTTGAGTATATAATAATATACTGATGCATATGGGGAGAGTGCACTGCCTGGATAAATTTGTATTAATTATTTTTATTTATTTATTATTATAAATTGCAAGCCCATGGTTCCATACTATTTTATTTATTTATTTATCCATTTTCATTACCAAACTTGTTAATCAATAACTGGACTTGCTGCTCCTTTGATCTGTCATCTCTACAAGCTAAGTTGTCCTCTTAATTACCATACGTAACACATTAAAGCAACTACCAATTGGCCATATATATATATATATATATATATATATATATATATATATATATATATATATATATATATATATATATATATATATATATATATATATATATAATTAAACCATATATATAATATATATGCCAATAAATATAAATAATGTGAAGTTACGATTCAAATCTCTTTTCTATATTTATAAATTTCAAACTTGACATCACCTATACGTTTTATGAGTGTAGATGACTTTTGAGACAACTCTAGTCAAGTTGATTGAATAGTTAATTTGGTAACAACAAGATTTTAAGTTCGACTCCTTGTAGGATTGTTTATTGACCTTCTTAGTTTGAATGAGCTATGGTCACTAGGCGGGATTCATTCAAATTGCACATTCAAATCATGGTTATGCGTTTTCCGTAAATCAAAGAATATATGCAAAAACTTGTGTGAAACCGTCTCATGCGTTCTCCCTAAAGTCTATTCCTTCCGCGAACCAAACAATAGAATACAATTCATATTCTATTCGTTGCCTATTCCATTCTTTATGGAATAGCATTCCTATTACCTCAAAATTCATTCCGTGAACCAAACGTGCTGTAAACGAAGGTGGGAGATTCAACCACACCCTACGAATCAAGCATATAAAGGAATTCTCGAACTAACAAGTGCGCAATCATATTTATTGTTCAATAATATACATATACATCGGGTATCCTATCATTAAATCAACATATGATATCCCTATCGATGAGGCTAAATCGAATTTGGCCCAAGTTATCTATACCGGTAAGACTAAATTGACATCTGGAAATTGAAATACATATTAATGAGACTAGATCGAATTTAATTTAAGTCACATCTATATAGTTTAACTCTTACTCGAAAGAATAATGGGTATGGACGTAATGGCATATTACATTGCCAATAATATAACCTTAGGAATCAGTGCCACGTTACCTTAAGCCATGCGAAAAACTACGCACATACAATAATCATACATTACTTTACCATGCCTACAGCTGAATCTTTCTGTCCACAATTTTGGGGATCTTCCCGTGATTCTATTCCCCTCCCTCTCCCTGATTCTCATTTATTTTTCTTCCCATAAAAGGGATAAGAATTTACATAAAGACATTTTATAATGAATTATTCCAGAAATAAACTGTTTAACTAATCAAGTGGTTTCGCAATTTGAAAATCAATTAATCACAATGTCTCACAAAAAGACATTTTTATTGTCAAAGTTAAATAATTTTATTTATTTATTTTTAAATTGACAGCCAATAATTGTATTCCCCCACTTCATACCTGACCAGACAAGATAATGAATGATTAAATCACGATAATTCAACAGATCATTAGGTGAGAGTAGCGCGCCTGGTACTCACTTAGAGCTCATTACATTTGGTGTAACTCTCACAATATGATTGTCCCGATCCAGTGTCCTTGCCAATAATTGTACTTGCGGGACATTATGGTAACTTAACTTTAGTACGATGTGGGCAAACAATTAATGAAGTGGAGTAATAGATACAGTACAGTACAGTACAGTACACAAATTCTTGCACTCTGAAGCCACTGCCTAGAACAATACTAATACCAAGTTACAGTAGTGGAAGAATGTGGGTTGGGGAACACAATTTTGAATTCTAATAATTTACCAACTCTTAACCTGGGATTACCTACTCTTCTTGGCTGACATTGATGGAGGAAGTGTTCCGAACACTCTATCCCACAACGCAGAAGTGATCCCAAAGCCTTTGTTCTGGATGCGAAAATGGTGGTTCAGGTGATATTTCTGCAAAAGAAAAAGAATGTGAAGAATCAGCAGCTAAGCTCAAAAGACGCAGACAGCATTCCTGCTTTACGAGGTTCATAGTTGCCATTTGAGACATAGAATGCATGTAGCGTTATAACAGAGTGATGAGTAAATTTGAAAACTGAATACCAAACCCGAGCTGAGGTTGCCTGTATGGTCATCTGAGATCAACTTACCTTGAGACCTTTAGGAACTTCGCTTGTTGGTTGTCCATGGTGCAAGTAGTAATGGGTCACATCATACATGACGTAACCCAGCAAACCTCCTCCAAACAAAGCGGGAGTGGTAGAAGGAGTAGCCATGAGCGCTATTATGTTCCAAAACTGCGATAACAAAGCTTCATCCATCAGCAGCTGAATAAAACCGAGCATTCCAACGATTGTTCATGTGTATATGTGAATAAGCATTAAGTAGAGCTACAACATTTCCATTGGAAACGCATTATCGTGTCATCCACATGAAGTGATTATCTAACTCTTCTTTAAAAGAGGTATCACCAAACAAGAAAGCTTTTGAGTAGCTCGTTAGCCAAAAATTTTATATCAGCAACTCTACCCTAAATGAGGTAACTCCAACCATTGCAAGGATTCGAGTTCAAGATCACTACCCACAATACATACAGAACAAGAAGAAGAATTCCAGGTAATGAAAAACGGGATTATGGTGTGGACACATACCGGCACACAGAGAATAGCAGTTGCTGCAGGAGGGAAAACGAGGCGAAGCCCATCCATAGGATGCTTGTGATGACAACCATGAAGAAGATAATGCATAGTGTTCCCCCTGCAACAAGTTGCAATGGCATCACAGAGTTAATATATATAATAAATCAGATAGGAAGGTAAAGTTCAAACACCACGAAAACATTTACCCTAGACCTTACCAATAGCTCTTTGTCTTAATGTGGAAAAGAAAGCGGTGAAGAGTGTATTCTAGCAGTGTCCAAATGAAAATGCCAAATACTACCATCAGTGCTGCCTCAGGAACAGTGTGACCCATCCGAATCGACTTTGAAACGCAGAAGCATACAACTGGGAGCCAAACAAGCGGGATTACCCACCAAACTGTGAGGGTGAGAAACTGTTTCAATTAAAAGAGTCAGCAGACCTATCAAGATGATAAGATGAACTACTATGCATAAGTTTACATGCACCCATATAAGTAGAAAATCGTCATATACATTTGTGTGGCAGTGAAATGTGGCCTTAAACAAGCAAGTGTAAGACATTTCAATACGTGACCTTTGAGCAGATATAAGTGAAATACCTCCCAAAAGTCGCTTTCAAAGAATCGAGGACCTTCTCTGCTAGCAATAGGCTGGTGAACCCACTCTTGATAAGTGTCTCCAAGATGGCCGACCTGAAATGATGATTCCAGGAGTCACAAAAATGAAGTCAATTGCATCAAAATAAGAATGCAGTTCAACTGAAACAAAATTTCTGAGAAAAACGAAGTCAATTCTTTTCCTGATTTTGGATAAGAGCAGTGGCCATGGGGAAGAAAGTGGATAGCATAGCCAAGAATAAGTCAAAGATTATTCACAATTTTCAGAATGGGCAGGACTGTCATGTAAAAATGCCAGTCAATATAGGATCAAGCGCCCCCCTCCCTCTCCCCCGCACCAACCTTAACTGCACAGTTTTCAAACCCGAGATATGGCTCTGATACCATTTGTTAGGATCAAGCGCTTACCACTACACCAAAAGATATAGCTAGTAGCGAAGGCGCAACTTTATTTCCTTATACTACCACATTTTCGAGAGGTAGGGTGCTGGACTTAGCCCTTTAGGCCTCTGCCCAAAATACCCATAGCTACCTGGTGCTGGACTTGGCCCTTCACCGGCCTTCGCTCAACACTTTTATTATTTGGAACATTGAATAGAATCTTGGGCTATGTTTAGTTGCCAATTTCTCACCAGTCTACAAGCTCAAGACCTCAAAATAACTTCTTTGAAAACAGATGGCAACATCTTTCCAAACCATGGACAATATAGTATTCTTTCCCATTGGATCCTAACTCTTCTTTGCTGTGCCTTCAATCAGAAGAAACAAATTATCTTGTTGATCATCTCAAGTCTTGCCCATTGCAGTAACCTTGGCCTTTGGAATCAGACTTATTCTATCTTTTTTCTTTTATTGCTTTCGGTACGTACAGCAAACAAATTATAAATAATGACCATATAGACTAAACAGAGTCCAATAGATCAGTGAAAGTTCATTTGTAATTATTCCCAAATTGCATAAGAGTAAACTCGTATAAGATCATTGCTATTGGTCAATTACACAAACAGAAATAAATAAAGAGCCTTAAAAGAGCGATGTCAACAGCAGAAAGCAATAACACTGCATTGCAATTCTCACCTGGAAGACAAGCGGTTTATTCAAATCCACAGTGAATTCCTGTGCAACCATTGCGGGATTTTGAAGATCGCTGATATTACAAATCATAAGGAAACAACAGAGAACAAATGATGTTAGGCAGATAGTTTTGTATTGACCCAGAAATCTGATGAAAAATAACCCTCCTGCTATTGAACTGTTTAAGTGTTTAGTATAATTACAGAAGCTTATAACACAAGTGAAAACAGTCCTCTCGAAGCCTCATGTCAACTCCAAATTACTTTTAATTCAAAATAAATGAATAAAGATCTTAGAGCACATTTAGAACAAAAGACATCAAGGATATCCAAGAGAAATTGAACTTGTGTACGCTCACTTCAAATGCATAAATATATTTCATTGGCATAAATACACTACAAGTGCACTTTGGAATTCTGCATTTCATAAAAATGCAGGAAAAAACAGTGAATAGCTTCAAAATCATTTTGATTGAGATGGCAAAATCTAGATTTCAACATCAGAGAGTGAAATGACAGCCAACGGTAGACAAAGTCAGAGATTTAAAAAACATGATTCAATTCTTAATTGTTAAGAAAACACTTTCTCTCCGAGGACAGAGCATTTGGTAATTTCTGGGATTGAGCTTCAAAATCACGCATTAGTGTTAGATGCACATTCTACGCACAGAATTTGAGACTCGGACGTCTCGAGCACAAACAGAACACTGAAATCACACAAACAACTACAAATCTCATTAACCAAATCGACAATGTGAATTCAAATTACAACCTCAATGCCGCGAATCACCGGATTGAACAAACAGCAGCAGATCTACTCAGTTCCCAACTGTAACTTAACTGAATTGGCGAACAATTCCCATTTTTCAAAGAAAAAAAAAAAAAGGAAATTAAACCGAAAAGTTACCTGAGAAACTAAGAAAATTAGCAGCTCTATCGGACTTTCGATCCCTCAGACAAGTTACAGTAATGCTCGGGTCTTTCTCCGTCTCCTGAAAGCCTGAACCACGAATACTAGCTTTTATGTGACGCTTCACGCTGGCCCTTTCGATTCTGATATTTGCCAAGTTTAATAATTATTTGTACAAGGGAAAAGAGTGGCGTTGCATGCTCGCTATTTTGCGTGAGCTACTATGAAATATGAATCATTTTCGTATATGTTTGAAGTATTCTGGACGGCATGTACTGTACGAACGAGGATAGAATATCGTAGAGGTAACCCATTCAAGTAAACTCGAATAATTATTTTGATTTTATAGATTTCTTTAATATGAATATGAAATTTTTTTAAAAGCTTATAAATATATGTGAAAGTCATTTAAAAATTCATCGCCCTTTGAAAGTTTACAAAATATTTCCTACCACTTCAACAACAACGTTTACTTTAATAATTCTCTCCTTTTTTTCTTTTTTCTTTTTTCTTTTGGAATTAAAAAAATTTCCAATTGGTGTCGGACCCGGTTGCTAGATTTTGAATTATAATTTTTTTTTTTTTTTTTTTATAATATAAGCGTTCATTATTGTTAAAAAATCAGAAAACGAAAGCTGTCGTCTTCCATATTTTCTACAACTTTGCATGGCTGGCATCATCATGGATGCAACTCATTTCAAATTTTAATTTTAAACTTTAATTTTCTGAGTATATAATAATATAACAGAACTCACATTATACTAAAAAAATGAATAATTGCCTTGGTTAAATGTAATTAACTTAATTCAAAATTTTCATTATACTATATAAACCAAAAGTAAATATACTGATATACTATATTAAAAAAAAATCAAAGTACACATGTATGTCCAAACAATTTACGTAAATACATAATTACGTGAGTATTACAAGCGTACAATTCTCTAGCCATAACATTCAATTGATAATATTGTATCTACGCACCAAGTTACGTTGTGAGGGGTCAAGTTGCTATCACAAACCAACTTGGAAGATACAATAATGTTTTCTCTAGTATTTTCTCTCATCGCTTCCTCTCAATATAATATTCTAGATGTCGTATGAGTTAATATAGGTAATTGCATATTCCTAGATTATTTATTGTTGATCAAATTCTTTTTATTAATAACAAGGCTCGGTTAAGATGTTACACCAATAAAGGACTTTATTATTATAATTATAACCCTGAGTATAATTATAATTATAGGAAAACGTTATAATAAAGGATCACACTTGTGTGAAACCATTTCACAGATTCATCCCATAAAAAAATGTAAAATATTACATTTTTCTTCAAAAGTATTACAATTAATTTCTCATGTAAGTAATAAACACTTTATTTCTGACTATTATTACATTTTTTCAGTATAAGTATTAAATATTCATATTGACCTGACCCATGTCACAGACAAGGATACGTAAGAAACTATCACACAAGTTTTTGCCAACAAATTGTACAAAATATGTTGATATTTATGTACTTCACAATTATTTAATTTACATGTGTTATATATGAAGCTAATTTAAATATGTGGTGTATAGTAGTAGTAAACTTTAAACTTTCTTCTCATTCCCATATGGGTAATTGGGTATGGTACTGTATCATTGTCATCCATGTTTATGTTTATTATTCATTATACCAATCAATCTAAATTGCTTCGCCAACTTTAGGATTAGACATAGTTTAATTTATTTCTTCGTACATTATTGTTATTGTACTGTTGTTGTTGGCGGGTTAATCAACCCAATTAAGGATTAATATAATGAATTAACACTTGAATATATTTAGTGTCACAATGAGATGGTTCAGGGAGATGCAATCAGTTGGTCCAAACGGTGTAATCCACAATATGCTAATAATAATATTTGCTGTGAACTTACAATCACAAAGATCACTAAATATGAACTAATGAACCATACAAAATAATGTAGGACATATATGCATGGTGGCTATCTCGTACAATATTTTTATACCAAATGTCAATTGAAACTGTATATTGGGAAAATGGCACTTTTTCCCCCTATGTTATGTGCATATAGCACTTTTCCCCCCTGTGTTATTAAAGTGGCACTTTTTCCCCCTGAAATGTTAAATAGACATTTTTACCCTTAAAATAATTATTTCATTATTTTTTTCTCCAACAAATTATTACTTGTATGTATGGATGATCACGATTCGGTTCAAACCTAACCAAACACTGTAGCAATCATACCGAAATAGTATGGACGGTTCTGGTTACGATTCATAACCGAAAAAATAAAATTAAATAATTGTTGAACTGTAAACCGGAACTGAACCACATTCATATATAGTGAAAATGATCAAACACTTATTTGATAAATCAGTACGGTTCGATTCCAATTTCGATTTTGAACCGCCAATCAAAACTTATTTATTTATTTTTATAATTTTATTTCTTATTTAAAAATAGTATAAATTTAACAATTATTTTATTATATTTTTTCGGTTCTGAATTGTAACCGTAACCATCCATACTTTTTAAGTTCAAGTGTTACGGTGTTTGATTAGGTTCGTATCGAACCGTAATCTTCCATGCATATTAGTAATATAATTGGTTGGAGAATAAAAATAAATGAAATAGTTAGTTTTAAGGGCAAAAATGTCAATTTAACATTTCAGGGGGAAAAACTACCACTTTTAAAATAACTGAGGGGGAAAAAGTGCCACTTTAATAACTCAGGGGGAAAAAGTGCTATATGCACATAACTTAGGGGGAAAAAGTGCCATTTTCCCCTGTATATTTATGTACTTAATGTGCTGAGTGCACTGATGCGTTTTTTACCAAATACAACCACATAATATATTTGATTGTATTCGTACTATACAGGGATAAGTGCTGATATTATTGAAACAGTTGAAATAGTACATATACATAATTGGACCTGATACAAAAATACACGAATTGGAGAAATTTTATACATGTTAGTGGCTCCCCAAAGATTTCTTAGTGTATAAGGTTTGAAATCCTAACGTTTACGTATTCCATCACAAACCAAAGCGTTAATCTCTCCAACGCTCTCATCTCCCATTCACCACACCCCACGCCCCATTTCTCTCTCATCCAACAAACTAAAATAAATCAAATTTAAAAAAAAAAATTAGTTTTAATTAATTTGTTCGATCGCTGAGAGGCCTATTGCTTCAGCATCGCAGCTTCCATCCGGCATTGTCACACCTTGGTATCCAATTAATCTTAATTTAATTACTTTGATTAGGATTCGATCAGATTAATGTTGTTCGAATGCTATATATGGTTTTATCGTTTTGCTTTCGCGTTTGCGGTTCCCACGTACCAAACATCATAGTACAGTGAAGGGATCTCTCCTCTCTCTTGGCTAGCTGGCTGTGATTTTTGTAAATTCTTATCCGTTTCTGTGTCGTTTTTGTGTCGTGTCAGGGGTGCCAAGATGGTCGCACAGGGTTTCACTGTGGATTTGAACAAGCCACTTGTTTTCCAGGTGATCTCTTTTAGCAATGTTTTAATTAGTGAATATTTCTTTGGAGATCGATCTGTGAGAATCCTCTTTTTAATTAATTGGTGGCACTAATCATGAAATTAAAACACTTGCAGCCAATTATTGCCTATCATTCCTTAAATTGTGATATCTGAATATACACAATCTTATCTTTTTCTTTTCGTTTTTACATACTACATTGATATCTGTATCTCGAAATGATTCTTGTGTTATCAAGGGTCCTTGATCCTTAGCTCCAATTTTAAAATCACTTCAAAAAATCCATCCCTAATGTCAAGAACGGTTTCAGGCAACTCTTTTTATTTTTAATCTATCTGTTCTCAAGACAACCTCAAACTAACTTGACATCATAAAATTTCAAGTTCGATTCAGTAGAGGTGGTCTATTTTCTACTAGTTTTTGAATTAATTAGTGCATATTGTAATGGTCTTATTATTTGTGATTCTTTAGTTGAAATTATAATATTATTGCATGTTTAATTCATCAATTCATGAAACTGTAATTGCATTGTTACAATGAACTTTGGAACAAAAGAAATAGTATTCAATGACTTGGTACTTTTAACTTATAGGTTGGCCATCTTGGGGATGCATATGAGGAGTGGGTTCATCAACCAATTGTAAGCAAGGATGGCCCAAGATTCTTTGCAAATGGCTTTATGGAGGTACTTTATAGTTTATAATAATATATACCATTTTCTTTGATGATAATCAATATTTATATAATTTTTTTTAACTTGGACTAGAGTGCTTAAGCATATAATATACTCCGAGTAAATATGTTAGTAGTCCATATCAATTTAGACTTTTAGTTGGTTCAATCCCATATCATAGAGTTGTAAATCAAGTATTAGTTTAGACTTTTAGTTGAGCCACCTAAGAGGTCATAGGTTTGAATCTCCGCTTCTTATATATTTATATATAATTGCGTGTCAAATTTTGTATTTAAATCAGATTTGAAAAATAAGTAAATATATAACATGTATATGTGTCTTGTGTTATTAAATTTTATACTTTACAAGTATGAATTATTACCTCTGTCAGTGTTATTAAATTTTATACTTTACAAGTATGAATTATGTACCTCTGTCAGAGTCCACACTGTTACATGGCGCAAATTATGCCGTGGATGGACCTGGGTCCAATACGACGCCGTTTCACTATATTTTAAAAAAAAATTACTAAACATATAGCCCTGAAATGTGTGAATGTGGAGGTTTCAAATTGTGAATATGGAGTATAGAATTTGTGAATGTAGAGTTATGAATGTGTGAATCTGTAGTAGAGTTAACAGAGTTCTAGCATCCCTGAAATGTGTGAATATAGAGGTTTCAAATTGTGAATATGGAGTATAGAATTTGTGAATGTAGAGTTATGAATGTGTGAATCTGTAGTAGAGTTAACAGAGTCCTAACAACTTGTAGCCCTGTAATGTGTGAATGTGGAGTTTCTAAGTTGTGAATATGGACTATAGGACCTCTGAATATAGAGTTTTGAATGTGTGAATGCATAACAGTACTAAACATATAACCCTGTAATGTGTGAACAAATGTGGAGTTTTCAAATTGTGAATGTGGAGTATAGGGTGTGTGAATGTAAAGTTTGTGTTCTGTTACGATGAGGAATCCCCGTTAATTTTTTATTTTTTATTTTTTAATTGTTGAACGACGTTGTATTGGACCTAGGTCCCCACGGCATAACTACTGGTTACGTGGACTCTGGTCTAAGAGACTAATTTGGTTGGGCTTTTAATTTATTATACATGGGTATGATGCAGTTCTTGACTCTGACTCCGTGGTGGGCAATTCCAAGCATATGGCTGCCGGTCGTGTGTTGGTTTGCTTCGACCTCGGTAAACATGGGAATCCCTATTCCTGTGCTAGCCGCAACAATGCTTGTCGGCATCTGTATATGGACATTAATGGAATACTCTTTACATCGCTTCCTCTTCCACATCAAACCATCTGGATATTGGTACGGATTATTTTAAACTATTAACTTATTTTGAAAATATTATTACACAGAGCTTATAGCTTATTAATAGTTTAAAATAAATTATAAGATCTTAAATAAGCTCTGTTTTTGCAAATGCAGGTCAAACACGTTCCACTATTTAATCCATGGGTGCCATCACAAACATCCGATGGATGGAATGCGCCTGGTTTTCCCTCCTGCCGCCACCGCCATTTTACTCGTGCCCGTATGTTTCTTCATATATTCTTCCTACCTACGCATCAGTCTTATGATGATGATGCTGTGATGTTATGTTTCTCGATCTGATGATGTTTGGGTTCAGATATGGAACCTGGTTAAACTTCTAGCTCCGCTAATCTACTCCTCCGCCTTGCTCGCCGGAGGTTTGCTTGGATATGTCATGTACGACTGCACCCATTACTACTTGCACCATGGCAAGCCATTGACAGGGGTTTCCCATCATCTCAAGGTATACTATCACAAAACTCTAAAATAATGCCTTCTTCTGTCCCAAGGAAAATGTTAAATTGATAGACAGTGAAACTATATATTTATTTTGGGTGATAAGAGAAATCGACAGTTACAAATTACAATCCTGCCACAACTCAAGGGTTTGTGTATGAGATAAACCCTATATTGTGCTCATAATCAGTAACTGATCACAAGGAGGTAAATTAGCTTAGGTTTATAGCTTATTACGGTCTTACTGTCTTAAATCATCTCAAATCAAGAAGTTTGCTCACACATAGAGTAGATCTTGGAACCATTTCGTTACCAAATCAACAGCCTAACCAGCTTAGTTGGAGTTATGCCCAAACTATACAGAATTTGGAATCTTTATAGTTACCGTATTAATAGCCCGAGTAGGAGTTACCCCCAAACTGGACTTGGAATCTTAATGACTATCTACCAAGCCAACAACCTAACCAAATTGGTTGGGGTTGCCCCCAAAGCTATACAGAACTTAAAACCTTATTATTATCAAGCCAATAACTCGACCAAGTTAGCTTAGGTTGCCCAAAACTATACATACATTTAATTATTAATTAGCTTTATATATTATGCTCTGAATAGAGAAAGTTGAGAAATGGTGAAATCCTATTGAACTATTTTTGTGTGTGTATGTGCAGAGGTTTCACATGGATCATCACTTCAAAATTCAGGACAAAGGATTTGGAATCACGTCGACGTTGTGGGACAGGGTGTTCGGAACTCTGCCGCCGACGAAAACCAGCAAGAAAAGTAGCTAAAGCAAGCTAGCTAGCTAGCTAGGTAATTAATTAAATTTAACCTGCGTGCAGAGCAGATGAAGTGATCAAATAGCCAGCCTAGCTCGCTAGCTTTGGTTTTCATCTCTCTCAACTCAACATGCATATGCTCTGCATATCTGATCTTCTCCGCTTCTTGTAGCATATTTTTGGGTCGCGTTTGCCTCCCACTCACACCAATATTGTAATTACGCCACTTTAATTTGCTAGGACGATTTCCATCTTCAATTCCCAAACACGCTTGCATGCATGCATGCTTTACTTTGGACGTACGTACTGTAAACTACGTACTCTCATGAAGATATATGGTGAAGGAGAAATACTATACGCTTATGTAATTTGTTAGACCAATAAATTTTTTTCTGCACTTCTCATATTCATTGTTGTTTAATTTCTGCACTTGAATTCTAATTGATATTCGTTGCTAAATTTCATGAGATTAATCTAACCAGGTCTTAACCGAGTATATGTTAATTAGCTTGGTGTGGATGAAATTAATAGAGTAATGGCAAAATCCAAAAGACTTGGCCACCTTTGATAAGGCAATTCAAGGCGGCTAACTTTGTATTTCACCATGTTAATCCAACTACTTCTTACATAATAATGATAATGATATAGATTGGATATAGTAAAAGTATTCTATCCATCCATTATTATTATTATTATATCAGACAAAAAAATTGAATCAAACTTTTTTTTTTTATTAAATAATGTTGCATGCACGATCATAACTACATATTTATATTATCTATTAGCTATCAAATAAACTAATTATATTATGTCATATTTACATTTAAACTTGTGTATCAATCAAACTTTCTAATAATACTAAAGAAAGATAGATCAGAAGACCACTTCAATTTAATATAAATTGTAATTGTAAATATGATAAAATGAGTACGGTGTTTGGCTGGGAGGGTCTATGTACCATATAGGTGTCACACTTGGTTTAACAATTGAACTTTGGGTCATTTAGTAGGGGCAAGTGAGAAGAAGGATCGAGTGAGGACAAGATTTTATGTAAAACGTGCAGACTAATGCAAGTTATCGATATAAGATATATAATCAATGACTCTAATGTAAGGGGAAAATGTAATGGTAAATATTACAAACATTTAAACACTAAAAGTACACCACACGAAACTACAAAGTGCATACAATAATATGAAAAAGTTCAGCCAGAATACACTTTTAGATATCATTAGATATACTTTATAGTTTTGTGTGATGTACTTTTAGAGTCACAGATTTTAAATGTAATTTAAATATAATTTAATGCACTTTGTAATTTTTTGTTATAAACATCAACATATTTTTACAATAAAATTTGTTCTCACTTGAAAGTAGCTTAAACAAGTGATTCTCATAATCTCATATACTAGTTAACATGATATGTTACTCCTGACAAACTAGATATTTGCATTATTCTCTCCTTTCTCCTTGCGCTGGCCATTTGGGATATTTAGGCAAACAACATATTAACAGAGAGGCAAACACTTACACTAACTCGATAACAACTCATACACTGCATTCGTGTTGTTTGGACCAAGTTTATCTACTGACTTTTTCTTCTTCCTCCCATGTAAAAAATATAAAAATAAAATAAACACAATCCCATAAATTACTACTACTTTTGTTAGTTGTTGTAAATTACAAGAGAAACGATCCAGTATATGCCGATCAAGTCGGCTTGGGGGGCGATGGAGCTAAAAGCCTAAAAGCAAGATCCAAATAACTTAGCCTTCAAGGCTGACTTTGTATTCACCATGCTAATAACGACTCAATCCAACTTCGATCTACATCATCATTTAGAATGGATTTAGTAAATAATGTTGCATGATCATACAAAAAGACGTTATTTGAATCTCTGTTTTCATTAAAAAAACTTAGCCATAACGAAAACTATTCAAAAAAACTAAAAACGTGTCATATTAACATTAGAAGACCACTTCAATTCCCAGCTCCTAGTTGACATAATCATTCATAACACAAAGATGACTTGACCAAATCAGGCTTTAATTGAAGCCAAATCTTTGTCTCATATACATCTCATGCGGCAGCTTCCTTCCTATATATAGGGAAGCTGAACATCCATTCCTCATAACTAACTTCCCGAGTTAAAGAAGAAGAAGAAGAAGAAGAAGAAGAAGATGAGGTTCCTTACAAAGCAAAGCATTATCATGTTAAGTCTTGTAGCCGCCATTGTTGCCATGGCGTCCGAGCCTAGTCCATTACAAGACATCTGCGTTGCAGATTTCACTGGCTCCTCGTCCATCAGGGTCAATGGCTTCCCTTGCTTGGACCCCGAGAAGGTAGAAGCTCACCACTTCTCCTATAGTGGGCTCAACGTGGCTGGCAACTTCAGCATTTATGGTACCAGCATTAACCGCCTCACTGTGGATCAGATCCCTGGGCTCAACACCCTTGGCATTTCAACAGTGCGAGTCGACTACCTCCCCAAGGGTGTCGTGCCACCACACATCCACCCTCGGGCGACTGAGATACTGTTGGTCCTGCATGGGAAGATCAGTGTAGGCTTTGTGACGTCCAACCCAGAGAACCGGCTCATCACCAAGGTCCTGCAAGAAGGCGATGCCTTTGTCTTCCCCACGGGACATGTTCACTTCCAACAGAACGTTGGCCCTGGAAATGCCACCGTTATTGCCTTCTTGAGCAGCCAGAATCCTGGTGTCATCACTGTTGCCAATTCCATCTTCGGGACAAATCCACCTATCAGCAATGATGTGCTCACCAAGGCCTTCCAAGTCAACCGTGCCACTATTAAGAGTCTCCGCTCACAGTTCTGATTGTTTTCATTCTTTTATCCAACTTCATCAGTATTTATATATTACCATATGTATCTTCTGTACATTGTTTGCAGATAATAAGAACAATAAACATTTTATGATATACAGAATATAGCTAAAAGACAAAAATTGAATAAATAACAGAATCAAGCATATTGCCAGGCATCCAAGATTTGATTCGGAACAAGTGTTATACAGGGTAATCACGTAGCTGTAAATTTACAATTCATAGTTCATACTACAAGAAACAGTTGAGTCACCAACTAAAGATTGAATATTTCTGTCAAAGAACTAAATTGTAATCCCAAACTAAAACAGCATTTCATATGAACAAAAGAAAAAGTAACTAAAAAGTGGTTTATCAAACGAGTTCAGACATTGATAAATGACCTCATTGTAGCCACATTTAAGCATCTCCTTATTGCTTCTCTCGATCTCGACAAGAAGCACCATGCCAAGATAAACACAAGATTTGATTCAGAACAAGTGTTAAACAGGGTAATCTTATAGCTGTAAATTTACAATTCATAGTTCATACTACAAGAAACAGTAACCAAAGATTGAACATTTCTGTCAAAGAACTAAATTATAATCTCAAACTAAAACAGCATTTAATATGAAGCAAAACACTATGAACAATAACTAAAAAGTGGATTATCAAACGAGTTCAGACATTGATAAATGACCTCACTGTAGGAACCTTTAAGCATCTCCTGATTGCTTCTCTCGATCTCGACAAGAAGCACCATGCCAAGATAAACAGAAGTGCGAAGACTCGACCTCCAACTAGACCAAGAAGGGCAATCAAAAAGAGAACCATATATCCAGAATTATCCTCTTTTTCTATTGAATTGTCTTTGGCAACTACAATTGTTTCCACTAGTCCATCAATCAATTCCCCAGAACTGCTTATGGCATCACAAGCATCTCTCACATTGACAATTCCATTCAATTTGCTTTCGTGTTCGAATTCTAACTCTTGATGGTATTCCTTTTCCTCAAGAACAGAAAAGTTACCATCCCCAGTTGGGGTTAACTCAGTTTCCAAGTCTTTCAGTTTCTTCCTCAAGCTTCTAAACTTCTTTGCAACAACTATTTTCATTTTGGATTTTATCTTGGCCTTGTGAGACTCTCCTATCTTGAATTCAGAAAATTCACTTCTAACTTCTGTTTCTTTCTGCATCCGAACCTCCAAATCTCCTTCACGTTTCAATTTCCGATCAAAAAAGGATTTTTCATAACTTCTTTCATTTCTGTATTCAACCTCTTCGAGCTCTTCGATTTCAATTTCCTGAATTACATTACTTTTTCCATCACTCTCCCCAAAAGAGCAGACTGGTGGGCTTACTGACTCAACCAGCGGCGCCTTGAAAACGCAATCCTCTTCCTCTTCCTCTTCCTCTTCCTCTAATCTAGCCATTTTAGAGCTCACAAAACTCCAGGCTCCCATCACTATCGGCCTTAGCCTCTCCTTCGCTTTGGAATAGGGTGTGAAGAACCAGGGCACGTTTTTTCCCAGGTACTCAAGAAAGAACAACAAGAACGCCGACACGGTGATCCCCAAAGCGAACTTCTTCGTCCCCAGAGCCAAAACAACCATTAAGAAAATCATTAGAACAACCACCAACACCCTATTGGGTTTCACAGTGTTGCAGATACCATCTTCCCCTTGAATAACTATGTCCTGCGGCGGCGATTCTCCACTGTGACTCGGGGCACCGCTTTCTTGCTCACCCGTAATAGGAACTGCAATTCCCGGAGGCAAGATCAGAAGAGCGGGAGAAGTCAGAGATGTAGACGGCGGTGGCGATTGGGGCGGAGAGACGAAATCGGGATCATCGATTAAAGGCGGCGGCGGCGGAGGAGGAGGATTGTTTTTCTTCGAGCGGATCGAAGGAGACGACGGCTTCCTGAACCTATCACGATGATTAACGATGAGATCGACGATGGAAGTGGGGAAACCGGTCTCGACGACGAGCGGCGACGCGGCGTTTTTTCTCCGGTGAAATTGATCCTTCACCATCTGGGAAATTCGGGTTCCGGTCTTCTTCTTCTTCCATGGAAAACGCAACGGCATGGCTCCTCCCGCTACAGCCCCGATTGCCAAATTCCAAACGAAAATTTTGCAATAGAGGAAGAGATTTGTGTGTATTTGTCAAGCATCCATGCGTATAGAAAGATCAGAGAGTAAAGAATTATGCAGAAGCCGAAGCCCTAAAAATTGATGCATTTGGGAAAGAAGACGAAATAAATCCGGCAGTTAGATGGGCGTGGCATTCAGTGCACTGTCTGAGCTGTCAAGAAGTCAAGCGGACAGGCGTTAAATACAACTTCCCAAAATCCCACTTCAATTTCCAGAAGATCTCTATAAAGCCACTGTATATATATGGGTATTTAATGGAACTTTAAATTTGTTTTTTTTTTTTTTTGAATGGCATGTAATTTTGAGTATTATTGACTCTGTTAAGGCAAAAAATTTGTGTGAGATCGTTTCACGAATAAGATAAAAATTTGTGTGAGATCATCACACGAATTTCAATACGTGAGACAGATTGGATATTTAATGAAATCAAAGATCCAACTCGTCTCCTCACGGATTAAGACGGATCGTCGAACGCGAGTTCTACTAAAATTCTTCTTCACAAAGAAAACTCACTCGTCACTTGAGCTACTTCATTGGGTTAGGATTACATGTTTTTAAATGACAATTTTATTGTCTAATAAAAAATAGAGTCGTTTCCATTTTTTGTTTTATTGTTATTAGGGCATTGCCAATTTTAGTCCACTTCATTAATTTTTGCCACATTGCGGCCAGTCTTATTTAGTTCTTGCCACTTTTAGTCCACCGTTAAAATTTTTGTCAAATAACCGTCCAAAATAGGAGTATTTTAGTCTTTTCATGCTTTAATTATCTCCTTAACCCTTTGCAGTAATTTTCCTTACACATTTTCATTCAAGGAAGAGGTCTGACGAAAGTCATGACTTTGTAATGTGTCTCACATGACTTTCGCTGGACCTCTTCATTGGATGAAAATGTGTAAGGAAAACCACTGCAAAGGGTCTAGGAGATGATCAAAGTATGAAAAGACCAAAAATACTCATGTTTAGAACGGTCATTTGACGAAAATTTTAACGGTGGACTAAAAGTAGTAATGACTAAATAAGACTGGTCTGACAAAAATTAATGAAGTGGACTAAAATTGGCAATACCCCAATAACAATAGAACCAAAAATGAAAATGAATCTAATAATTATTACGTAAAAGAGAAGGAAAAAAAATCTCAGGGGGCTCAGACTCGAGATTGTTTTCTTATCCGAAACAAAACTTTTTGGCGAGTGATAGAATCTCTCTACCTTTCCGCATTTTATTTCTTCAATCCCCGCAAATCAGATCAAGAGAGAGAAGGAAATAGGAGCAGACAGAGAGAGAGGAGGTAGAGAGAATCGTCTGACTGTTGCGATCGGATTTTGAGGAGAAAAGCGAGGTAAGATGAGAGAAATCCTTCACATTCAGGGAGGTCAATGCGGTAACCAGATCGGAGCTAAGTTTTGGGAGGTGATTTGTGACGAGCATGGCATCGACCAAACCGGCAGGTACAGCGGTGACTCCGATCTCCAGCTCGAGCGCATCAACGTCTACTACAATGAGGCCAGCGGCGGCCGATACGTTCCCCGTGCCGTCCTCATGGACCTCGAACCTGGTACCATGGATTCCGTTAGATCCGGCCCCTTCGGCCAGATCTTCCGCCCCGATAACTTCGTCTTTGGTCAGTCTGGCGCGGGGAACAACTGGGCCAAGGGCCATTACACAGAGGGCGCAGAGCTCATTGATTCAGTCCTCGATGTCGTCCGCAAGGAGGCTGAGAACTGCGATTGCTTGCAAGGTTATTCTCTTTCTTTGCCTATTTATAGTACTCCGTATATTGTACGTAGTAATAATTTCTGCTTGTGGTTCTTTGTTTATATTTTTTAGGGGTAGATCTACTGACTATTTGTCTGATCTGCACATATCTGAACATTTTCAATAGTTTCCTTTTGGCTAAACACATAAATATTGAAGGATTTGAATTGGTATATATGGAAACAAGGACTGCTAATTTGTATTTGTATTAATTTTGTTATTATAATTTTTTTTCACGTAGCTCATTTGTGCACGCATAAGCATGCTATTGTTTAGTAATTTCTGTTTCCTGTCTGGAATCTGGAAGTCAGCAAATGTGAAGATTCGGAGGTGTTGATGGAGTTTTTTATTTTTGATCAGAGGGGAGTCATTGAAGCTTGGTTTTATCTGACACTTGATTACATAATGATGTCACATTCTGAGTTGGCTGTTGGCTCTGACATCTGAATGTTTCTGTTTACTTTAATTGATTGAATGTATTGTTAATGTACTTAGCATCTTTATAAGATGAAGTTGGAAATGTGTTGGTGTTCCAAGTGATTTTAATTTTTTTAATCCATGTACCACCTTTTCTGTATGCTTATTCCTTTCCTTATGAATAAACAGGTTTCCAAGTTTGCCATTCTTTGGGTGGAGGCACGGGATCTGGTATGGGCACCCTTCTCATTTCCAAGATCAGGGAGGAGTATCCAGATCGTATGATGTTGACATTCTCTGTCTTCCCTTCACCGAAAGTATCTGATACAGTTGTTGAGCCATATAATGCTACCCTTTCTGTTCATCAACTAGTAGAGAATGCAGATGAGTGTATGGTTCTGGATAATGAGGCTCTTTATGACATCTGCTTCCGTACTCTCAAGCTTGCAACTCCTACCTGTAAGTGCTAATTTATGTACTTTGCCATCATTCAAATTAAATAGGATTGACAAAGTAATTTGATAATTTGTTTTATATTGTGATCTTCTATATAATATTCATAGCAACATTTCATTGACATGATGGCTTTCTTTGTTCTTAATGTTTTCACAGCAATCGTATTCTACATCCTGATATTATATTTTTATTTTTTGCTTTCCCATGTTGCAGTTGGTGATCTCAACCACCTGATTTCCGCAACCATGAGTGGTGTGACATGCTGTCTTCGATTCCCTGGACAGCTAAACTCTGACCTTAGGAAACTGGCTGTTAATCTTATCCCATTCCCTCGTCTGCACTTCTTCATGGTTGGATTTGCACCGTTGACCTCTAGAGGCTCCCAGCAATACCGAGCCCTCACTGTCCCTGAACTTACCCAGCAGATGTGGGATGCCAAGAACATGATGTGTGCTGCTGATCCTCGTCATGGCCGCTACCTAACTGCCTCAGCAATGTTCCGTGGTAAGATGAGCACCAAAGAAGTTGATGAGCAAATGATCAATGTCCAGAACAAGAACTCCTCGTACTTTGTAGAGTGGATTCCCAATAATGTAAAATCCAGTGTTTGTGACATCCCTCCCAAGGGTCTGAAGATGGCATCCACTTTTATTGGAAATTCAACTTCAATTCAAGAGATGTTCAGGCGTGTCAGTGAGCAATTCACAGCCATGTTTAGGCGCAAAGCTTTCTTGCACTGGTACACTGGTGAAGGGATGGACGAGATGGAGTTCACCGAGGCCGAGAGTAACATGAATGACCTCGTTGCTGAATACCAGCAATACCAGGATGCAACTGTCGACGACGAGGAGTATGGGGAAGAAGAAGAAGAGGTATGTGCTTGAGGTATCTTTGGCTTCCGCTCACTTTGCCCAACACTTGTACTATATGTCGGTTTTCTCGTGGGTGTTTGGTTTTCATCTTGAATGGACCAGATGGATCAAGTTATTGGTTGTATGTAATATAATGTTGTATCATCTGTATTTGAGATGAGTTTGTTACAATGCCTTTGTAATTCGATGTGATTTGCAAGTGCTTTGCTACTTCATTTTCGTCTTTGAGGATCATACTCTTCAACCAAAGTTCAATACTTGGAGTAGCCATTGATGATTGTAAATATTGACAAAAAACAGTTGATTAAAGGATAAATGTATTGATTGATATAAGTGAAGGATATTTCAGTTTCCATTAAAGTATATTTAGTTTGAGCTGAGAGAACTCTTCCCCATATACAGAAAAGGGAAATGAAGGGTTAAGGCTTTGTACCTTTGTACGATTTAAGTAGAAACACAGCCCCAAATATACTTTTTTTTTTGGGCACTTGAGCACAAAATGTCATTAGCAACACAGCCCCACAATATACAGCAATGGTTAATAGAATTAGTTCATCCACACTAACAAAAAAAGGGAGACCAATGAGCTATTTGATTCCCAAAAGCTAAATCACATTATATAGATGATAGGTCCTCATAGATGGTCTTGATCCCTGGCCTCTCCGATACAGAGCGTATACACCGTAAGGCTATTCCCATAACCTCCTTCATATGTTTCTCGACCACCGGATTCCCCATCTCAGGCAACAGCACAGTATCAAAACAATCAGACCCGTGACCCTCCGCCACCTTCAACCTCACCCAGTCTGTCAAATCAACCCCACCGTCTTCTCCAGAAACCACATCGCCCGCACATTTTCCAGTTAGAAGCTCCAACAATATCACTCCGAAAGCATATACATCTGATTTGAAGGAGGGCAGTGGCTTCTTGGAGGCAGCCAGCTCTGGTGCCCGATAACCCAACACCCCTGCATCAAGAATCTGCTCGATCGTTCCTGCTTGGGTCATCAGGCGGTGCAGGCAGTAATCAGCTACCCGGGCATTAAGATCAGGGCCATCCAACAGCACGTTGGTTGCTTTGAGGTTCCCATGTGGAACCTCACGGTCAAAATGGAGATAATTCAGGCCACGCGCAACATCAACTGCTATCTTAAGTCTTTGAGGCCAGGTTAAAGCCGGACCTTTTCTTCCAGGTCGATCTGCACAAGCACAGTATGTTAGAAAGCCATAAAGAACTAATAGAAGTAAAGATTACTTATCAAATTAGAGAAACATATCGAGTCACATTCAAGAGTGCAATACATCTAACCATATTCACATAAAACCAGAAAGCAAAATTATAAAAACAGGAAATCAAAAAGAACAAAAAAGATAGAGATGTTGCAGGATATTAAACAAAACAATTTGCAATTATGAAAATAAGAATTGTAACACTGGACATAACAGAATATAAAACTTACCGTAGAGGAAACTTGCTAGGCTTCCCGGAGAAATGTAATCTGAAAGAATAAGTTTCTCATGTTGTGTGGGACCCCAGTAATACCCTCTTAATCCTACCACATTTGGATGTCTAATATTCGCAAACTTCTTAGCCTCCTTGGCGAAATCCTTTCTCTGTTTCGCCACCCCTTCTCTCAACCACTTGACCGTGAGAAGCAAGCCATTATCCAGGGTCGCCCTGTAGGATGTTCCATGGCTGCTTCTGCCCAAGACTTCAGCCGGGGCCCTCGAAAGTTCCTCGGGTGAAAACGAGATTGTATCGTCGAGAAAATAGAGCTCACCAGCCAGTCGATCCGGAGACCTGACATCCAATCTCGCAAGGTTTTCAGCAGAATATGAATCTCCAGATTCTGGCGACCAAGAGAGATTACTGGTCTTAGACGGAGAGAAACCCGTTATGGCTGCTGCCATTTTCTCATCGGGACTAATTATATCCGACGATGTTCCTTTTCGTGAGGTCACAATATCCTCCGCTGAAACTACTAAACCGCTAGCGCCCTCTCTTCTGCTCAAATCAGAAGGATTTGTTGTGGACTGACGATAAATGTCTTTGTCGGTAACATGTGGACGAGGCCTTCTTTTGCGCACGTAGCAAAGAAGAATACCGACCAATACCAAGATAACAAGAGCAACCACACAAGCAACAATTATAACCACTTTGATTATAGTTTTAAGTGGCTTCTTTTTGTTACTTCCAGTAGGATTTTGCCCCGAGCCTGGAGGAGGATTTGGAAATTGTAGTTTCGAATTGCCAGGGTAGAAAGATGATAACGGAAACTTTCTCAAATTCTCCGGAACAGTGCCCGAGAAATCATTGTCTGATGCATTGAGCCTTTGAAGAGTACTGGGAAGATTGTTTGGCAATGGACCGCTGAATTGATTATTCGAAACATCTAACGAACTTAGAGCGTTGATGTCACCAATAGAAGATGGCAGAGAACCAGAGAAATTATTTCCCGATACATCAATCACTTGAAGCCTGGTCAACGACCCAAACCCATCAGGGAAATAGCCAGAAAGCTTATTATGAGAGAGATCAACAACACGAAGGTTCGAGCCACTGGATGGCGGGGGAGAAAATTCAATGCCTCCAGAGAACAAATTGTGCTCCAAGATAAGTTCTTCGAGAGTAGGTAACGTCAGAAGAGCGGTGAGAAGAGGTCCGCCCAACTGGTTGAAGCCGAGGTCGAGCACTGTAAGTTTAGGGAACTGCGTGATAACTTTTGGAAGAGAACCGCTCAGGGTATTCCTCGAGAGGTTCAGGTGATGTAAACGTAAAAACTGAGCAGTGTCTTCCGGGATGGATCCATTCAAACGATTTTGACTGAGATCAAGATATTCAATATTTCCCCATTTCTTCAATCTCGACAGCCCACCTTCAAACTGGTTTTTAGAGAGATCAAGTACAGCACAACTTCCTGTCACTAATGGAAGTTCACCCGAAAGTGCATTCGAGGATAGGTTTAGGATGTTCAGTGTTGTCGATGTTATCATGCTAATTGGCCCTGCAAAATGAATATCGCAAAACAATACGGGAACATAATTATTTTTGGTTCAATCCCAAAGTGATACTAGGAATTATATTAATCAACAACACAATTTTAAATCTTTACACTTCTCTGAAAAAGGGAAAGTGTTGTTGATTTGAAAAAGAACAATAAACTGAAAATGGATGTAAGATTTTACTCGAAAAACCAAACTTATAACCATACCTGTGAGGCTATTGCCACTTAAATCCAGATCTGTCATAACCAGAGAATCCCCTTTCAGAAGATCATTGGGGATAAATCCAGAAAACCTATTGTTGCTCAGTTTGAGAACCTGAAGATCGTATACAAAATTGAACCCGGGTAATTCTCCAGAGAGTTGATTGTAGCTCAAATCCAAAAACTTCAAGTTCCCAAATATTTGGGCTTCACCCCCACTTATAAGCGACCCCGAAAGCTGATTATGGCTAAGATTTAAATACTTGACAGTCTCAGAAATACCGGGCAAAAATGACTGCTGTTGAGAAGCAGAGTTCACAAGCAGGTTCCCACTAAAGTCAACATAAGCTGCTGTGGTAAGCAGTAAGAATTCTGGATCCAAATGACCATCTAGCATATTACCATGCAAGTCAAACACCTCGAGTTTTTGCATTAGCTCAAATCCTTTGGGAATTTTCTTGGTAAACCCATTCATGGATAGGTTAAGACACACCAAACCCGACAACTTGGTTAAAGACGAGGGCAATGGCCCGGAAAAGGAATTGTGGCTCAAGTCCAATGACTCTATAGAGGCTAGCCCTGAAATTGAATCCGGAATCGAACCAGAGAAATTATTCCCAGCCAAAGAAAGATTCTTTAAACTCCCCAACTTTCCAATTTCCGGCGGTAAAGATGAGCTGAACAGATTGCCAGACACATCCAGATACTCGAGGCTTTTGAACTCTGCAATGCTGTCGGGCAATTTCCCCGAAATGAAATTGTTTGCAATCGAGAGCTTCACGAGCATCGAGAGGTTGGCAAACACGCCCAAATCCACAACTGCAGATAAACTCAAGTTGTCAAGGACAACCGCCGCAACATTCCCGCCACTGCACATTATACCATTCCATGACGAAGGGCAGCCATTGAAGTCAATGGACTCCTCATTCCATGACTGAACCACATAACCAGTTGGGTCATGCTTGATCCCTTTCTTAAACTCAAGCAGTGCCAAAATGTCCTGTGAAGGAAGCTGCCCAATGGCAAATCCAAACCAAACCGCTAAAATCAAAAGCCTAATTAGCTTCATCCTAACCCCAATACTAGCCTCACTTCACTAAAGTTCTAAGCTTTCAATGTCTGAAACACCAAGAAAGCAGAAACACAGAACAGAAATTGGCCAATTCATGCAGAAGCTCAATGTCAAGAGCCAAACAGATCCTGAGATCTCACAAAACACCCTAAACAGCTAAGCTCAAAACAAGATAACAAGAACCTATGGTTCAAAGCAGATATCCAGCAAATGAGCACTTGTAAGCCACAGAAGAGCAAGATTCTAGCTTGAGCAAACTGTATCAATTCAATAAATGGAAACAAACAAAACACATTTGGTCATTGTCAGAGATCTAGCCCAAGGAAAACAAGAAAGAATTTGGGATTAAAAAGGAATTTCTGTTAACGAGAATGTACCTCAGTTGCTTCCAGGGTTCATTCTTTGACAGAAACCAAAGCTCAAAACTTGTGCAAAATCAGTAAACAGAGCGGCTCTTGTGAGTAAATGGGTGTCTGAATCAGCAGTCAACCTTCATTGAATGCTATCAATATTGAAAAAGCATTGGCCTTTACAAACACATGCTGGCATTTTCATCACAAATCGGATAAACCCAAACCCTAGTGTTGCTTTCTCTCCAGACTTGAGAGAAGAGAGATAAAGCACTTTAAACCCAGAAAGCTAATGACTTTGAGCATTTCTTTTTGTCAGCATTTGGTTCTTTGGACGATTTCACTCCCCAGTCTCACTCTCTCTCTCTACTTCCATCACTTTCTCTCACTTCAAGTGTCACGAGTGGCGGATTGTGAAAGACCAAACACACACCCCTACGGCCCTATGTTGTTTTTTGTTTTGTTTTTTTCCTATGTAAGAGCCAACTCAATAGTGAGATTTTTGAGTGATTTTTGAGGAAACAAGTGGGAGAGATAAGAAAAAAAAAATAAAAAATTATGACCTCAAAAAGAAAATAAAAATAAAAAAGACACAGGGCGCTAATGCGCACGTGTCCGACTGGGCGCCATTGTATACGTCGAACTCATTTTTCTTTGCATCTTGAGACTCACAAAAACCCATCATTTTACCGCAAGAGCTCATTCATTATCTCTCCTCTCATTCTCCTCCTCCACATCACATATGATCTTAAAAATTATGAAAAACCAACTAATAGAGATAGCCCAATATATGTATCAGGTTTCGAGCTTATGTCACATGGCTAAAGTATATAAACTCCGAGTCATATAAGGGGTTTCCATCACCTTTAATTAATTAAGGTCTCTCAATGATCCTCAAATTCTCAGTAAGATTCAAACCCCGAACATGACTTTTGTGGTGATCAGTTTAATTAACTAAATTAGCTTCTCTCATGTTAAGTTACACTAATTCTGTGCACAGTCGATCAAGGTCTTCTATGATTTTCATATTTTTAGTTAGATTTGAATCCTACACAATTATTAATTTAAAAGTTTAAAGTAATTAATCAAACTAATTGAGATAGTATGCGGGCACCTATGTTGTGTTTTGTTCTGTTATTGGAATGCCATTTTGGCTTTTAATTCACAGTAATTATGAGTAAATCTGCATTTACTTTACTAAAATTTCTTTTCAAAAGCATTCTCTCTTTATCCGAGAAATCAGCCCATTAGAAAGTTTAAAAAAAAAAACATTTTTTCTCTAATTATATTATCATCTTTTGTATAAAGCGTATTTCATGTCCCTTATGCTGAGCATAAATTATATTATATGAAATAATAATTTTTGTTCAGTGCTTTTAATAATTATAGTAGTATTTTAATTCTTCATTAAATTAACAAAAAATCTGCAGCAAAAAGACAACATTAGATTAGAGAACAGTATTAGCGGGAAATGAGGGAAATTAAGAGTATTTTACCCGCCAAAAAGCAAAGGAATCTTTGTCTAGTGCGGACAGGAAATTCAATGTTTTATTAATCTGTTCTTTTTTTAATAATTACTATTACGAAGCATTATTATAATTATAATAATATAATAATAATAATTATTATTATTATTATTTTGAAAAAAGAATTGGGAAGTGACGCTATCAGTCCAAGTGTAGCAGACTAGCAGTATGCGAAGAAGCATGGGGAATAGCTTTCACTTTCTTCAATGAGCTTTGGGCCCCGCACTTTCCTCTTTTTATTTTTCTTTTTTTTTTTCTTTTATAACTTAGGTTTATGTCTTTGTCTTTATTTTATCTTGGACCCGTAAACTTACCATAGGTCTATAAATAAATAAATTAAGTCAATTCAATTTTAAGATTTAATATCAAATTATATATTTTTATACACAAAATATATTAATACAAATTCAATATTTGTGGCAAGTATCAAACATTCAATTTACCATTTAGAGTAAATTTACGTAAGATTTTTCATTTTTTATTGGAATAAGGTTTAAATTGGTCACCGAACGTAACCAAAAAGTGCAATTAGGTCACTAGAAAAAAAAAATACAATTAGGTCACTGAACACTCCAAATATATGCAATTCCACCTAATACGAGGTTACTATCCATTTCATCGGGTTACTTGCTTACGTTGACGGTGAATTAACATTTTAAAATGATTTTTAATAATAAATTATTAAAATAAAAAATTAAAATAAATTTAAAAACACACACACACACACACCTTAATAAAAAAAAAGTTGTTATGTGAAAGAAGTTGAGTTTCCATAAATAATAATAATAATAATAATAGTTAGTTAAATTTGATTCATCCACAGATTTCCTATCAAGGTGGCAATAGTATTATTTGCTGCAAGTGTGCGTGTTTTGTTTTTTAAAATGCCGACTCACCGTCAACTGAAGCACAAAGAGTCAACAGTTGCCTTCACTGAAACTCGAACCTACTTCCCTCCATGTGGGAGTGTAAACCGGGTGCCATTACACTCATGTATAACAAGTCACAAATTACATGAAAATTGAAAGAGTTAAATTATACTAGCACTCACTTTCCCTTTGACCTGGGGCATTGTTGATTCCAAATATTTATTGGAAGGGCTAAACTTGGAATTTCAAATATTTATATATAAAAATTAAATTTAAAAATTTTAATTAGATAACCAGTTTGGTTTGTGTGATTGATCGTGCACTCTCATCTCTTAAGAGATGTTAGGAGTTCGAACCCCATATTGTGAACGAGAATTAGTCTGAATATAGTATGAGTTAGTTATGATCGGCTTATGACATCTCGTGGTCTAAAAAAAATAAAACAATATAATTTTAAGAAAAGAAAAACTGGGCAAATTAAAGGGAACTTTCTAGTCTTGGTTAAGTAGGTGAAGGTGGTATGAAAAGAATTGAAAATGTGGGACTCATAGTTGAGAATTAAGAGAGGGCAATGAAAATTAAAGTTGTACACACATGTTGAAGGGGCATGGGATAAAATGGGACCCATTGGGACAATTGTGTACCTTTATACATGACATGGTTCATTAAGTTGGGATCCAAAATTAGGTATATATGTAGTACTGACTTTATCTTTTTAAAGAAAAATACAATTTATACTTTTGAAAATATGTATTTCCATTATAATGATTAGTCATAAACATAAAAATAATCAAGAAATCTTCTACAGCCAATTGTTATCGAGGAAAAAATTATACTACCATTGGTGTATACTGTTTACAGACACATTAAAGAGTTAAAAGAATAAAATAAAGTAATGTACTAAATATCTATAGTGATCAAAATTTTCTTCACTATCAAATGTAACAATAATTTTTTTTTATTTATTGATTACCAAAATTAATTGATCTCACTTAGTGTTTAAAAATGAGTCTATTTATTATTATATATTGTCACAAATGATTGTATAGAGTTTTTATATATAGTACTTCGTGAATATTTTTAGGGATTATGCACCTGAATTTCATACTAATACTCTACTAATTTATACTACTTCAGCTACTCAATCATAAGTAAAATCACTTCAATTATTTCCTGTTATCACTCACTTATTTACTATGCCTTCATTTTATACCAATTACACACCATTTATATTTTCCAATACCTCAAATGAGAAACTCAGACATGTAATAATCCTAACTTTTTAAAATATACATATATCCAATTACATACTAATGGGATATTTCCCAACCGTCACGGAACAAAACCCGACATCTTTCATGGGTCTTAACCAGACGTAATCAACCCACTGCAATGAGCCTCATCTCGACCGATCGCCTTCGACCTCCTTCTGGACCAATATGGGTACCTTGTGATGCCCACCTGTGTGTCATTTTACCCATCTTGTCACATTGATTAGAGAGTATTAATTATAGAAGTGGTGTGACTGACCTAATAAGCCATAACTTGAGTGTCATGTGCCTTACAATGAGTAAAACCTGACATTTGTCGACCGGGATGATATACAAGCATTTAATCCCGTGGTGAATAGGACTTTTAGAGAATGAGGGAAAGATCGAATTTGTAGTGTGATCAGGATCGGAATCTCCTGTGTAGTCTGTTAATTGCTTTTCTGAGTCCCTTCTTTGTCATCGAACTATAATAATAATAACAATAATTCACATTTAGCTACCTCGAGGCTTAGTGTTGTTGGTTCACGCATGACTTAAAGGTCATGACGGGAGGCGATTGTAGTGTGGTGTGAACTTAAGATTAATTTGGCGAAGTTGAGATCACCTAAGTTGAAAATATATATATAATTGACTTGACATTAGGTATCTCAACTTTGTCAGACTAATCATGATCGAATTTTATGAATCTATTTTTAAGCTATGAAGAAGGAAATTGAGTATGTTCAGCATTAAAACTCACACTCAATCTAAGGATTTATGTGTTTGTAGAGTGTGAAGTGTATGTAGGTGCATGCGGATGAGGGAATTGGGATGTTAAGTAGGTTTTATGTCTTTGTCATTGACAATTGGCAGGCAACCACTTTGCCATCCATTTCCTTTTCTTGTCTCAATGCCATTCATGCTAATTCCTAAAGGTATCTGATTAGGCACGCAATTTGAAGGACAGTTTTATCTTCTACTCTTCATTCCCTTCTCTCGTTCATATCACAATACTTAATGACTATCATTTTAACACTCGTAAAATTGACTTTTCCTTGACCCAACAACACCACTTACAACATGTTTTGGCAAAGCCTCAGACCAAAACAGCGCAGCAATGAATATATGTTTGAGGTAAAGCTCCTAATCATTCATCCTCATCATTCAAGAGCTATTAAAATGCCACCTTCCAAGTATTGCTTCTCACTTTTGATAGTTATGGCGTGCTTTGACTTAATGACTTGTCTTTTAAAAGCATCTTTTGCTTTTCTTTTCCTTCCCATATACTCTCTATTTTCTATATGTTATGTGTCTTTTTAGGGTGAGGAGATCGATAATTATGTTCTCATAGATTATTCATGAAGACAGCTCCCAATCACCAACAACCTTAGTGTTCCAAAACATTACTTTGTTAAAGAAAAAATATGGAACTGAGTGGATGGGTTGAGGGACACAGCCAACACAAAAGCTATGTAAACTTTCAACTCATATAAAAAGAATAAGTGAAAGGTAAAGAAAAGGTATTTTATCAAACAAATGATGATGGAAATATTATATTAGTTTAATTGCATTTGTTATAATTCAATTTATTCATTTATTTTGGTTTATGTGTTGGCATAGGTCTTTTCCACCTAAAAATTACGGAGTATTTAATATAACGTCCATATATAAAGAATACGAAAGGAATATAAACAGTGAATCACAATCAATCATGTTGTTAAAGGAAAATTTAAATATTGACAAAGTCCTTCATTGCAAATAATAATACTCCAATTATTAAGATAAATATATTTACATAATTAATCAAAATAGATTGTGATGGGTCTTATGGGAGTTATGGCCAACTATTATACTATGGATCAGGGTTCATATTGTCGGTTCATATTGTGTTGTAAATATTAGTCCAAAAATTATGTGTCTACGATTAACACATTTTGTACTTACAGTTAACCGTTTATGTACTTGTAAATAAATTGAGGATTGCTATCTGAGTGATTTATCGCGAACTACTACGGAAGGAGTGGAGGATTGCTATCCGAGTGATTTATCGCGAACAAAACAAGGTTGCAATTACAGCAATGGGAACCAGTCAACAAGTAGATTTGGAAATCTTTGGAACCAGCTCCTAAGCTGAGGAGACTTATCTTAATGACTTGACGATTGACACTTGTGCTCGCAGAGTGAGGCAGAATAATTAGTTCATTTTACCTTTCCCGGGTAACACTTGTCCCGGCCCCCTGATCACAAAAAGAAAAAAAAATCATATAATAAAAAAAAATGCCTCTTTGGTTGGAAATTCCATTGATGAACTGAGACTCTATCAAAAAATCACTTGAGTCTATATTTCTAGACTTTTTAGGAGTTTATTGAAATTTTCAAATTCCTATACTATAAAATATAAATAATTGACAAGACCTTGTAGTCTCGTGACACCGGTTACACTCATTATTGTGTTTGGAAAAATAGATATTAATTTTCATGCAAAACGCATACTTTTGCTGGTACAATTATATTAATAATAGTTTTAACATTTCAAAATCACAATTGTTATTAAAGTCAAATATTATTATTATTCTGATCAAAGCAAGGAATCATTAAAATGGATATAAATATGCATTGATTGAAACATATATAATGCTTTGAATTACAACCTTTCCCTTTAAACATTATCTCCCCTCCATCTTATAGGATGGTAAGGCTAGAACAACTAGGCACCTAGCTATTCTAAAGTTGATGAGGGTGATTGGAAAGGGTTTGGACCCTTAGGAATCAATTCAATTTCTTCACCAGGGTGATGAGGGTGATACGATAGGGTCTGGACCACTAGGAACTTTTCTCTTCACTGCGCCATATCTCATATGAAAATCATCTGAGGGTGGTGAGGGTGATACGATAGGGTCTGGACCACTAGGAACTTTTCTCTTCACTGCGCCATATCTCATATGAAAATCATCTGAGGGTGGTGAGGGTGATACGATAGGGTCTGGACCACTAGGAACTTTTCTTTTCACTGCGCCATATCTCATATGAAAATCATCTGAGGGTGGTGAGGGTGATACGATAGGGTCTGGACCACTAGGAACTTTTCTCTTCACTGCCTCATATCTCATATGAAAATCATCTGAGGGTGGTGAGGGTGATACGATAGGGTCTGGACCACTAGGAACTTTTCTCTTCACTGCCCCATATCTCATATGAAAATCATCTGAGGGTGGTGAGGGTGATACGATAGGGTCTGGACCACTAGGAACTTTTCTCTTCACTGCGCCATATTTCATATGAAAATCATCTGAGGGTGGTGAGGGTGATACGATAGGGTCTGGACCACTAGGAACTTTTCTCTTCACTGCCCCATATCTCATATGGAAATCATCTGTTGAAATTGATGAGGGTGGTTGGATAGGGTCTGAACCCCTAGGAACCAATCTCTTCACAACCTCATATCTCATATCAAAATCATTATGATTTTGATTTGTAGGTGATGATGAAATAAGTACAAATAGGAGAGAGAATGCAAACAAATGAAGTTGGTATTCCAACTTCATTCTTGAAAATCAAGAGGAAGAAATTTTTATGGTACGTTTTTGAAAATATAACCCAAAAAGAGATAGCTGGTATTGTTATTATATATATATAAGCAACGAAATGCTCTCCTATATATATACACAATTATACAGTCTTGTCAATGGTGTTGAAATGAATATATGGTAATTTGTATGAATTTGGTGAGATCTTCTTTTACTATATTGACTATAGCTGTATATAGTAATTATAATTGATATTTAATCAAATTGAAATCAAATAATACATATTACTCTATATGATTATAAGACAGTTACGTTGTCACAATATTTTTTTTTTAGGAAATACTAATCAAAAGTATATTTAAATAGATTTTCAATAAAAAAAAAGTATATTTAAATTAGTTTCCTGGAATGTTTTTGCTTGTATAACTTATTTTAAGAGAATATAAATGCTGTTTTGGAATGTAATAAATTAGGAATATAATAAGAATTGTATTCTATTGTTTAATTTTTTGAAGATATATAGATTTTAAAAATTGTATTATACATACTATTTGATTGTTTTAAAGAAAAATGATGGGTACTAAAAAAAAAAGAAGAAGAAAAAATGATGGATTAAATATTCGAAAGATAAAAGTACAATTTATATATTTATGTGGGTGTATGTGTGTGTTTATAATAATAATAATAATAATAATAATAATAATATAATTATTTTCAATAATGATCTCTTAACTATTGACATTTCTCTTTCTTTATATATATCTGATTCGGTCCATTGAATACTGATTTTTATCATCGTTTTTTAATTTTTACCATAAATGAAAAATTCACTACTGATTTTTTTCAAATTTAGTCCTACAGTTAAATATCAATTTAGTAAATATTAAATTTAATGATAATCTTCTACAAATTTGGTTCTACACATTTCCATTAATGATGAACTAAATGTATTAAGGGTCCGCTTTGAAAGTCAAAAAATGACTTTCTGAAGTCATTTTTCCGTGTTTGGATACTCAAGGAAAATAAAGTCAAAATAAAAAATTAATATTCATTTCCTTCATAAACAAATGATGATGGAAATATTATATTAGTTTAATTGCATTTGTTATAATTCAATTTATTCATTTATTTTGGTTTATGTGTTGGCATAGGTCTTTTCCACCTAAAAATTACGGAGTATTTAATATAACGTCCATATATAAAGAATACGAAAGGAATATAAACAGTGAATCACAATCAATCATGTTGTTAAAGGAAATTTTAAATATAGACAAAGTCCTTCATTGCAAATAATAATACTCCAATTATTAAGATAAATATATTTACTTAATGGGTCTTATGGCCAACTATTATACTATGGACCAGGGTTCATATTGTGTTGTAAATATTAGTCCAAAAATTATGTGTCTACGATTAATACATTTTGTACTTACAGTTAACCGTTTATGTACTTGTAAATAAATTGAAAGCACATAAAATGGTAATTACAGACATATAACATAACTACGGACACACAAATTGTTAATTGTAGGTACAAAATATGTTAACTGCAAACACATAAAATATTGGTTAACATGTTATGTGTCTACAATTAACATATTATGTACCTGCAATTAACAATTTATGTGTTTACATTTATTTATCATGTTATGTGTCCATAATATAATTACCATACATCAAATACATGTACAGAATCTAAAAATTATGTTTGGATCAGAATCAACAATGCAAGGTAGATCATAGTCCATGCATGGCATAATTTGTCTCTTATGACCCAGTAGGCCATAGTTGCTCAATCGGCCTGTGAAGGTGGGTGACCCAATCATGGTTGCAATAGGTGCTAGGCGCTAGGCGCTAGTTGGACGGTAGACTAGTGCCTAACGCCTAGGCGGCGACCTAAAAAAACAAAAAAATAGTGCATGTGTCTAGATGTATGTCATATATTATATTATATGTATATATCTTACTTCTTTTATTTATATAAATAAATAAATTTAAATTTATACAAATATAATAATAAAAAAAATGAACAAGGCCGACTAGCCCGAGTTAACTCGAATAACTCTGCCAAGTTGGGTGAGTTAACTCGATCGAATTCGGTGGAGTCAGCCGTCAACTCAACCAAGTTAGGCGCTAGAAAGCCACCTAGGGAGCAATTCGCCTATGCTTAGGGGCACTTAGCGGTAGATCCAATGGGATGAGATTGGACCTAAGTATATAAGGTAATTGTTTGCATTCGGAGAAGGTATGAAGGCACGGAATGCCTAGGGAAGTGAGGTCGTAGGCTAGGGAGGTAATGACCGCCGGGGGAGGGGGGATGGCGTGTAGGGCACGATCGGCCTTTGAGGTGCCCAAGCTAACCGTGGTTGTGCAGGTCTCGACGCAACAAGGACCGTTTCTTGGACATAGGCAAGGAGGCAGTTGCAAGGGTTTTAGGCTTGGATATCCGTGAGTAGAATCATGTCGCATTTCCTAGGTGACTAGTGGAAGGACAATCATTATTGCATGGACCAAAAATAAAAAGTACATTATTTTTGTACTGAAAATACACTATTTTTGTACTATAGATACATTATTTTATGGTACATTATTTTTGTACTGTAGGTACATTATCATAATGTACCTACAGTACAAAAATAATGTACATTCAGTATAAAAATAATGTACTTTTTATTTTTGGTCCACACAGCTGTGTGGACCATGGTCTGCAATAATTTGCCGTGGACGGACGAGAGGATTTGGGCAACGAGGACCACATGTTTAGCATGAAATTCAAGGTAGCATATACTATAAAAGGGTATCTTGCCCATCATTACACATAGAGTCAAAACCTTGCATTACATATCTTTTAGGCCTTTACCCGTTGTCAAATCTTAACCATATAAGACTTGAACCCCTATTAATATTTATTTTCACTGTGACCCAATTGTAAATATTGTATGGGTCTATCCAATTAATATTAACCATATTTAACCATCTTAAAAAAAAAAAAAAACATCGACCCAACACCAAACATAGTTCAGATCATAGAGAAAATCTCACTATCAAGTTCGTATAACAATCAAAGGAAACCCAAAAATCCCGATAACATTAGAGGAAGTGTGAAAGTAGGGAACATATCTAAAGGCTTCCATTGCTAATACTAAACAAAAAGTATTAAATCATTGAATCTGCAGCCTCAAGGCTTGTTGAAGATACAAATATCACTTCTTCACTCGATGAACAAAATAGTACTGTCTTATAAGTAAATGAGTGCAGATAGAAGTCTTACTTCTTCCCTCCCCCGGAAACGTTGAACTTGAAGAATATTATATCTCCATCTTGGACCACATATGTCTTTCCCTCCTGCCTATACTTTCCAGCAGCCTAAAGAATAGCGGTGTTGTTATTGTACTAATATATTTGTGCAAAAGCCAACATAAAACACGAGGAGATGGGAATAGTCTATTCTTAAGCATCAATGAAGAGAAGATGGCGAAAGAAAATCATAAATCTTGGTTCTTCTTGAAAACAAAATTGCATGTCTAGATCCCAAATATTTATAAATTCTCCTCCACAAAAATTCTTCAGAACATATTACTGTTTGTGGTTATTAAGAATTTGGGTTTTTCCTGCATGCACATCACCTGAATTTGGGAAATGATTATTCAATACAAAGTGTTAAACTTGCAGATTCAAGAATTCGACGAAACCCTAAACCAAAGATTAACTGAGTTTACTTCATTTCTCTGTGGACAGAGTCCTTTGTCCAGTTTTCCATTTTTTGTTTTCCAATTTAGGGCATACATTTACCATCACCCACTTTCCGAATTCTTGATTTTCCTTTCTCCAGAAAAATTGAAACTTTCTCCGGTTTATAAACATACAAACTTTAAAGTTCAAAATAGAATAGATGAGTTGCTTCTAGTGTCCAAACTGAATATGAAAAAGTGAACTGTACTTTCATGCACAAAATAAGGGAATACCTTAACAGCAGGCTCACTACCAAGTTCCTTTAGATCTTCAAATTTCATGACCTGAAAAAAAAAAACAAGAAATATTGTTTAACAATTTTCTAGCAGTGACTAGAACATATTATATAAGAATTGGTTGCTATAAAGACAACATAGAGACTAGTAAATGCTCAATTTGTTAATCTAATTCAAACAACATAGAACCACAAATTGATCCATTGCTTCCAACCACAAGGATTTTCAAAAAGGCAATTGATCACTAAAGTCTAAAATTACATAACAAGATCAAAGAATTGTGAGAAACTATGTGGTCCTTTTGTTTGACAAAAGTAGCAGCCAATGCAACTTTCACAATGGAAATACAACCGTGTGTTTGTTGCCGAGCTTATCTTGGAGCTCACCAGCTCAGAAGAGTGGATTAGTGGAAGTTTTGCCAAACAATATGAACATATAAAAAGACTTATTAGTCCAAACAAGAGTCAAGAGGAAAACCCTTCTTTTTCAAGAAGCTCCAAATTGAAGCGTTAAAGAAAACCCTTTATGAAGAACCTCAGTCTGGCAAAACAAGTACTGATGCAAAACAGTCCAATAGATAACTACTCATTCTCTGATATTGAAACAAATACTAATGGTAACACTCTTGAAGCTTACTTCAGGAGGAAAAGGACAATTTTTTTTTAAAAAAATAAAGCTTTGATCCTAATCTAGTCAATCAAATGCATCTAAATACCTCAGCACAAATGAATCCTCTCTCAAAATCAGTATGAATTGCTCTTGAAGCTTACTTCAGGAGGAAAAGGACAATTTTTTTTTAAAAAATAAAGCTTTGATCCTAATCTAGTCAATCAAATGCATCTAAATACCTCAGCACAAATGAATCCTCTCTCAAAATCAGTATGAATTGCTCCTGCAGCTTGAGGAGCCTTTGTCTGGCGGCGAATTTGCCAGCATTTAACCTGTAAAAACCAATTGATTATTAGACAAATCAACCACACTAGTGGTTATAAATTCAGAATTTTTTTTTTTAAAAAAAGACCTTTAAATACCTCATCTGGCCCAGCTGTGAAGAAATATATGAGATTAATTGCAGAAAATCCAGTCTTTATGATTTTTGGAAGGCAACTGAAACATAATGAGTTTCCAATAAGAAAAACATGTTCCGTGTATATTTAAGATAGTTTGGCTCTTTGCCATAAAATAAAGAAAAACTATGCGCCAAGTAGCTTGTAGCTCAATGGCACCTCTGTGGCTCTCCAAAATGGGAGGTCACAAGTTTGAACCCCAGTGGGGGCATCGACTATTTGAACTTCAATTGGCTGAGAAAGTATGCATGGACAGATACTACATTGTAGAGTCAGTAGTACTCAAAAAAAAAAAAACTAGGCAGACATAAAAGGCAAACAAAATTGAGAAGAATGTGCATTACAGATTGAAATTGGAATGAAAAGGAATCTACAGTTCCATACATCTTTCAGCTTAACTTGAAAATTGAAACAAGGGGAATGATAAGTAATTTACTAGTCAAAGTAGTTTAAGTAGGTATGGAATAAAGAAATGTTACACTCCAGTGACTTGCTCCCACCCAGGATAGAGGTTTCATTATTCATATAATCATATGGCAGCCAGTACAGTTCACCAAATAACATCCATAACATGTGACCAAAATTGCAAAATCAGTAAATAACAATAATTACTAACCTTTGTACACTTCATAACATCTATTTTAGAGGACTTTAATATCCCTTTTCAAGTAAGGACATGCAATACTTCCACTAAGCACTAAAATGAGATAGCAATACTGTCTTTGTACAATTGTACTAACCTTTGTACACTTCATAGTATCTATTGTAGAGGACTTTAATATCCCTTTTCAAGTAAGCACATGCAATACTTCCATTAAGCACTAAAATGAGACAGCAATACTGTCTTTGTACTAACCTTTGTACACTCCATAGCATCTTTTTAGAGGACTTTAATATCCCTTTTCAAGTAAGGACATGCAATACTTCCATTAAACATTAAAATGAGACAGCAATACTGTCTTTGCACTAACCTTTGAACCTTGTTCTCCTCACAATACTTTGCAGCTTCATCAGGTGGCATATCAGCAAGACTCCTTTCCAAAGCAGCACTGAATGGAATAATGAGTTCGCCACCATGCTCTTGCACCCTAAAAGGTTGAGAAAGGCATGTGTTGTTTAAATGTTATACTTGATAAAAACAAAACACTCCATAAGACAAAATAAAATAAAAATTTGGCCTTTGTGTTTAGTATAAAGTATAAACATATTTCAGTATTTTGTCTAGAAAAAAGCACACATAAGTGTTCTCTAAGAGTTCTTATTTTCCTCTTCAAAACATCCACCAGTGCAGCAAAACAAAGCAATCAAATAAATTCACAAAACAAAGGTGCCACAATCATAAGAGAAAATAGATAATTAGATAGAATATGAATTATACTGATATGGAAGCATTTAGATATCTCTCATAATTAAATTATATTCTGTAGTTGTTAAAGTGCACAGCGATCTCCTTTCCTTCTGTAGAGGACACCCTACTTCCCACATGCATAAGTTTTTTTTTTTTCAGTCAGATATTTAGGTCCTAGCTGTCTTAAAAAGAACTGTAGTAATTCATCAATCTACATTATTTTCAATGTGGAAACCCATTTTGATGGACTGTAGAACACACAAAAAGAAGTTTAATGGGAAGAATAGTTCCCTTCTTTTCTTATTTTTACAAAATTTCCGTCAATGTGGTAAAATGTAGATAAGTTCAAAAATAATAATCTATTCTCAAGAATAATCACCATGCTTTGGTAGTAAAAGACAGATTATGCATTTTAAACCTTTGATAGGTAAATAGGTAATAGATAAAATTGCGAGTACAATAGGTCTCCTGGAAACTCATACAACAAAGTTTTCTCCATCCTTTTTGTTTAATCAACACGACAAAGGGGCCAGGTACTAGAAATCACCAGTATACAGAAATAACATACCAAGCATGAATCTTAGGAAGGAACTTGTTCTTTTTTCTTTGATAATCTCTCTCATTCATGTTAACCTGTACATGATCATAATAAGATCCATAAGTACATGGTCTGATAGAAAAAAGACTAAAGCAAGGCACTAAAATCCTACATCAAAAAATTATATAGTGATATTGGTTGGCATCTAAATTAGTATACAATTCCAAGCAATAACTGATAATCTCTCATCCCCTTTGTTATAATTGAAAAGGGGAAGGAAAACTAAAGAGAACATATTAAGTGAGAGAAGGATGAATTTGCCTTCCATGCTAAATTATAGAGTTTTGTGGCCATCATGTGCTCTTGAACTTCGGAAGCGAAAAATGTCTAATTTGCGGAAATTTAGCATGTAAAAGGATTACAAGGATGTGATAAAATAGCATATTCAATATCCACCAATTTCTGTGCATAATCTGGGCATGCCATGTCAAAAATGGGTATCAAACCAAGGGTATATGTATAATTAGGGTGCATTTTCCAACTTTAGAACTTTTACTAAATTAAAGTGAAGGAAACAGAATCACCGCAAGGATGTCTATTAAAATTCAATAAAGTACCAGTATACATGAAGAGAGAGAGAGAAAAAAAAAAAAAAAAAAAAAAAAAAAAAGGGGGAGGGGGGGCACGGTGGGGAGGCTTAAGGGAAGGGAAATACATATTCTTTGATGGAAGTGTATCTCTAATCCTCACATTTGTTGGTTTAATAGGAGGAGATGCAAAAGTGATCTTTATTCTTCACTACATATTTACATTCAGCTTCTTGATGGTTTTGAAATAATGGTGCAATACATCAATGCCTATAACAAACAACAGACCAACAAGCCTGCAACTCCAGATAATTCTCTCTGTAGGCTGTAGTATTACTGATATGACATAAACACATAAAGATCAGAATGATATCCATTATCCAAAAATCAGAAATATAGCATTTCCGAATTGAACGCATTAGATTAAGTACTCCAACTTTTCTCAAATAGAACAACAACCTATTGAATTTGCTATCAGAGCTACCCTTCCAACTTCTAGGATTTAGATCTTTCCTTCTCATGAGATGCTATTCAATAGCAAATAAACATTGTTGTTCTTCCCTCCTATAAATTTATTTAATTCCCTTTTTCGCCTTTTGTTCATTCTGAAAAGTTGGTTAAAAGAAAAGCACCACTCACATGTGCACCCGTGCATGCAGTGACTAGGAAAACAAGCACAGATTTGCACAAAGACGCATATACTTACCAAATAAACAACAGGTTTTGCAGTAAGCAACTGAAAAGTATTCAATATCTCAATGTCAGCAGCTTTCCAGTCCCCCAGACGGACATCTTTACCCTCATCAAGAGATGTTTTGACCTGTAAAAACAGGCATTAACAGCATCGTGATTGGAATACAACATAATTGCAAATATAGGAAATTTGTATATATACCAAGTTCAACATGAGTATCCATGTTTGCAATTATAATTTTTATAGGGAGCAAAATAAGTCAATGCACAAATCCAAAGCCAGAAAAAAAAACCGTAGAGATACATGGAGACTTGAAATAAAAACTATTGTTGATCTAATTAGTTACTATACACAAAGGTAATACATGCCAGCTGATCAATCTCTTACATAGTCAAAAGCAAATTTCTTTGGTGTATTCATAGCGACCATAAGGAGGGTGACACAAGTCAGATGATCAGTATCTTTCATAGTCAAATGAAAATTTACTAGGCATATTCCATAGCAATAAGTGGTATAATATTTCACTTATGAATTACGATCACATAACCAATCCATTGTATAAGGAACTAACATAAATAAGAATTCATCCAGGACATCACCAGATTGTCTTAGTTCCCACTGACCCATTATTATATATAATAAATTGACTCCTGTTACAGTAGAGGCCATGGATTATGGATAGGAGGCAAGAAATTTTCAACAACTGGTATTAAAGTTAAAGTGGAATGCATGTTACAGCAAAATGGTTGAGGTATTATAATTAACCCTAGGAGAAAATTAGATATCCAATCAAACAACTAGTTACTTACTATTCCATTCCATATGTTTAGGGAGCTAACTATATTCAGACAAATATACTTTCCACCTAATAACTACTAAGCAGCAGGTTGCAGCAAAAATATAGTGAGAATACATTGATACATAAATGATGTACTAATTTATCAGGAAATTTAAAAAAATTAAAAAAGAATCATTCAAATCCAATTGAAAGCATACCTTCAGACAAAGTTCATGTTCTATTTTCAATTGTTTGTCATTGCTCCTCTTCATGCTCTTTTCAAGATCCTCAATCCTATTCTCCATGAACTCAATATCCTAATGAAGCACAGAGCAACAGAACATTAGAATACCATCCCAATAAATGTGGCATGCAGTTTACTCATAATAATATAATATACTGTTGGGGAATAGGAGATACAAGAATATTCGCACTTAATTTATACGAAGCTTGCCAAATTATGAAAATGGAGAGACATATCACAAGTTTCACTGTAGTATACTGTATACAAGTTTACATTTCTCTCTCCAAAGGTCTCACTCTCAAGAATATTAATAATAACACTCTTATTTCCTTTCTTCATTCCAACTTGAGCCTAACAAGAACTAAACAAGTTTGCAATTTATTTGAAACCAGGAAAAGTTTATACACTATAGTCTTTGATGTGAATATCTACACTATTTCTTATATAAGCTTGCTTGCCCCTCACATGTATCCTTCTACTAGGATAATGTCATAATATATTTTGACAGTAAAGCTACCCATGGTGTAATCAATTATCATTTGACAAGGAATTCACCCATTGCTTAGTTTAAAATCCAATGTAAACTTAAAAACTGAACTATTGTGAACAATCAATGAAATGATTGCATGTAACCTCAAAAAATCCTTGCATACATTACTCTTACAGTACATAAATCTCCATTGCAGAAAGGAATGAATGGCACAAATTATTTATCATGTATTCAATAAACACATACCTTAAGCCTCAATTCCTGACTAATAACCTCCAAATCTCTCACAGGATCTACAGTATCATCAACATGTATAATATCTGAATCTTCAAAGGCACCTGTAAAACACAGAAATTCAGTAAAACTTCATTAACCACTGCTGATGCATAAATTCTTATAAAACATAATAGAAAATTAGAAATAATCAAAAAAGGGGGTGGGGCAGAACTAGCCTTCCTGAATAGTGAACTAGGACCAAGGATAATTAGAAACCCAATATAACTAAATCAATCTCATCATAACAGATTTTACAAGGTCCATCATAGAAGCCATGGAAATACTCAAAGCCCTTGCACACTCAACTTCTACATATGTCATATACTAAGTCATATCGCCTCTAGGTATCAACATTTGGTTCCTGGCTTCATAAATGGTGTATACACACAACAAAATAAAGAAAATGAACATGAGAATAACCATCTTACGTAAGACATGGAAAATGCCATCAACTGCACGGATATGAGATAAGAAACTATTCCCCAGTCCTTGTCCTTCATGAGCACCTCTAACAAGTCCTGCTATATCATGAATTTCTAGGAAAGCTGACACCTGTTCATTGACCATACTAAATTACACAACCAAAACAATAAAGGTAGCTGATACCACACATCTAATGCGCAGAGTAGCTAACAATGCATTCAAAAAAAAAATGGTAAAAAAGATACAAACGCTTTGCAGCATGAAATATTACAAACCTCACTCTTTGGCTTGTGCAGTTGGCACAACCATTCAAATCTCTCATCTGGTACATTCACTCGAGCCTCATTGGGCTCAATAGTGCAAAATGGGAAGTTCTCTGCGGGAATTGACAACTTCGTAAGCGTGTTAAAAAGAGTGGACTTTCCCACATTTGGTAATCCAACCTGAAATATTAACAAGTTCTTAAAATAAATAGATAATAAACAGAAATAAAAACGAGAAACTCATAACGATGAGCTAAAAACCGCTAAATAACTATAATCCAATAAAAGCACTAATTATGACACACATAACAAAAAAAAAAATCAAAAAGAGATTCCTCGACTGCACACTGAAAATGAAGAACAACTTTCCTCAATAAGCAATTGGGACACTTAACAACATAAATACAGAAAGAAAGAGAAGCCAGAGAGGGAGATAAATTACGATTCCAATTTTGAGGTGAGACGAGAAACGACCGAGAATGGGCCGCTCAGCCGGAGCTTCTTTGCCTTTAGCAGCTTTTGGAGGCATCTCTTTCGCAGCTGAGAAGATCAGAAGAAAAAGCGAAGAACTTCAAGCTTCCTAATAGATGGAGGAGCTATAGGGTTTAGCGATTGTAGTATAGTACTGCAGATTCGCAGCTCCTCAGCGATGGCGGCGTGGTGGAGCTGTGCCGCTGAAATTGGTGATGGGGTGAGAGTAAGTGAAGGGAGCTTCCAGACAAAGCAGAGGCGTCGTTGGGCTACTTGGACTAGCCCGTAATTTATATGGGCCTTTTCTCTTTAAAACATCAAGAAGCCCATGACCCATCAACAAAGAGAGCCCAATAGGAAATTTGTGAAGTTTAGGGTGTGTTTGGAAACCTCGAAAAAGATTTCTGAAAATTATTTTTTCGAGTTTTCAGTGTTTGGCTAGAGGGAGGAAATGAAAATCAATGGAAAATAGGGGTGTGGTCAATGAAAAATAGAGGTAATTTTTTGAAAAATAACTTTCCCTTTTTTTGGGAAGACATTTTCCGTTTGCCGTAGTGGAGCAACTTCACCTTTAATTTTATTATTTAAATATATAATAAAAAATTTATCAGTGCATCGCAGAGATAATTTACTACTATGCGTGAAGGTGTATAACCCAAGACGCTTTAGGTGAAATCCAAAAGAAAAAATTTTGACCTAGTCCAATTTATAAAAGCTCGTAATTTTTCCTTTTGGATTCCCACGTAAAACGTCTTGGATTGTACACCTTTCTTATCACACATACTACTAGTAAATTACCCGTGCGATGTACGGATTATTTTTTTATTATATATTTAAATAATAAAATTAAAGATGAAGTTATAAATAATTATAATATTTTGACTAAAAATTCACTATTATTTTTAAACTAGTAGGAGTATTTTTTATGCGCGATGCACACAAATCAATGCCCAATATTAGTACTCTATAATAAATATATGAGTACTCTATAATAAATCAATGCCCAATATTAATACTCTATAATAAAATATTAGATATTTATATTATTGTATAATAATAATAATAATATAAACTATTTTTTTAAATGTGATATATATTTTTTTAATACTACTAACTCTATTAGAATGCAGTATCTGTTAACCTATTAGCACAAGAGTCGGTATTGCCGATACTGAGGCTCGAACCCACCACCTCCCGTATAAAGGAAAGTGTTTGATGCTACTGGACCTCAAGGTCCTTGGCTTATAAATGTGATATTTATATTTTAGGAAATACCTTATATAATACTCCAATATATAATGTCTATCAAGGTTGCAAAAATCGCTAGGCGCCTAGCGCCTAGGCGGGCGCCTAGGTTTTTTTTTTTTTTTTTTTTTTTTTTTTTTTTTTTTTTAATTTTAAAAAAAAAATTTTAAAAATATTTTAAGTGTTAATAATTATAAAGTGTTTAATATTGTAAGTCTTACACTTTAATAGTTAAATATTTAATACTTATTAAGTTATTACTCCCTCCGTCCCATTTTACCTGTCTTACTTTCCTTTTTAATCCGTCCCAAAACTTTGTCCACTTTCCAAAAATAAACACTACTAATTCTATGTTTTTCCTAAAATACCCCTGTAACTTTCAAAACTCACTCTATCAGAATACTTTTTTATTTTCTTGAAAAATGTGTATCTTTATTGACTTTTCCACATTTTACTTTCAAAGCTATCACTCTATCACCTCAATATTCCGCAGATCCGTTTCAAATGTTCTCATGGTTTTCTTTTTCAAACTCAAATCTCTTTCTTCTCATCTCCTTCAACATAAATATTCATAAACACAATATATACTCCATAGTCAATAGTAAGATTCTTTTAGTTGCAAGAAAGGAGAAATTTTTGCATCAACGAGGCGATGGTGCTCAGTTGTTCTGTAGATGAAATCTTGCTAAAGATCTATACATCTTCCATGTTATTGATCTAGATCTATGTCCATTTCCGTAGAAACTTCCCATTTCTTGCTTGCGTACTTTGCATTCTAAGGTTTGGTTTTTACAGAATCATAGACAAGAAGAATCTTAGAATGGAAGTGAGTGGTTTTTTAGCAAGAAGGTTAAAAGTAAGTACCTCCATGGAAGAACGAATCAGTATTTGAAGTGAAGAAGAAATTAACTTGAATGTGAGATATTGTAGAAGAAAGAGAGAGAGAGAGAGAGAGAGATAAAACGTGAGAATGAAAAGGGTGGTGATGGAGGATTTGATGATATTTTATTGGGTTTGTTTCTTGTAGTGGGTTTGTGAATGCCTGAAGGGAGGGTGAGAGAAAAAGATAGGGGCAAAGTTGAGAAAACAAAATGCAGTAACTTGTTTCCTTAAAAAGCGTGCCAAAAGAGAATCGGACATGGAAATCGGGACGGAGGGAGTAGTTACTACGTATTATTTATTAATTATTAGTGCATTACTTATTAGTTTAATTTAGTTATTACTTATTATTTTATTAAGTTATTACTTATTAGTTATTACTTATTATTAGACTATTAGAGTATTAGTTAAAACTCGCCGGCCGGCCTAGGCGGCCCAGGCGCCCGGCCAGGCGGGCTAGGCGGCCTAGGCGCCGCCTAGTCGGCCGGCTAGGCGCGATTTTTGCAACACTGATGTCTATATAATATTACCATTGAATAAAAAAAATATGGTGGATGCATGTACATGGCAACAATAGTTGAAAAGATAACGGAAGTTATAACGGTAGGGGTATTTTTGACCAAAATATTGTATAGTTCAACTCTTATAAGATAATGTGTGTGTGTGTGTGTGTATATAAGTACCGGAAAAAATGACATAAATGAAGCTAAGAGTATAACTTTCATTCACACTTATTAATTTTTATATAATACATGTTCAACTTACTCTACTTAGAACTTGTGAAATACAAATTGAATACAATAGAGCATAATGAGGTCATGAAGCCCGCTAGTGGTTTGATCACACAAGGTCGTGAGGCTTCGGTTGGCGTGGTACATGTTGGAAGTAAAAGCCCCCTTCATATTAGGCATAATGTTATATTTATACTAAGTGACAATAAGACATAACGATGGTAAATACTAACATAATTGATGTGGCATTCAATGATTGGACGCTCAAGTCAGTCATGACAAGTGTAAGTTGTCGAGGTGACGATAGGTGAGCTGACAACCAAGTTGCCTTATCTAGCGATGATGGTCGGGAAATACTGATATTTAAAGTCCAGTCAATCTATTGACGTGGAGGTTAGTATGTCTATTGATATATAAAGAGGGTCGGCAAGTACACACACTCTTCGGGTTGGGAAATACATTGGGTCATAAAGTGCACTTGTATACCCTTATGATGTTAAGAAGTGCATTTGTAACCCCTTTTGAGGTCAAAAAGTGCACCTGTAAGCCCTCTAGATGTCAAAAAGTGAACTTGCAGACCCTTTTGAGGTCAGGAAGTGCACTTGTAGGCTCCCTAAAGGTCGGACAGTACACTTGTAAACCCTTCAGAGGTGAAAATACACTTGTAACAAGTCATCCAGAGGCAAGGAAGTGCACTTGTAAGCCCTCTAGATGTAGGGAAGTGCACTTGTAAGTCACGTAGGGCAAGTAGGGATGCCGCGTCCTATAACCCTATCATGAGTCTTACTTAAAACTTTCTCCTAACAGCATGGTGGATGTTAAATCTCAAGCTCCTTGTATACAAAAGTATAAATCTTGGGAGGCGAATCCATGAGGTCCAAGATATAGTTCAACAAGGTCAAAAAATTTGAAGTCCCATTACAAAGATTAATTTTATATACACTGAACTGAACATTGCAGATTTATTTTTTCTAAAAAATAAATTGTAAATAATTTGAACCAAGTCCGATTACTTGTGTCCAACACACAAAAAGTGAACAATTAGAGTGTTAAGTTGTGACTAGGGGTGTGCAAACTTCAATAAATTTTTGGTTAACTGGCCGAACCGACAAAGTTCGGTTAACCATTTTTTAACCGAACTTTTTCGGTTCGGTTAATGGTTAAATTTTTTCTAAAATTTCGGTTAACCGAATTAACCGAATTATATATATATATATATATATATATATATATATATATATATATATATATATATATATATATATATATAATGTAAAATTCCTATAAATTTGTAGTGTTGTTATATTATTGTTTTTGTATATTTTCTTATGGATTTGTTATTATATGCATTATTTTAATTGAATTTATTATTATATGTATTATTTTTGAAATTTAAAACTTTAGCTTTAAAAAGTTCGGTTAATCGTTAATTTACCGATTAATCGAAAAAAAAACTTCGATTCAGTTAATTCGGTAATACAAAGTTTGGTTCAGTTAACGGTTAAAATTTTAAAAACTTCGATTAACCGAACGGTTAACCGATTGCACACCCTGATGGTGACTACCTGTATAGGTTCTATCTAATGTAACAAATTAATAAAAATTTAGGTGAGATCATATGAGTGCTCACCCATTATCTACCAAAGAGAAAGCAGCTCCCACTTTGAACAACATTCATGAATGTTCCACAATGCATGGTAGTCCATGCATCAAAACGACGTTATTTTGATTAATGGAAAGAAACGGCAGAAACGACAGAAACGACGCCCGTTTTGCGCTATTCAGCAAAAAATTCTGTGTGTATAACATATTCAGTTTCATTTTATATATACACTACAGTTTCCTTTCAACACAATTAAAGCTTCTTTTCAATGTAACTACAGTTTCATTCGACATTATACACTCAAGTATGTGAAACTGTTATTTAGTTTCATTTTATATACGCTGCAGTTTTTTTTCAACACAACTACAGTTTCTTTTATATAATACACTTCCATTTTCCTTTCCATACAACTACAGTATCATTTCGATATAACTACAGTTTCATTGGACAATAGATACTCAAATATGTGAAATTGCTATTCAATTTCATTTTATATACACTGTAGTTTCCTTTCAACACAACTACAATTTCATTTTGATATAACTACAATTTCATTTGATAATATAAAAACAAATGAAATGTGAAACAATATCATTTGAGATGGACTGTAGTTTCATTTACGAAACTCCGTAAAAAATTAAAATGTGACAGCAACCATTTATTTACTTAAAGAAACCGTGCAATTTTTTGACTATGGTCCATAAAGCTTCGTGGACTATGTTCCACGATATAACAATTGTAATAGCCCCAAGAAGGTTCTCAAGTGTATTTTTGTCAAATACAAACATATCTGAGCGGATTTTAAGAATTTATCAGACGAGATTTGACGAATCTTTTGTCACCCCTAATGTATATCCGTCCGACGATGAATCATAAATAATGGATGATTTTCCTCCGATCCGAATCTCGTCGTATATTCTTGTATATATTCAGATGAAAACTATATATATATACAACTAGAGCGAGGAACGTCGTCTTAGTTCACCTCCATCATCTCTCGGTTGGCCGATAGGATAGCGAGAATTGCTCGGCCTGGGGTTTCTGCGGCTCCGATCGATCCGGTTCCGGAGCCCGGCGACAAAATCAGAGTGATGGTGACTGCAAGTCTCAGATCGTCGAATTCGGCCGGCGGCGGTGGTGGCGTTTTCTACATCGAGCAGTGGCGGCTTCAAATCGTGGTTGTGGCAGCAATGAGTGCTGCATTAGTTGATCTATTGGAGTTTAATTTGTACACGAATGGGTCTTGCTGTTATGAGGTCAATCTTAATTGAATTGGGTTCTTGGAGAATGCAAACCTAGCTTCTTGCAGGATATGCAAACCAGGTATATATGCCTATAAGATATTAAGATGTATACATTATTGGCATTTAAGGCATTAATTTTGATTTCAAAGCCTTGGTGCCTGATGAGTTTGTTATTGATCGCAATAATTATGTGATTTATCACATATCTTACACATGAAACTATAGCATGCATTCTAAAATAACTTTGTCTATATATAAAACAACTTCTTAGCATTAACTATGTGATAATTCTACTAGAATTATATTCTTATATCACTATCATAGCGTACTTCTACAGGTTATATATAAAGTTCCTTATACCTTCCCATTCCCATCTTGGACTGAATATATCCACGGATGCTTATTGACCCCATAAGTGTGGGAGGCCTATTGGTGGAAAAATAAGAATCGGCAGAAAGTTAAATTTAGCATGGGAAAACCAAGTTTGATCAACAAATTGCGTATCTAGCTCTTTGGAGAAATTTTATGCACCAATTAGTTTATCTTCAAAAACGTCTTAGAGATGTTTTATATGAATAAACATCATTTAGTATGGGCACTACGGTAGGACCAGAAGTTCCATAATCATATCATCAAGTTAAGCCTAATATTATATTTGTGATGAACTTGTACTTGCTAGCAACATTATATTTAGTGTTTATTCTACAACAAAACATTAGACAAATGTTGAACATATCCTACGGTATCTTTGAGGTGCAAGAGATTTTAACATATTTTATGTAAGAAACCATGATATGATTTTTGTGAGCTACTACTTGTCCAATCCCCATTAGGCTATGTTCCAAACTAGTTAAGCTTGTGATACATCACCGTCCTATATTAGGATAATAAAATTTGTGTTTCAAAAATGAGAAATGACCAAGTATATTAAGGAATATTTGACGAAACATATATAGCATTAAGATTCAGCTATGTGAGTTCTAGAAGTGTCACAAAATTATTATACATAATATTTTAGTGATAATCTTGTTTGTTTATCAAATCCCCGGCCTTTTATACCTATTTTTGAAAAAAAAAATAGTTTTATTATAGCAGAATGTATAGTCTTTGAAGATTGTACCAAATTTCTTTATACAATACCATTATTGGGAATGAAATGACTTATCAAACAACAAAATATGTCCTTTATCAAGAATGTTTTCAATTCCCAACCTATTTCATTAACCAGCATGTTAAGTCTATTAACGTGATATTCTCAAGCCAATCATATCATATCTGTAAATTTAATATAAAAATATAATAATTATATCATTTAAGAAAGTATTAACTTTAAATTTAAACTTTCGTAATATATGATTTTGTTTAACTATATACACCCATATGGCCATATTCTAGAATTTTAGTCAACTAATTTCTTTAAACTTTTGAAATTAATAGAATCGAGAACACTGATATGGCACTAAATGTATGTTAAGATCTTGTAGGGGTGTTATTACCGTATTGGCAGATTGAATTAGTAAATGCATGGTAACAAAAATATATTATTTTTATAATAAAAAAGAAATAAAGATAGTTGAAATCTTTCAATAAATGCTGCGATTGATTTTTAAACTTTTGAAATAAATAGAATCGAGAAAGCTGATACGGCACTAAATGTACGTTAAGATCTAGTAGATGTGTTATTACCATATTAGTAAATGCTTGGTAACAAAATCATATTATTTTTATAATAAAAAAAGAATTAAAGATAGATGAAATCTTTCAATAAATACTGCGATCGATTTTTGCCATAAAGGGCTGAAATCAAATATTAAAATGGAATCCGAAACACAAAATTAAATTTGTCAAATCTTTGATGACCTTGGGATTCGGAAGATATCAACCGCGGTGAAACACCAGATCCGGCATTAAATTTCTTGGACCCTATTTAAACCCCCTAGGGGTTTCTTATTTTAGCCAATTCAGTTCTCTCGCACTCGCACTGCACTTCATTTCCTTTTGTTGTCGTTAGAGAGGGGTACGATTTCTCTCTTTTCTTTCTTTTTTAGCCACGGAAAAAATATGTAGTCACTTGTTAAGAATACGTACTCGGTAAATCTTACATTGCGATGAGCCTAGTCGAGTAGTCGGTCACAAGGGATAAAACAACTTAGGTTGTTTACCGGTTCAAACAAAAAATGTCAATAAATCGCTCTAGTTGTATAGGTTAAATTTTGCATTATGACCATAACCGGTCATAGGTTTAAACTAAAAAGGTCAATGAGTTGTTCCCGTTTTGTTGGGAAAATTTCATCTTGTAACCATAACCGGTGAAAGACAAGATAAACGAGGCTAAGTTGTCAATACCGGCTCAAACTAATAAAACGGCTCCAATTGAGAGTGGGACTTGTAACCTAAAGATTACCAAACTAACCGTCTGGCCAATTTTTGGTTGTCCCGCTCTCTTTCCTTATTTGTTATTGCAGCGTTGCATGTAGGGATCAATGTGCAAGATTGGGGTGTTATTATTAATGTTTTCTTCTTTCTTGGGAATGAATTTTTGTGTTTAGTTAGGTTGTCGGATATGGACATGGGTTCGAAGAATGTTGGGAAGGGGCTGAGGGCACTTGTGGTCGAAGACAACCCCGCTACGCAGATGGTCCACAAGATGCTGCTGAAGAAATACGGAGTGGAAGCTCAGGTGGCCAAGAATGGCGAGGAGGCGGTGGAGCTCCACCACTCCGGCGCCCGCTTCGACCTCCTGCTCATGGACAAGGACATGCCTGTCAAGGATGGCGTCAATGTGAGCCCATTATTCTTCCCTTTCCCTCTTTACACTTATATACATATATATATATCTATTCAGAAAATGTTAAGATGACAATTTGCACGGCCCATGCACGATTCTGTATATGTTTTTATGTGTATTCGAGAAACCTTAAATGCACAATTTTGTATCTACCTTATATGTATATTTAAGAAACAGTAAGGTGACTATTTAATTTACAATGAATACTATTTTTATATATTCGAGAAACTTAAGGTGACAATTTATACCCGGTACTATTCCATATTTGATATAATCCGTGCAAATTGGCACGATATTGATCGAACCCTAAAAAGGAAAGCATGCTAATTTGTTGTGTTTTGGCATGGTTGAATTAGGCAACTCGGGAGCTGCGGGAGCTGGGCGTGAAGAGCATGATAGTTGGGGTAACTTCGCACGGGCCAGGTGCGGTGAGGGATGAGTTTATGGCGGCGGGGCTGGACGAGTGCCTGATGAAGCCGCTAGGTGCAGATATGGTTTTGCGCCTGATTAACAAGCTGGTTGCCTAAAAATGAGTTCCAAATAGGGAAAATATGTATCCTTAGCTTGCTTGTGTAACTGTACTCCAAGTCTCCAATAATAATAATAAATGAAATTATGAGGTTGAAAAATATATTATATTATTGTCTAAGTCTGCACCTTGATGTGAAACATCGCAGCAGCCACCAAGCTTATGTGCTGGGTGTCTCAACCACCTCTTTCCCTCATCATCCCAAAAGCATATAACAATTAATGTATTAATTCTAATTATCAAAAGATGTATTTATTTGGATCATTAAAAATTCATTAAGCTCAAATGGTGATGCATTTGTATATATGACAATTAATCAACTAACACCGTACCATACATGGTCTGATACAATTTGTCTAAATTGATATATTAACAAAATTATTGAATAGTTAAAATGCTAAAATCATTTTAAATTTTAATATTTACAATGGATAAAACAACCTAGGTTGTTTATCCGTTCAAACAAAAAAGGTCAATATATCGCTCAAGTTGTGTTGAGTAAATCTCGCATTATGACCATAGCCGGTCATAGGCTTAAACTAAAAAGGTTAATAGGTTGGGTAAATCTCACCTTGTGACTATAGCTCATAAATGACAAGGTAAAGGAGACTAAGTTGTGTATACTGACTCAAATCAATAAGAAAACTCAAATTCGAGAGGAACTTGTAACCTAAAAGTTACCGGTCAAACCAACCGTCTAATTGATTAGCTGGCCCCCCTCTCTTCCCTTATTTGGTACACAAGATGCTCTGAAGAAATACGGATTGGAAGCTCAGGTGGCCAAGAACCGCGAGAAGGCTATGGTGCTCCACCACTTCGACCTCCTGCTCATGGAGAAGGAAATGCCTATCAAGGATGGCGTCAATGTGAGCCCATTTTTCTTCCCTTTCCCTCTTTACTCTTATATATTTATTCCAAAAATGTTAAGATGACAATTTGCACGGTAGGTGCACGATTTTGTTTCTGTCTTTTATGTGTATTAAAAAAACCTTAAATGCACAACTTTGTATCTACCTTATATGTATATTCAAGAAACGGTAAGGCGACTATTTAATTTACAATGAATACTATTTTTTATATATGTATTCTAAAAACTTAAGGTGACAATTTGTACCTGATACTGTTTTGTATTTGATATAATCCGTGCAAATTGGCACGCTATTCATCGAACCTTGAAAAGGAAAGCATGCTATGTTGTTGTGTTTTGGCATGCTTGAATTAGGCAACTTGGGAGTTGCGGGAAATGGGCTTAAAAAGCATGATAGTTGGCGTAACTTCGCACGGGCCAGGTGAGGTGAGGGATGAGTTTATGGTGGCGAGGCTCGATGAGTGCCTAATGAAGCCGTTGGGTTCAGATGTTGTTTTGCGCCTGATTAACCAACTTGGTTGCCTAAAAATGAGTTATTATGGAGAGTATTTTCCTATTTTACTATGCCTTAGTGCTTAGGTGCAAATTGGGAAAATCCTAGTGTATGTTCAGCTTGTTTGTGTAACTCCAAGTCTCCAATAATAATAACAAGTGAAATTATGAGGTTGAAAAATATATTATATTATTGTCTAAGTCTGCACCTCGATGGGAAACATGGCAGTGGCCACCAAGCGTATATGTTGGGCATCTCAACCACCTCTTTCCCTAATCACCAAAAATATATATAACAATTAATGTATTAATTCTAATTATCAAAAGATGTATTTATTTGGATTATTAAAAATTCTTTAACCTCAAATGGTGATGCATTTGTATATATGACAATTAATCAACTAACACCCTACATGGTCTGATACAATTTGTCTAAATTGAAATATTAACAAAATTATTGAATAGTTAAAATGCTAAAATCATTTTAAATTTTAATATGTACAAGGGATAAAACAACTTAGGTTGTTTATCCGTTCAAACCAAAAAGTCAATAGATCGCTCAAGTTGTGTTGATTAAATCCCGCATTATTACTATAGCCGGTCATAGGCTTAAACTAAAACGGTCAATAGGTTGCTCCCATTTTGTTGGGTAAATCACACCTTGTGACTATAGTGGATAAAGAACAAGGTAATTAAACGAGACTAAGTTGTCTATATATACTGGCTCAAATCAATAAGACGACTCAAATTGAGAGGGAAACTTGTAACCTAAAAGTTACTGGTCAAACCAATAGTCTGACTGATTGGCTGGTTTCCCCACTCTCTTTCCTTATTTGGTACACAAGATGCTGCTGAAGAAATACGAATTGGAAGCTCAGGTGGCCAAGAATGACAAGGAGGCTGTGGTGCTCCACCGCTTCGACCTCCTACTCATGGACAAGGAAATGCCTGTCAAGGATGGCGTCAATGTAAGACCATTCTTCCCTTTCCCTCTTACTCTTATATATCTATTCCAAAAACGTGAAGGTGACAATTTGCACGATCGATGCACGATTCTGTATCTGTCTTAATTATATGTATTCAAGAAACCTTCAATGCACAATTCTATATCTGCCTTATATGTATATTCGAGAAACGGTAAGGTGACTATTTAATTTACATTGAATACTATTTTTATATATGTATTCGAGAAACGTTAAGGTGACAATTTGCATCCGATACTGTTCTGTTCTGATATAAATTGGCACGATATTGATCGAACCCTAAAAAGGAAATCATGTTATGTTGTTGTGTTTTGGCATGGTTGAATTAGGCAACTCGGGGTCGGAGCTGTGAGACATGGGGGTGAAGAGCATGATAGTTGGCGTAACTTCGCACGGTCCATATGCCGTCAGGGATGAGTTTACCGCGGCGGAACTGGACGAGTGCCTGATGAAGCCGCTGGGTCCAGAAGTGGTTTTGCGTCTGATTAACCAGCTAGTTGCCTAAAAATGAGTTATTATGAAAAGTATTTTCAATTCCTATTTTACTATTCCTTAGTTACATTCTAAGCTCCAAAATGGGAAAATACTAGTGTATTGTTCTGCTTGTGTAACTGCAATAATAATAATAATAATAATAATAATAATAATAATAATAATAATAATAATAATAATAATAATAATAATAATAATAATAATAATAATAAATAATGAGATGATGAGGTTGAAAAATATATTATATTATTTTTTAATTTTATTTGAAGTTTTTCTAAGTCTGCACCCCGATGGGAAACATCGCAACGACCACGCACCAAGCCTATGTGCTGGGCATCTCAACCACCTCTTTCCCTGGCCTCATCACGCAAAAAGCGTATAACAATTAATGTATTAATTCTAATTATCAAAAGATGTATTTATTTGGATTATTAAAAATTGATTAACCTCATCAAATGGTGATGCATTTGTATATATGACAATTAATCAACTAACACCCTACATGGTCGGATACAATTTGTCTAAATTGAAATATTAATAAAATTATTGAATAGCTAAAATGCAAAAATCATTTTTAATTTTTATATGTACAAGGGATAAAACAACCTAGTTTGTTTACCAGTCAAAACCAAAATGGTCAATAGATCGTCGCTCAAGTTGTGTTGGATAAATCTCGCATTATGACCATAGCCCGTCATATGCTTAAACTAAAAAGGTCAATAGGTTGCTACCATTTTGTTGAGTAAATCTCACATTGTAACTATAGCCAGAAAAAGATAAGGTAAATGAGACTAAGTTGTCTATACCGACTCAAATCAATAAGACGACTCAGATTGGGAAGGGACTTGTAACCTAAAAGTTTCTCTTAAAACCAACAATCTCTTGATTTGGCTGATTGGCTCGTTGTCCCCCTCTCTTTCCTTATTGGTCCACAAGATGCTGCTGAAGAAATACGGACTGGAAGCTCAGGTGGCCAAGAATGGCGAGGAGGTGGTGGTGCTCCACCGCTTCGACCTCTTGCTCATGAACCAGGAAATGCCTGTAAATAAAGGATGGCGTCAATGTGAACCCATTCTTCCCTTTCCCTCTTACTCTTATATATCTATTCTAAAAACATTAAGGTGACAATTTGCACAGTCGATGCACGATTCTGTATCTGTCTTAATTATATGTATATTTGAGAAACGATAAGTTGACTATTTAATTTATCATGAATACTATTTTTATATATGTATTCAAGAAACGCCAAGGTGACAATTTGCATCCGATACTATTCTGTATATGATATAAATTGGCACAATATTGATCAAACCCTGAAAAGGAAAGCATGTTATGTTGTTGTGTTTTGGCATCGTTGAATTAGGCAACTCGGGATCGGAGCTGTGGGACATGGGGGTGAAGAGCATGATAGTTGGAGTAACTTTGCACGGGCCAGGTGCCATCAAGGATGAGTTTATTGCGGCGGGACTGGATGAGTGCCGGATGAAGCCGTTGGGTCCAGAAGTGATTTTGCTCCTGATTAACCAGCTAGTATCCTAAAATTGAGTTATTATATGAAGAGTGTTTTCCTATTTTACTATGCCTTAGTGCTTAGCTCCAAAATGAGAAAATACTAGTGTACTGTTCAACTTGCTTCTGTAACTCCAAAAATAATAAATGAAATGATGAGGTTGAAAAATATATTATATTATTATCTAATTTGATTTAATTTAAAGTTTCTGTTTATTACTCATGTACGTTGTTTTGAACTATAATCAAATATACTCTCTCTCTCTCTCTCTCTCTCTCTATATATATATATATATATATATATATATATATATATATACACACTGTGTGTGCGTGCGTATGTATGTATGCGGGGTAAATATTTAATCGATGTATCATATCAACATCAAATTAAAAGATCGTCTAATCTTGAGTTGGGGGATAGGAGCAAATTAAATGATAAGATTGTAAAGAAAGGTGTGGTGGTGAATGTAATTATTTTTGACCACCTATGCTCACTCATATGTAATGTTTGTGGATTATTACACGTGCAAAAATTTATGAGTGTACACATTCAATAGTGGTAACTGCCCTTCAATTATAAAATACGCCAGATCTTCGACCTGCGATGCTTTTGGTCAAATCCTTCGTATTAGTAATTAATATACTTCTTTAGTTACTCAATTCAATTGGCCGGGCTCTTCACCTCGATGGGAAACACCGCAACGACCACCAAAGTCTTTGTGCGGGGCGTCTCGGCCACCTCTTTGCCACATCACCCAAAAAGTATATAACAATTAATGTTTTAATTCTAATTATATCAAAAGAAGTATTTATTTGGATTATTAAAAATTCATTAACCTCGACCAAATAATGGTGATGCATTTGTGAATTATATGACAATTAATCAACTAACACCCTACATTGCACGGCCTGATACAATCTGTCTAAATTGAAATTTTAACAAAATCATTGAATAGTTAAAATTGTAAAATCATTTTAAATTTTCAATACATATGATCAAAATTTTCTTCCTACCAAAGTGAGGATGAGTTTAATTCCTCCATAATTCCGGTATGATTGGGATTTTCTTCCATCCTAAGAGACTGTTGAGTATAACTCTTCCACAATTCATATATGCTCGGGATGCACTACTAAAAAACAACATCTAATGTCGAACTAACTTATCATGTTTATTTTTGTTAAAATTCGACGTCAGTAAAACGAAACTTCTTTTTAATTTAAAAAAAGATACGGCGGCGTCGGTTAAACAGCTACTGAGTTTAGTGGGAAGATCTTAATGCAAGATTAATTACGGTATTAATAATGTTGAGTTTTATTATTGTTTATTGGGTGTGTTTGATTAGCTAGCTAGGGCGCTGGCGGGGACATGGAGAGGGGTTTGAATAGTGTTGGAATGGGGCTATCTGCGCGCTTGTAGTAGTAGAAGACAACCCACTATATAATTAAGCAAATATTTTATATATACATGTGCTGCCATGGTTGATATTTGTGGTCGGTTCAAGCATCTTCAATAGTTTGGTTTTTACACAAATCTTAAGATGCTAAGTAGGAGAGAATGAGAGAGGAGAAAAAAAAATCAGTTGTCAAAAAAAAAAAAAAAAAAAAAAAGAAGGAATAAGCTATGTTAACGTGCAGAGCGGGTGCGTGGAGTGCACGTGCTCGATTGAGCGCTTTTGGTGCGCATCAAACTGAGTATATTGCTTTTTTGAGGGGTGGTTTAGCCAGTTAGGCCTACTCTTTAGGTGGGATACAAAAATAGGACGGAAATAATTGAGATACAAATATGGGCAATACTACACTGTAGGATGCATGTTTACTTTTTTGAACATGCATCTTCAGAATGCATTGTTATCTTTTATAATATTTGTTACAAATTAAAATACTGTACATTGTACTTAGAGAATACGAAAAGAATACCGTATGTAAATACAAAATAATAAATATGTCCTGCCGCCGAACTTGTCGCCGCCCACCGCGGTACATTCTAATTAACTAACAATCATTTAATGAGGACAATACTATTTTTTTCTCCTTATACATATATATACCATCTTTTTTTCCTTTTTTCATTTAAACTACAATACTGTACACATACACGTATTCTACACTCATTTTCTACCTTTAAACTATTTTTTAAAAAGAAAAGCTAACATGCATTCGCAGAGTGCATTTGTTTTTAAGCAAACATGCATTCCATGAAAGTACTTTGCCCATCTTTGTTACCTTTTTAAAACCGGCATCTTTTTGTATCCCACCTAAAAAGCAGGCCCAACCTTGTTTATGACTCTTTTTTGAGTGGCCGGGGTCCACTTTTCTTCCAAAAATCAAGTTTTCCTGCAACAACCCAGTACATTCTCTCTCATATCTCTCTTCTCCATGTAAATTTTACAACTTGCAAAAACCATTCAAAATCCCCCTATTGGGGATGCTTGTTTCTTCACTAGCCTTGAGTTGCGGTTGGGGGTGGAGGGTAAAATTACCGAGGCAAGTATGGAGTCATAAACACGGTTGGGCCTCCTCTTTAGGTGGGATACAAAAAGATGCCGGTTTTGAAAAGGTAACAAAGATGGGCAAAGTACTTTCATGGAATGCATGTTTGCTTAAAAAGAAATGCATTCTGCGATTGCATGTTAGCCTTTCTTCAAAAAAAATAGTTAAAGGGTAGAAAATGAGTGTAGGATACGTGTATGTGTACAGTATTGTAGTTTAAATAAAAAAAGAAAAAAAGATGGTATACATTCAAAAACTTTAATAGAATAAACAAACTGAATTCATTCTTTAAAACAAAAAAACAAAAACAAAATACAAATTTCATCATGAAAATCAAAACTAGAAATTTCAAACGAAAAAAAAAAAAAAACACAAAAACACAGACCTGTGAACAAACTGGTGGCCTGCGGCGTGGTGGGCGGCGACAGTTCGGCAGCAGGGCGGTCGGCGGCGGCGCGGTGGGCGGCAGGCGGTGGCGCGGTGGGCGGTGGCGCGGTGGGCGGTCGCAGGGTGGGCGGTTGCACGTTGAGCAGCGGGTAAGTTTGGGGATGGTAAGTTTGGGGATGAAGTTTTACCGTTTGGGATGGAGTAAAATTAGGATTGTTTGTCTTGGACCCATTATTTAAGTATTTTTATCCTAATATTTCAAAAAATAAATACATAATTACATATTTATTATTTTGTATTTACATACGGTATTCTTTTCGTATTCTCTAAGTACAATGTACAGTATTTTAATTTGAAACAAATATTATAAAAGATAACAATGCATTCTGAAGATGCATGTTCAAAAAAGTAAACATGCATCCTACAGTGTAGTATTGCCCATATTTGTATCCCAAATCTTTCCAGCCTATTTTTGTATCCCACCAAAAGAGGAGGCCCAACCGGCGAAACCACCCGGCAAGTATGCAAGGTGGTGAATGTACTTAATAATTTGGGTATGCTCATCGTAATATTAAGTACGTATATAATAATTAGTAAATTTGTAGTGTTGTTATGGTATTGTTTTTGTATATTTTCTTATGGATTTATTATTATATGCATTATTTTAATTAAATTTATTATTATAGGTATTTGATGGGGATTATTACCTGGATATCGCGACCATACGATGATTGGTCCCTAAACCATAGAGCATGGCAAGACTGAACCACCCAACATCAATCGGTCTGTCCGACCACCCTCCCTGGAGGGCAGGCAGAGCGCGATTAATGAGAGCCACTCAGGTTTGGTCGGCCCGGCCTTCTTGCCTTGGAGCTTCTCTTCCATTATGGCCCATAGTCGTTGAGCACTTGGACAAAAAAGGCATTATATTGGACCTACGTGTGGCCCCATGCATAGCTTCGACACGGCGTCCATGCCGTAAGACCGACACTTGGTTGCCCCTAACACACTATGAATGTTGCATTTAATGCTGGAAAGGGAACTTTTGGCTGTTTTTCCTTTTAAATAGCTCAATAGCTTAGGAACCTCTGACTCACTGTCACGTTGACCAAGCTAGACACTAAGGGTACTACGCATAGCTTCTATTTGGTTCATAATCAATAAAGTACTTTTGATCGTATCTGGACTCGCGTATATACATTATCAGTATTAATTTTAAAATTTAAAATTTTAGCTTAATAAAGTTTGATTAATCAGTTAATTGTAAAAAAAAAAAAAAAAAACTTAGTTCTATTAATTTGGTAATATAAAATTCGGTTAGATTATCCGTTAAAGTTTTACTTCTGTTAAAAGGGTACCGATTCCACACCTATACATATAGCGTTCGGTTCAATTAATAGTTAAGGATTTAGCAGACGAGATTTGACGAATCTTTTGTCACCCCTAATGTATATCCGTCCTACGATGAATCATAAATAATGGATGATTTTCCTCCGATCCGAATCTCGTCGTATATTCTTGTATATATTCAGATGAAAACTATATATATATACAACTAGAGCGAGGAACGTCGTCTTAGTTCACCTCCATCATCTCTCGGTTGGCCGATAGGATAGCGAGAATTGCTCGGCCTGGGGTTTCTGCGGCTCCGATCGATCCGGTTCCGGAGCCCGGCGACAAAATCAGAGTGATGGTGACTGCAAGTCTCAGATCGTCGAATTCGGCCGGCGGCGGTGGTGGCGTTTTCTACATCGAGCAGTGGCGGCTTCAAATCGTGGTTGTGGCAGCAATGAGTGCTGCATTAGTTGATCTATTGGAGTTTAATTTGTATACGAATGGGTCTTGCTGTTATGAGGTCAATCTTGAATTGGGTTCTTGGAGAATGCAAACCTAGCTTCTTGCAGGATATGCAAACCAGGTATATATGCCTATAAGATATATATTAAGATGTATACACATTATTGGCATTTAAGGCATTCATTTTGATTTCAAAGCCTTGGTGCCTGAGTTTGTTATTGATCGCAATACTTATGTGATTTATCACATATCTTACACATCAAACTATAGCATGCATTCTAAAATAACTTTGTCTATAAAACAACTTCTTAGCATTAACTATGTGATAATTCCACTAGAATTATAGTCTTATATCACCATCATAGCGTACCTCTACGGGTTATATATAAAGTTCCTTATACCTTCCCATCTTGGACTGAATATATCTACCGATGCTTATTGACGCCATAAGTGTGGGATGCCTATTGGTGGAAAAATAAGAATCGGCAGAAAGTTATATTTAGCATAGGAAAACCAAGTTTGATCAACAAATCGCGTATCTAGCTCTTTGAAGAAATTTTATGCACCAATTAGTTTATCTTGAAAAACGTCTTAGAGATGTTTTATATGAATAAATATCATTTAGTATGGGCACTACGGTAGGACCACAAGTTCCATAATCTTTTGAGGTGCAAGAGATTTTAACATATTTTATGTAAGAAACCATGATATGATTTTTGTGAGCTACTACTTGTCCAATCCCCATTAGGCTATGTTCCAAACTAGTTAAGCTTGTGATACATCACCGTCGAGTCATTGTCCTATATTAGGATAATAAAATTTGTGTTTCAAAAATGAGAAATGACCAAGTATATTAAGGAATATTTGACGAAACATATATAGCGTTAAGATTCAGCTATGTGAGTTCTAGAAGTGTCACAAAATTATTATACATAATATTTTAGTGATAATCTAGTTTGTTTATCAAATCCCCGGCCTTTTATACCTATTTTTGAAAAAAAAAAATAGTTTTATTATAGCAGAATGTATAGTCTTTGAAGATTGTACCAAATTTCTTTATACAATACCATTATTGGGAATGAAATGACTTATCAAACAACAAAATATGTCCTTTATCAAAAATGTTTTCAATTCCCAACCTATTTCATTAACCAGCATGTTAAGTCTATTACCGTGATATTCTCAAGCCAATCATATCATATCTGTAAATTTAATATAAAAATATAATAATTATATCTTTTAAGAAAGTATTAACTTTAAATTTAAATTTTCGTAATATATGATTTTGTTTAATTATATACACCCATATGGGCATATTCTAGAATTTTAGTCAACTAATTTCTTTAAACTTTTGAAATTAATAGAATCGAGAACGCTGATATGGCACTAAATGTATGTTAAGATCTTGTAGAGGTGTTATTACCGTATTGGCAGATTGAATTAGTAAATGCATGGTAACAAAAATATACTATTTTTATAATAAAAAGGAAATAAAGATAGTTGAAATCTTTCAATAAATGCTGCGATTGATTTTTAAACTTTTGAAATAAATAGAATCCAGAAAGCTGATACGGCACTAAATGTACGTTAAGATCTAGTAGAGGTGTTATTACCATATTAGTAAATGCTTGGTAACAAAATCATATTATTTTTATAATAAAAAAAGAATTAAAGATTGATGAAATCTTTCAATAAATACTGCGATCGATTTTTGCCATAAAGGGCTGAAATCAAATATTAAAATGGAATCCGAAACACAAAATTAAATTTGTCAAATCTTTGATGACCTTGGGATTCGGAAGATATCAATCGCGGTGAAACACTAGATCCGGCATTAAATTTCTTGGACCCTATTTAAACCCCCTAGGGGTTTCTTATTTTAGTCAATTCAATTCTCTCGCTCTCGCACTGCACTTCATTTCCTTTTGTTGTCGTTAGAGAGGGGTACGGTTTCTCTCTTTTCTTTCTTTTTTAGCCACGGAAAAAATAAGTAGTCACTTTTTAAGGATACGTAATCGGTAAATCTTACATTGCGATGAGCCTAGTCGAGTAGTCGGTCACAAGGGATAAAACAACTTAGGTTGTTTACCGGTTCAAACAAAAAATGTCAATAAATCGCTCTAGTTGTATAGGTTAAATTTTGCATTATGACCATAACCTGTCATAGGTTTAAACTAAAAAGGTCAATGAGTTGTTCCCGTTTTGTTGGGAAAATTTCATCTTGTGACCATAACTGGTAAAAGACAAGATAAACGAGGCTAAGTTGTCAATACCGGCTCAAACTAATAAAACGGCTCCAATTGAGAGTGGGACTTGTAACCTAAAGATTACCAAACTAACCGTCTGGCCAATTTTTGGTTGTCCCGCTCTCTTTCCTTATTTGTTATTGCAGCGTTGCATGCAGGGATCAATGCGCAAGATTGGGGTGTTATTAATGTTTTCTTCTTTCTTGGGAATGAATTTTTGTGTTTAGTTAGGTTGCCGGATATGGACATGGGTTCGAAGAATGTTGGGAAGGGGCTGAGGGCGCTTGTGGTCGAAGACGACCCCGCTACGCAGATGGTCCACAAGATGCTGCTGAAGAAATACGGAGTGGAAGCTCAGGTGGCCAAGAATGGCGAGGAGGCGGTGGAGCTCCACCGCTCCGGCGCCCGCTTCGACCTCCTGCTCATGGACAAGGACATGCCTGTCAAGGATGGCGTCAATGTGAGCCCATTATTCTTCCCTTTCCCTCTTTACACTTATATACATATATATATCTATTCAGAAAATGTTAAGATGACAATTTGCACAGCCCATGCACGATTCTGTATATATTTTTATGTGTATTCGAGAAACCTTAAATGCACAATTTTGTATCTACCTTATATGTATATTTAAGAAACAGTAAGGTGACTATTTAATTTACAATGAATACTATTTTTATTTATTCGAGAAACTTAAGGTGACAATTTATACCCGGTACTATTCCATATTTGATATAATCCGTGCAAATTGGCACGATATTGATCGAACCCTAAAAAGGAAACCATGTTAATTTGTTGTGTTTTGGCATGGTTGAATTAGGCAACTCGGGAGCTGCGGGAGCTGGGCGTGAAGAACATGATAGTTGGTGTAACTTCGCATGGGCCAGGTGCGGTGAGGGATGAATTTATGGCGGCGGGGCTAGACGAGTGTCTGATGAAGCCGCTAGGTGCAGATATGGTTTTGCGCCTGATTAACCAGCTGGTAGCCTAAAAATGAGTTCCAAATAGGGAAAATATGTATGCTCCGCTTGGTTGTGTAACTGTACTCCAAGTCTCCAATAATAATAATAAATGAAATTATGAGGTTGAAAAATATATCATATTATTGTTTAAGTCTGCACCTTGATGTGAAACATCGCAGCGGCCACCAAGCCTATGTGCTGGGTGTCTCAACCACCTCTTTCCCTCATCATCCCAAAAGCATATAACAATTAATGTATTAATTCTAATTATCAAAAGATGTATTTATTTGGATTATTAAAAATTCATTAAGCTCAAATGGTGATGCATTTGTATATATAACAATTAATCAACTAACACCGTACCATACATGGTCTGATACAATTTGTCTAAATTGATATATTAACAAAATTATTGAATAGTTAAAATGCTAAAATCATTTTAAATTTTAATATTTACAATGGATAAAAAAACTTAGTTTGTTTATCCGTTCAAACAAAAAAGGTCAATATATCGCTCAAGTTGTGTTAGGTAAATCCCGCATTATGACCATAGCCGGTCATAGGCTTAAACTAAAAAGGTTAATAGTTTGGGTAAATCTCACCTTGTGACAATAGCCCATAAATGACAAGGTAAACGAGACTAAGTTGTTTATACTGACTCAAATCAATAAGAAGACTCAAATTGAGGGAGGAACTTGTAACCTAAAAGTTACCGGTCAAACCAACCGTATGATTGATTAGCTGGCCCCCTCTCTTCCCTTATTTGGTACACAAGATGCTGCTGAAGAAATACTGATTGGATGCTCAGGTGGCCAAGAACGGCGATAAGGCGATGGTGCTCCACCACTTCGACCTCCTGCTCATGGAGAAGGAAATGCCTGTCAAGGATGGCGTCAATGTGAGCCCATTCTTCTTCCCTTTCCCTCTTTACTCTTATATATTCATTCCAAAAATGTTAAGATGACAATTTGCACGGTTGGTGCACGATTCTGAATCTGTCTTTTATGTGTATTAAAAAAAACCTTAAATGCACAATTTTGTATCTACCTTATATGTATATTCAAGAAACGTAAGGCGACTATTTAATTTACAATGAATACTATTTTTTATATATGTATTCTAAAAACTTAAGGTGACAATTTGTACCTAATACTGTTTTGTATTTGATATAATTCGTGCAAATTGGCACGATATTGATCGAACCCTGAAATGGAATGCATGTTATGTTATTGTGTTTTGGCATGCTTGAATTAGGCAACTTGGGAGTTGCGGGAAATGGGCTTGAAAAGCATGATAGTTGGCGTAACTTTGCACGGGCCAGGTGAGGTGAGGGATGAATTTATGGTGGCGGGGTTGGATGAGTGCCTAATGAAGCCGCTGGGTTCAGATGTTGTTTTGCGTCTGATTAACCAACTGGTTGCCTAAAACTGAGTTATTATGAAGAGTATTTTCCTATTTTACTATGCCTTAGTGCTTAGCTCCAAATTGGGAAAATCCTAGTGTATGTTCAGCTTGTTTGTGAAGAAATACAGACTGGAAGCTCAGGTGGCCAAGAAGGGCGAGGAGGCGGTGGTGCTCCACTGCTTCGACCTCCTGCTCATGGACAAGGAAATGCCTGTCAAGGATGGCGTCAATGTGAGCCCATTCTCCCCTTTCCCTTTTACTCTTATATATCTATTTCAAAAATGTTAAGGTGACAATTAGCACGGTCGATGCACGATTCTGTATCTGTCTTTTATATGTATTCGAGAACCCTTCAATGCACAATTCTATATCTACCTTATACGTATATTCGAAAAACGGTAAGGTGACTATTTAATTTGATGAAGTCGCGGGGTCCAGAAGTGGTTTTGCGTCTGACTAACCAACTGGTTGCCTAAAAATGATTTAATATGAAGAGTATTTTCCTATTTTCCTATGCATTAGTGCTTAGCTCCAAAATGAGAAAAATACTAGTGTATGTTTAGCTTGCTTGTGTAACTCCAATAATAATAAAAAATGAAATCATAAGGTTGAAAAATATATTATGTTATTGTCTAATTTGATTTGAAGTTTCTCTAAGTCTACACCTCGATGGGAAACATCGCAACGGCCACCAAGCCAATGTGGTGGGCGTCTCAACCACCTCTTTCCCTCATTTCCTGAAAAGCATATAACAATTAATGTATTAATTCTAATTATCGAAATATGTATTTATTTGCATTATTAAAAATTCATTAACCTCAAATGCATTTGTATATATGACAATTAATCAACTAATTAACACCCTGCCTGGTCTGATACAATTTGTCTAATTAAATTGAAATATTAACAAAATTATTGAATAGTTGAAATGCTAAAATCATTTTAAATTTTAATATGTACAAAGGATAAAACAACCTAGGTTGTTTACTGGTTCGAACCAAAAAGGTCAATAGATCGCTCATAGGCTTAAACTAAAAACTAAAAAGGTAAATAGGGTGCTCCCGTTTTAATTTGTTGGGTAAATCTCACCTTGTGACTATAGCCGGTAAAGGACAAGGTAAATGAGACTAAATTATCTATACCAACTCAAATCAATAAGACGACTCAGATTGGGAGGGGAACTTATAACCTCCCTCTCTTTCCTTATTTGGTCCACAAGATGCTGCTGAAGAAATACGAACAGGAAGCTCAGATGGCCAAGAAGGGCGAGGAGGCGGTGGTGCTCCACCGCTTCGACCTCCTGCTCATGGACAAGGACATGCCCGTCAAGGGGCGTCAATGTGAGCCCATTATTCTTCCGATCCCTTTCCCTCTTTACTCTTATATATCTATTCAAAACACGTTAGGTGACAATTTTGCACGATGCACGATTCAGTATGTTTTTTATATATGTATGCATTCAAGAAATGCTAAGGTGACAATTTGTACTTGGTACTATTCTGTATTTGATATAAATTGGCACGATATTAATCGAACCCTAAAAAGGAAAGAATGTTATGTTGTTGTGTTTTGGCATTGTTGAAATAGGCAACTCGAGAGCTGCGGGAGGTGGGGTGAAGAGCATGATAGTTGGCGTAACTTCGCAAAAGCCCGGTGCTGTAATGGATGAGTTTATTGCGGCGGGATTGGACGAGTGTCTGACGAAGCCGCTGGGTCAAGAAGTGATTTTGGGCTTCATTAACGAGCTAGTTGCCTAAAAATGGAAAAGTACTAGATAGTGTATGTTCGTGTAACTCCAATAATAATAATAAATGAAATGATGTGGTTAACCAAATTACTTGTTGGATGAGTTTACTTGTGTACTTGATTAATGGTTAACTATTTTTTAAAATTTGGGTTAACGGTTAATTCGGTTCAAAACTTGGTTAACTGAATTAACCTAAATTTTAAATATACCAAAAATAAATAAATTAAATAATCTAATATTTAAAATTCCTATAAATTTGTAGTGTTGTCATGATATTGTTTTGGTATATTTCTTATAGATTTATTATTATATGTATTATTTTAATTAGATTTATTATTATTAGCATTATTTTTTAGGATTTAAAATTTTAGGTTAAAAAAGTTCAGTTAACCGAAAAAAATAATTCCAATTCCCTTAATTCGTTAATACAAAGCTTGGTTCTTAAAAACTTCCATTAAAACGATTCGATTAACCGAATGGTTAACCGATTGCACAGCACTGCTGGTTCCCACTGTCTTTACTTACAAGCAATTGCAGCTTTGCATACAGGGATCATTGCGCAAGATTGGGGTGTTATTAATGTTTTCTTCTTAATAGATGGTAAGCAAGCTAGGGTAGTCTTGTCTTTACAATTGAGAGTTAGTTGCAACCGTATTTGTCGCCATTGTAATTCTTCTATAAAGCTTCTTGTATATCCATCATGTAATATCAATCAACGTTCATTCTCTTCTCATGCACTCTCTGTACTTCTCCTTTGATTGAGCTCTCTGCTGCCAACTCCATCACTTCTTTACTGGGAGTGAATTTTTGTGTTTAGTTAGGTTGCGGGATATGGACATGGGTTCGAACTTCGAAGAATGTTGGGAAGGGGCCGAGGGCGCTTGTGGTCGACCTCCTGTCAAGGATGGCATCAGTGTAAGCCCATTATTCTTCCCTTTCCCTCTTTACTCTTATATATCTATTCCAAAAATGTTAAGGTGTCAATTTGCACGGTGGATGCACGATTCTGTATGTTTTTAATGCATAATTTTGTATATGTCTTATATGTGTATTCAAGAAACAGTAAGGTGACTATTAGCAAGGAATACTATTTTTATATATGTATGTATTCGAGAAATGTTAAGGTGACAATTTGTACTTGGTATTATTCTGTATTGATATAAATTGGCACAATATTGATCAAACCCCAAAAAGGAAAGCATGTTATGTTGTTGTGTTTCGGCATGGTTGAAATAGGAAACTCGGGAAGTGGGGGTGAAGGGCATGATAATTGGCGTAACTTCGCATGAGCCAAGTGTTGTCATGGATGAGTTTATTGCGGCGGGATTAGACGAGTGTCTGACGAAGCCGTTGGGTCCAGAAGTTTTTTTGCGCTTGATTAACAGCTAGTTGCGTAAAAATGAGTTGTTATGAAGAGTATTTTCCTATTTTACCTATGCTTTAGTGCTTAGCTCCAAAATGGGAAAATACTAGATAGTGTATGTTTAGCATACTTGTGTAACTCCAATAATAATAATAAATGAAATGATGGGGTTGAAAATATATTATATTATTGTTTAATTTGATTTGAAGATTAAGTTTCTCTAAGTTTGCATCTCGATGCCACAAAAACTTATGTGTTGGCGTCCCAGCCACCTCTTTCCCTCATCACCCAAAAAGTATATAATAATTAATAATGTATTAATTTTAATTATCAAAAGATGTATTTAATTATTAAAAATTCATTAAACTCAAATGGTGATGCCATTTGTATATATGACAATTAATCAACAAACACCCTACATGGTCTGATACAATTTGTCAAAATTGAAATATTAACAAAATTATTGAATAGTTAAAATGCTAAAATCATTTTAAATTTTAATATGTACAAAATGATCAAAATTTTCTTCCTAGAGGCTGAGTTTAATTCCTTCTCAATCCCAGTATGATTGGGGTTTAATTATCTCGGATTGCACTTCATTTCCTTTTGTTGTTATCAGAGAGTGGTACCGTTTCTCTCTTTCCTTTTTTCTTTTTTGAGTGACGGAGAAAACCTGTAGTCATTATCTAAAAATACATACCAGGTAAATCTTGATGCATGATCGATGCATATATCTATTCCAAAAACGTTGAGGTGACAATTTGCACGGTCGATGCACGATTCTGCTTTTATGTGTATTCGTGAAACTTTTAATGCACAATTCTGTATCTGCCTTATATGTATATTCAAGAAACGGTAAGGTGTCTATTTGAAGAGTATTTTCTTATTTTACTATGCCTTAGTGTTTAGCTCCAAAATGGGAAAATACTAGTGTATGTTCAGCTTGCTTGTGTAACTCCAATAATAATAATAAATGAAATGGTGGGGTCGAAAAATATATTTTTTAAATGAAGTATTATTATTATTGAGAATGAAAAGATCTCGGGGCTGCTAATCCCCGAATGTCATGCAAATCCCCGGAAGTCATAAAAATGAAGTCTTTGGTTATTATTTTAGTTAATGGTTTTTCCCAAATGTTAATTTGAGCTCGAAGTTTACTCCAAAATGATTGATCATCCAAAATGTTATTTATTAAACACCTCCTATGCATACTTTTTAAGTATTATAAAATACACTTTATAATTCCATGTGATGCACTTTATAATGATGTATAAATTTAAAAATCAGTAGACACATTATATACCACCCATGTCACATTAAATGTGTACACATACTCAATGTGAGTATGTGACAATATGAACATACAACTTTTGACATTTTTTCTGTAATGACTAACCATTTGGCCCAATGTTAGGAAAATCTTATAGTTAAACTTTACTAAGTCGATAAAACCTTCATTGGTTGCCTACTTATTCCATCATACACTACTTTAAACTACAAGGAAAAAATGGGAATGAAAGGAATGAGACTATGTATGGGTAGTTTCTCATAGAAATGTATATAGCCACTAGTGGCTCCCTAATTTCAGTTTAAAACTTTAAAGGAAGAATGTTGCTCCATTCTCCTACTCATCTCTCAGTCTACAGACATGACCACACTAAAGGAACACTATATTGAGCCAGCAGTTCCAAACCTTCACTAAACCACAGCACCTATCAGAAATCAGTAGAATCACATGAAAAAAATAAAGATAAATAATGTTCACACAAAGAGAAAAAGATACTCCCTCAAAATGTAAAGCATCACTTCCAGAGAAAACTCTGCAGCATTTTGACCAAACTACCAATCTTCCAAGCGTCCTAAGCCTATTTCTGATTTTTTACATCTTGGGCTAAAAGTAAAAGAGTGTGCCTCATCTCTAGCATGCTGAAAGAAGAGTAGGAGTTTGAGTGTTTAAAGTGAACATTGCTATTTTCGATTCTTCACTATCATGGGATGCTTCAAGTGTTGCGCTTCCGGTAGAATCAAGATGCGAGTTCTGAGCCGTTATCACTACTTTCAGAATTCAGGTTGACATTGGGCGGTGATTTATGGCCTGATTCCTCCTGTGTCTGCTGGTTCTCATTTTTCTTTGAAGTAAATCGACCACCACATCCTCTAGCTCTTCTTAGTGCATGCAAATGTCGCGATTCATGCAAGTAGGGCTGCAAGATTATTTGCATTGAAAAACTCTTCATGATCAGACATTAAAAGTCAGAGCATAGGGTATTTTGTTAATATGACCTGACACTCCCAAATGAAAATATCAGTGAGACATTGTTTTGTACTTCTGTTACCCCCCTCCCCCCTTCCTTTCCTCTTCCTCTCTGTTCATTTTTGCTATTGGTGATTTTTACATCAGGGTATGAGGGACCAATGGATTCACCAAAAAATGTGAAGCTAAATAATGTGCAGCACATTTCCCAGGTGAGGCAAAAGAGAACTTGGAGTTAAGTGTGCAAAAGAAAAACTTAAGGAGCTTCCAAGTGTAGGTAAATTTTGTAAGTGTTGTGTCAAGTGTGGTTCTTATAAAATAAGGCTCAGGTTGTGACATGAAACAGGCCAAAAAAGATCAGAAAATGTTCAGTGGGATCAGAAGATCAAATGTGCCTGCACCCAAAAATGTGTCGATAGAACACTTCTCAAGGCATGGATGAGAATATGAGATGGCTGTATAATTGACGGAGTGGGTAATTAAAACACCCAAAAAAGTGTAGATAGATTACCTTCCTAGCCTTGAGAAGTTTATTTTCTGACTCAGCTTTTGCACGGGATTGTCGGCGCCTTAAGATGCCATGATATTGTTTTGCATTAACAAAGACAGGTTCTTCAACTGCATCTGATGGCAAAGGAACGCCAGCTTGTTGAGTTCCCATCAATTGAAGATGGACCTGAGAATTCACTGTATAATTACAACTTCGGTAACTATGCAAAACAAGTGCACCACCTACCAAATCAACAAGGATATTAACAAGAAAATTTGTACCATTGGTTGAGATGGATAAGGCTGTACAGCATAAGGCTGTGCATCATAAGGGGCAAAGATGCTTCTGTAATAAGGATCTGGATAAGGATACACAGTATGTGCCTGCAATGTATGACAAAAGAATCCACATACTCGTCATTAGTTCTGCCTGTAGTTAAATGCAAATATTATAGTAATCACCAAGAACTATAGGTCACACTTCTAAAATGAAAAACGGATTCAAATAACATTATACCTTATGATGTCAGTGTCATTCATGTTCTTAGCTACTGTATATTTTTTAGAAAGGAGACAAAACTATATATATAGGTCATGGTCATTAGTATGCAAAAAGTGGACTAGTGGAGAGAACACAATCTGGACTCCAGTATGCAAAATTATCAAATTCAGAGTTCAGACAGCATTAGATATCAGAAGAAAAGGTAATGGTCCTTTCAGACCTTGGAGCTGGAAAATGTTGAAAACATCAATTCTTTAATTAATATTTCAGCATAAATATGAAAAGGTACTCTTGGCACAAAATAGTGTCTACCCACAGTCAGACAGTCTACAATGCAATAACGAAGTTGCTTAGCATCATACTCTTCTCAATATGATTTTGACGTTGATAGCTTTTTCATTGCATCTATTACTAGGAAGGGAAGGGAACATTCTAGAGAGGATGAATGACTTCGTTTGCTGGAACTTAGCAATAGCTAATCTGAGTTTCTCTGTAACATATCAGGTTGGTCCTTCAAATGGAATCTGAAAACAATATGATGCCTTGGGAATCTTGCGAAGCTCTATTTTAATCAAATGTTGGCATAAGTTTGAAAAAGAAAGGGGTAAAAAGAGATTATAGTTAATTTGTATGCCTGAATCAGACTCCTTTGGTTATGGAAATTACCAATTAAACAGCAATCAAGTGTGCAAGCATCTCTTCGTTTGATATTTAGAAGTTATCTGAAAGTGCAAAAAAAAAAAAAAAAAAAAAAAAAAAAAAAAAAAAAAAAATTGCTATGTCACAAACATTTTATGTACAAGTAGTTTTAATGTTTTATTTATTTATATTTTTTAGCATTATTCCGCCATATATCTATAAGTCAACATATCCAATTTTAATATCAATTCACAAAAATACTAACAAAGCATGCCAAAAGTTCTTAAATCATTACAAATAAAAATTCATTCTAAAGGGAGAGCAGAAGAATTGTGTTCCACGCTTCCACCAAAATATTTTCCTATATTTGCAAATTAATAAGGTTAGCTACTAGGAACAACATCTGGCAATTTAATAGGATGGCCATCAGCAAGCATCATATATTTGCTTGCACCCAGCACCACTACTACAGTAATGCAAGAGCAGAACCATACTAGCAAAACTGCATATACCAAATAAGGATATGGCAGTGTAAAGCTTAAAACAATGTTGTATCAGGGATATATTAAAAACATTGTGTTACTAGATTCTTATAATACCATAGCATTTCCATTTCCGTTTTGTGGAGGTATCGCATAATGCATAGCTGGTGCAATAGTCGCAGAATGAGGCATCAAATTTGACGGTGATGAAGACTGAATTTCATGCTCTGAGTGCTTTTGTTGCTGTTCAGTCTCACTATTATCTAAAATTCCACCAAAATAACAATAGTTAGAAACATGTCATAAATCGCACCTGAAAAAAGAAAGTAAGATAGGAACAACAGTATAACTTTAACAGTCTAATTCACATTAAACAGAAGATCAACCCCAATATTTTTTACAAATGTCAAAATACTCAACCCAACAAAACCAACAAAACCAGAGTAATGGCAGCATAGTTGCCTGAATGGTTTCTTGTTTGTAGAATCTTAGTCAATGTTAAGGATCTTAGCAGAAAACATAGATTGATTGAAAGTTTTAAAAGGTTTAATATTTAAGTTAAATAAGAATAAGGGATATCTGCTAGCATAATGAATTGTGGATAACAAGTCACATAAAGGTGACTTATTCTTATTGATACACCTTGGGTAGAAAAGGCAACCATAACTTTAGAACACAGTGTTTCAATATTCAATAGCATACTTTCTGCATTTCTATTTGTTTCATATATCACAGTAAGAGGTATGGGAAAAACCTGAAAGCTCATGAACTGAAGAGGAAGTCATAATGCTGCTTGTCTCAAGACCCTTGAATTGATAACAGACCTGGCAACACACAGTTAAACGTGGGGCAACAATACATCTAAACAATATATATCACCCACCAGAAATTATTACATGCCTGCAACCATTTATAGACACAGAATTATCACACTGCTAAACATACATAGCTTTATAGAGATTGGAAGCAGAATTATGTTAAAGCCAAATAACATTGGATATACTATACCAACAGAGCAATGATAAGTTAAACAAGCTCACTCAGCTTTTAACATAATCAGCTAAATAAAGTTTTTAAAAAATCCAATAAATCAGAAATTTAACTGTAGTCTGTATGTGGTGAAAAGCTGAAGTTCAGTAAAGAAATTGTGTCCGGAATTGCCAGTGAGAACAGAAACCTGAGTTACACTGAATTTTCACTCATTTTTCATTTTGAAATTCAATCTTACTCAACAACACAAATAAAAAACAGAGCAAAGCTTTGAAATTAGGGTTTTCAAAAAAACCTACCTTTTTGAAAGAATTTTCTTGCCGTTTTGCACTGGAATCAGCTAGCACCTACCATTCCAATTCTCATCGCATCTGAATAATGTGAATAGAATAGAATGAGAAAAACAAAAGGAACTAGGGATTTTAGGATTGGAATGGGAAATTGAAAATTTGTGTGGGGAATCAAAATTCTATCCCTACTGGATTGCTTACTGGAAGCTTCTTATAACCCTCCAGAGAATCATGAATAGATGGCACAATTTAAAATCAATAACCAAAAAAAAAAAAAAGGAAAAAAGAAAAAATAAAAGTTTGTGGATTGGAGTTGAAGAGGGCAAAGTGGTCCATAGTTTTGGACAGACTCACAGACAGTCTCAATCTGAGCCAGAAGTTTTTATGTTGGGCCCCTTTTGTCAGTGAAAAATGTTCTTTATTTAATGGTTTCAAATGTTTCACCAAAGCATTCATCATTGTGGCCCGTGGGTTCTATTTGGGCCACGTGACGTTTAGCAAAACCCGCCAGTAAATGAACAAAATTTTATCTCAATTGAAAAAATAGTTACCGAATGAGTACGTGAAGTATAATTTGTGCGATTTTTTTTTTTTTTTGCGATTTGTTAATTATTGCATAAGGAAAATGACATTTTTGTCCTTAAGTTATAAAATAATTGTAAAAAATGTGTCTCAAAGTGTTAGTCGTACTTACTTTTTGTCCTTAAGTTATTATTGACGTTGCACTTCTTATCTCTTTACTAATATAAAATATTAAGGACAAAATTTATAATTTTAGTACAATTCAATAACAAAAAGTGAGCACGAAATGACGAAAAGTACAACACCAATGATTACTTAGAAATGAAAGGTGAGCATAACCAACACTCATTGCCGAATTCTATAATTACTTTATAACTTTGGAACGAAAAATGTAAATTTCTCTATTATACATATAAATGATATTTTCTGTGCATATTTTTTCAATAATGATTGTAATTTTTTCTCATCATTCTAATAATAATAAATTGTACGGAAATTTAAATTCATATACATGTTTGGTAATTCAATAAAATTGTACGAAATTTAAAAATCTAATACACGTTAGTCTTTTAGTTGGGGCGTACATTATGATTGAATTCGAATTTTTTATTTTTAGTTGGTCATGAGTTATTGTATGTGAAATGTTTTGGTTATTTTAATTCTTGATAAACTTTTACTTTTTTTAATTATAAAATTTATAATTATCAAACAAATGTAAGAGTATATTAAATCTTAAATTAAAATTATAATATAATAAATTAAATAAAGTTTATTCACACATATCTTAGTAGCCCACCCAAGCACACTTTAAAAGTAGGAATGGTCATGGTTTGATTTTAACCAAACCAGACACTATAGAAATCAAATTGAAATTCAAAAAGTTTCGGTTCTGATTTATTAAAATTAGGAACCGAAAACGCATGTTCGGGTTCGAAATCAGTTGGTTCAAATTTTGAACTGAAAAAAAAAAAAAAAAAAAAAAAACGTCAGGTCTTTAAGAGGGGGTGGGGGTAGAAGAAATTCTGAACTAGCTATTTAAATTGAAATTGCCTATTTTGATTTATTATTTCACATAACCATGAACTAGTGATTTGAAATTGGACCAAACCACAATCATATCTATTTAGGAGATTTGGTTCAATGAAAGTTGACAATAACTTTCATAAATATTAAATTAGTAATAGTGAAATTAAAATAGTAGCATTTAAAATAACGAGAAGGTAATCACAATTGATTTTTTCGTCAAGAATAATGAAGCATTGCTACTTCCCCTTCAAAATTAGATACTTATGGGAATATAGGTCATGGGCTAAGACTAGTAGACTTATTAGTGGACTTTGGGTTGAGAGTAGGGTTAGAAGGTCAAGGAAAGGTGGTGGGCCCGATGGAGGGAGGGGGTGTTGTTGATGACTGGCGGCCCCCGATACACCCCATCCTAACGCCCCGGGTGTATGGCACGCTAGCAAGAGAAATGGGGGGGAGGGGGGGGGAGGCGACATGGTGTGTGGGTTTGCGGACATGGGACACGTGGAGGGTGGTGAGGAAGGTGGATCAGGAGCTGTGCACATGGACGGTGAAATGGTAGGGGTTCTACTATAAATAGGGGTGTTTTGTCTCTTATTGGTAAATGGTAAACCACGATATGAACACTACAAGCACCCTGACTTAACGGTTCTGGTTTACACTCTCAACCCAATCACATGGGTTAGACTCTTGTCAATATTATTAGTATTCCTAGCCCATTCGCAGGCCATAGTCTTTGTAGTTGGACTAGTATCTTGGGCTCTACATACTCGATTATAGCGAATCCGGTCCCACAAAATCATTAGGTACATTGTCAAATTATTATTATTATTTTTAAAATAAGTTATTGAATTATAAAAATTAAAAAAAAAAAAACTAAACTAATAAAATACAAATGAGTGTTTCTTTCATTCACAATAATGGATGGTTGACTTGCATGCATTGCTTTTAAATGATAAATAAATTACTTTATTTATATATATATATATATATATATATATATATATATATATATATATATATATATATATATAATTTTTTTTTCTTCCCAAACTACATTTTTATATTTAGTTTGACATATCAAGTCATTTGTTAACGTAAAAAAGTGGTGTCTTTATGGACATAATAAATTAATTACATATTTTTGTTTACATGTTTTTTTTTATGTAGTAACTTAAAAACAATATTGTATTAAGTAACTTAATTATACAAATTTTGATTTACAAAAAAAGTTACAACTATCACTCACAAGAACGCTTTGGAAGAAGTTCACATTTCATAGAGACACTTTGAGTGTAGTCTGTTTTGTGACCCAAGTGCGTAAATAAGGTAAATCAGCTTAAATTGTTCATAGATGATAAGTTGATTGACTAAAATTAATAAATTATTTTACCATCACTTTGTAATTTTTATTAGTCTAAGTATGATACGAGTTTAAAGATGTCTCTTATAATTAGGGCACGCTCATGACACATGAAAAAAAATCAATAAATTATTTATTCAACATTTTTTTAATAAATAAAAGCAATTGATGAGCGAGTCAAGGTACCCGTGGGTTCAACGGCATTGCACATTTGCACATGACATGTGAATGATGATCATAATTATTTAACGAGTTAATGAGTATTTCTTAACACACAGGTTTTTAAGCATAATTACATTGTACTTCATTCAACATTAATTAATTAATTAATTACCCAACATAACTAACGTTCTCCTCTCTCCACCGTCTGATATCTCAGTCTTTCCGCCGAGGACGAGGAGGAACCCAATCTCTCTCAACATTCCAACTCATAAGGTGACACGATTCTCCACACTCTCTTCCGATCTTCAATTCTCTCATTTCTCGTTCTGATTTTGGGATTGAATCACTAGCCTTTGCGGTTCTGTGCCTCATCTTCTCTCCATACTACTACTCAAAATTCCAATTTAGTTTTGTTTTTTCCCCATTTTTTTGCTCTATTCCCCGTTGAATTTTGTTAGTTTTCGAATTTTTTATTTGGACAATTATTTGCTTGAAATTTCAGTTTTCTAAAACGGTTTGGTGGTGATTTGGGCTATTTTTTCTAACTACATTTTGTGAAAGTTTGGAGCTTAATTGTTGCACTGCAATTCTTATGCTTCTATTAGCGTGGCTAAATGCTGACATGCTTTTTATGTGGGTTTGTTTTGGAATAGATTTGATGTTTTTGGTCTTGAATTATGCATCTTACTAACTTATGCTTTGTGGGTGAGAAGCAGCTTTATTGGATGGCAGAAGCATATTGGCAGAGCCATGAGCAAAAATCCATCCGGGCTTAGTAGGCCAGCTTCCAGTATGAGCTTTTACTGTTTTTTGAAATTATGTGCATGAGCAATTGTAATGTTGTCCTAAAATGAATTCTAACTGGTTATGATTTTTACAACCAAGCTCCCCAAATTGCGTGGCTGGGGCACAATGTAACCAGTTTAATGTCATTTTAGAAAGTTCTCCTTTTATAAGAAGTAGCAATATTATGGATACTAAATGGTTGAGAAATAATGGGAACAAAATATAAAGAACTTGGCACTGGAACCATCCATCTGTTGTCGAAAGGTGCAACAGAAATTATTAAATTATGCCAGTGAAAGCTTGCATATAAGGTTTTTATTTAGTCTCTGGGATTCATTTTGACAGCCACTTCTAGTGTGCAAATGTTCTTGTAATATTCAATGCTTTGGAGTTATAGCTTATACACTTCATGTACTGAAATTCATTCAATTATGCTTGTCTAATTCTTTTTATGTAACAGAAGAAAGACAGAATCATTGTTAGGGGGAACATACGAGAACGATATAAAGTTGGCTTAAGTGAAATTATGTCCAGATATTGCAGAAGCTTGCTACAAATTCAGAAAATTCTACTTATTGTAGGAAGTAATCTTTGCTCTCCCATTGCCGTGCTCATTTAAAGTGTGCTTGTGGAAGTTGGAAACAGAGCAAGTCGTACGGTCAATTTCACAGAATGAGTAATCAAGTTTTTGTGTGAATTCCTCCATTTCTCCAACCATTTTACAATTTTTACAATTTTACTAACTTATTTCTAATAAGAATAAGTTTTCTGTTTGTCCATTGTATTCAAACAGGTAAAAGAAGATTAAACGACCTTTTGCGCCAAAGTGATAATCGTGTATGTGCTGATTGTGGTACTCCTGACCCTAAATGGGCGTAAGTTCCTGTACCTGGATGCCTCCAGACTTTGTTAATTTGTACACACACATGCACATGTATGCATGTATGTATATGTATAAATGTGAATATTATTTTTTATTGTTATATATTTTTAATGCATATAAATGTCCCTGTTTCCTGCAAATAGAAAGAAAGCTTATTGCTACTTCACTGTAAGTGAAAGGCAACCTAGCTTCTACTGTAATGGGTTTGCTCATAGGCTCAATGTTTTGTACAGCACATACTTTTGTGTAATACTTAGGACTGGCCAATATTTATAATTGGATAGAGTATAAGGGCGTCAATAGTATCCTAGCTCTGATCTCTATGAAATTTCTCATAAGTATTGATGGAGAATTTAACATATGAGAACAGAGGCTGGAATATTAAACAACTGATTCTAGTGTCTATCATATTTTGCCAATAATATACTTGTATATCAGTATATGGAGATAGTCATGATAGTAATGATTGCCCTACCTTCATGAATATCCTATATGGTTACAAACATCTGCAATGACTAGAGGAGCATAGCTAGATTCTCCACTTTTCTTCTGTTAGACATTATACATGGTAGGATTATATTTAGCATGATATTAGGGATTAATGTGCATATTCTTAGGGATTGAATTCCGATCCTTACCTTAGTTAGTATATATCTTCTTGTATAAATATGTGTATTCTTGAGTCTGAAATATATGAAAAACATACAGAGTTCTCAATTTAACATCTTCAAATATGAGTTCTATCATCTCTTTATCCAGGATGTCAAATGACACCATTATTTTTATGTCTAAATGCATGCATGACTATGAAGAGCATTGAAGTGTAGCTCAAGGGAATTTGGAGTTTCTTTATTAATCATCTACACTGGATTGCAATGGAGGCATTTTGACACACACTTTCTGGTGTTTTTGCGTGTGTTCTGTGTTTGCTTTGATGCTTATATTATTTACTTCACTTCTAGATCGGCCAATATTGGAGTATTTATATGCTTAAAGTGCTGTGGTGTGCACAGAAGTCTTGGCACACATATCTCAAAGGTAAGTTTCATTGTGCTGCTCCATTTTCCTCATTTCCTTCCTTCTAGAATTGAGAATATAATAAAAAGTGGATGACATGCCATGCAACTGACTAGCATAGAAACATGTGGTATGCCTTATGTATACATGCTTTTCTTGATGGTGAAGTTTGATGTGATTATGCACCTTAGTTTGATAGTGTGTTTCTTCATTTTGACATATTTATTCCATGTTAATAAGGAAAGATGCCTTTGCAGTGTAGACCAGTTTATGCAAGACATTTACTTTTTCTACGGAGTGTTTTTTTTTTTACCTGCTGGCTGAATATTAGCTGCAAGCTACCCTAGATGGGATATTCTGATGCATTTTTTAGAGGTTATGTTAAATAGTATTAATCAGTTTTCTTTTCATATATAGATCAGAGTGTCCAGTTCTGTTATTATAACTGGGGAGGAAGATGGAGAGGAAGTAGAAGTAGAAGTAGAATAGAATGAGTTTTTTATGAGTGTGTTGGGTTGAGCCACCCCTGGATACAAGTTTTAGTACATAAATGATATTAAAAATAAGAGTATATGTAGAGTGGTAAATGGAAACTGTTGTAAATACTATTTGTCTATTTGAATAATTTTCAGTAAAATCTGAGTACAATTTCTGAATGCCAAGTAGCAGAGTAATGGCCAATTGTTAGAAAAATTGAATCCTATTACAAAGTGTTGAACTAATATTTATATAAGAATGTCCCTTGGGAATAATAAAGGTCAGCAGACAAATTAATTAAACTGACAGAACCAAGGTGACTTCTTGCTTCATGTGCGACAATGATGGCTCCAGGTGTGAACACATTAGTTGCCATTAATGCTGTCTGAATGTGCTCCCAAGTTAATAGGCTTCCAGGTCTGGGCTGTGCCAATAACGTTGATAAATGTGCCTGGCCAAATTGGGCTAGGCACCATCATTCCATCAAATCGTAAATATGACCTGACACTCATATTTGGTGCTTTCAATTTCTTCATGTCAGGATTTTTTTACATACTAATAGTGCAATCTGGAAAATTGAGTCATAAACAAGGTTGGGCCTGCTTTTTAGGTGGGATACAAAAAGATGCCGGTTTTGAAAAGGTAACAAAGATGGGCAAAATACTTTCATGGAATGCATGTTTGCTTAAAAACAAATGCATTCTGCGAATGCATGTTAGCTTTTCTTTTAAAATAATAGTTTAAAGGTAGAAAATGAGTGTAGGATACGTGTATGTGTACAGTATTGTAGTTTAAATGAAAAAAGGAAAAAAAGATGGTATATATATGTATAAGGAGAAAAAAATAGTATTGTCCTCATTAAATGATTGTTAGTTAATTAGAATGTACCGCGGTGGGCGGCGACAAGTTCGGCGGCAGGGTATATTTATTATTTTGTATTTACATACGGTATTCTTTTCGTATTCTCTAAGTACAATGTACAGTATTTTAATTTGTAACAAATATTATAAAAGATAACAATGCATTCTGAAGATGCATGTTCAAAAAAGTAAACATGCATCCTACAGTGTAGTATTGCCCATATTTGTATCCCAATTATTTCCGTCCTATTTTTGTATCCCACCTAAAGAGTAGGCCCAACTGGCGAAACCACCCCTGGAAAATTTGTGAATTCATTCTTTGACCTTTCTTTTTATGAACTCATAAACATTAAATTTGGCTATAGGCTATAGCTTTAGGTTGTACTTTATTTATCCTAGACCTTACAGAAACACATAATTCAGTCCCTTTCTTCCACCTTCTGATCCCCTTTTCACTTCATTTTCTGGGAAACTGGGACCAAACATAGTTCCTTTTTGACCTAATAGATGTTAAAAGTTGAAGCCTTCTTTTTTCGGGTGCTTCCATGGATGTGCTGGGCATGCTTAACGTAAACAACTTAACATTACAAGATTGGTTGTTCAGCTTAGGATTTGATTTTTTGAGAACTAAAGATTCTCCTTGGGGGTACCTCAACCCAAAGTTACAAACAAGAGAACATCAAAAGGTGGTACAAGAAAGCCCCAAAACTAACTCGTATTAAGTCAATCCAAAACATCAAAAAAAGAAAGGTTATTTGCTTGTAGGAAGTAGGAACCCTGTGAAACCAGAGAAATAAGGTATGCTCAAAGCCTCAAATAAGTCATTACATTTATAACCTTTGAAGTAGCACCTGTCTTTCTTCCCAAAGTATCCAATTTAAGATGATAGGAGCTATGCTTCATGTTTTTTTTTTTCCCTTCTTCCCGATCTGCTTAGGATTATTGGTTATATATTAAGTCACCTCCTAACTGAAGCTGACTAATCTAGATCCCCCAAGATTCTACTTACAGAGTATACTTTTACATTTCAAGCAAGGTGTGTCATTAATAAGGCTCTGTTTCCTTCCCTTGTGAATACTATTACAGAAATATGCAATTCTAAGTATATATATATATATATATATATATTATATATATATATTATTCCCTCTCCTTAGAACTGCAATGCTGCAGGTTTTGTCTGTGACTCTAGATGAGTGGAATGATGATGACATTGATTCAATGGTTGAGGTTGGAGGAAATGCATCTGCAAATTCAATTTATGAAGCTTATATCCCTGATGGGATTTCAAAGCCTAGACAAATGCAAGTCACGACCAGCGTTCTTCATTTATCAGGTGTCGTTGTTGATGCATCTTTACCTTTGCTGCACTTGTAATGCATGTCTTCATTGGGTTTCAGCCCTTCCTAATATTGGACTCTTGAATGGTCTGTCAACTGGAAACTAAATCTAACCCTTGTATGCAATAATTTTGATTTCTTTATATTTTCCATCCCTCTTGTAACTTGGCTGTAGGGCTAGGATTCAAGAAGACATGACCATTTTTACCTCTAATAACCTAGCAGTGGGGTAGGCTTCCAGCAGACAAGTTCATGTTACAGTCTATATACATGATTTATTTTGATCAACTAAATATCATGCTGCCCTTTGTATTAAATTCATACACCTGTTATTTCAACCTCTGAATAATGATTAAACGAATCAACAAATACACAAGTTTTATCTAAACTCCCCAGCATGTGATGTAGGCAGTCCTCTGTTTATTGATTTTAGGTCTAAATATGAGCTTCAAGAATTTCTGAAGCCTAGCTTGCGGATTTCATCAAAGCCAACGAAGCAATCCCTTTCAGCCTCAGATGGTTTTGGGAGTTCAAGTCAGAAATCTGTAAGTTCTTGTTTGTTTGTATGGACATGCACCAAATTTTGTATTGGCAGAATGAAAATTGTTTTTCTTTTTGATAAGTTAGAAAGACTCTAAACTATTTGTGATTTCTCATGCAAGTTTACAGTGGTTTACCAGGGTTTGTAGTTAGCTAGTATTACATTAAGAGGACTTGAGTGGTTTTTTCAAATGATAGAAGAATCATTAATTTCTCTCTGCTTAGGTCATGACTTCTATGCAGCTAATATTGAACTTTCTCACAGGAAGGCATGGTGGAGTTCATTGGAATCTTGAAGATTACAGTTTTGAAAGGGACAAATTTAGCTGTCCGAGACATGCTCTCAAGTGATCCTTATGTTATTTTGACTATTGGGCAACAGGTTAGTTATTCTCTACTATGGGGACACACAATTTCAATGAGGAATTATTGACTTAATTAGTTATGGAGAATTTGTCTCATGTCCAAATGAAGAAAAGGTAGACTTAATCTTTGTGACTCTATTTCTTCTTTGGCTCTCTCTGTTTTCCTTCTTTTACTTATAATGCCTCAGCTCCTATTAGCTATATGAACTTGCTAGACTGCCTAACCAATTATAACCACCTAGGTTTATTTTACTAGTTGTGTTGTCGTTCATTTATGTGTTCAATGAGTATTTTCTTTTATATATTCTGTATCCCTACTTGTGCATACACTAATTTTGAGGAAGATTGTAGAACCAAGTGTTGAATCATGCCGGCTTTTTCATACCTCAGTTCTTTCTTTCTCTCTCATGCTTGGCTCTTTGGTTCCTAGAAAGCACAAACAACTGTGATGAGGAGCAATTTGAATCCAGTTTGGAACGAAGACCTCATGCTTTCTATTCCTCAAGATTATGGACCATTAAAGCTGTAATAGTTTTCCTTCCATCTTCTTTTTACAATCATGATTTATTTTCAAATTAATACAACTTTTGGTTATTTGACTATAATAATATTTTGACTTTTAGTAATTAACTATCAATTCAACAACTTTTGGTCCCTTGGTTTTGCCAAATTGACTAAATTCAGTCCAAAATACCCTATTCTCACCAAACTTCACCCTTCTTCATATTAGGACATTTCAAACATTTTAGACTGAATTTGTTAGTTTGAAAAAGTTGTAAGATCAAAAAGTGGTTGAACTGATAGTCGATGACTAAAAGGGAAATGTTATTATAGTCAAAAGTGGAATTAATTCTTTTTTTTTTTTTACAATTTCATACCGGACTTTTATATTTTGTGACAATTATATCAATTTATACTATTCTTCCCAAAAAAAATTTGACATGATCCGATCATGTTGAGTTAGCTATTAGTTGACAAGCAAATTATTTTTTAAAAATTACATCAAATCAGCTAAAGGTCTAATAACAAATGGAATAATTCAAACCTCTACACAATGTAATAATTA
>CP025653.1:19727603-19745162 GCA_003576665.1 Ipomoea trifida
CAAAATTCCAATTTAGTTTTGTTTTTTCCCCATTTTTTTGCTCTATTCCCGTTGAATTTTTGTTAGTTTTCGAATTTTTTATTTGGACAATTATTTGCTTGAAATTTCAGTTTTCTGAAACGGTTTGGTGGTGATTTGGGCTATTTTTTCTAACTACATTTTGTGAAAGTTTGGAGCTTAATTGTTGCACTGCAATTCTTATGCTTCTATTAGCGTGGCTAAATGCTGACATGCTTTTTATGTGGGTTTGTTTTGGAATAGATGTGATGTTTTTGGTCTTGAATTATGCATCTTACTAACTTATGCTTTGTGGTGAGAAGCAGCTTTATTGGATGGCAGAAGCATATTGGCAGAGCCATGAGCAAAAATCCATCCGGGCTTAGTAGGCCAGCTTCCAGTATGAGCTTTTACTGTTTTTTGAAATTATGTGCATGATCAATTGTAATGTTGTCCTAAAATGAATTCTAACTGGTTGTGATTTTTACAACCAAGCTCCCCAAATTGCATGGCTGGGGCACAATGTAACCAGTTTACTGTCATTTTAGAAAGTTCTCCTTTTATAAGAAGTAGCAATATCATGGATACTAAATGGTTGAGAAATAATGGGAACAAAATATAAAGAACTTGGCACTGGAGCCATCCATCTGTTGTCGGAAGGTGCCACAGAAATTATTAAATTATGCCAGTGAAAGCTTGCATATAAGGTTTTTATTTAGTCTCTGGATTCATTTTGACAGCCACTTCTAGTGTGCAAATGTTCTTGTAATATTCTATGCTTTGGAGTTATAGCTTATACACTTCACGTACTGAAATTCATCCAATTATGCTTTTCTAATTCTTTTATGTAACAGAAGAAGACAGAATCATTGTTAGGGGGAACATACGAGAACGATTTAAAGTTGGCTTAAGTGAAATTATGTCCAGATATTGCAGAAGCTTGCTACAAATTCAGAAAATTCTACTTATTGTAGGAAGTAATCTTTGCTCTCCATTGCCGTGCTCATTTAAAGTGTGCTTGTGGAAGTTGGAAACAGAGCAATTCGTACGGTCAATTTCACAGAATGAGTAATCAAGTTTTTGTGTGAATTCCTCCATTTCTCCAACCATTTTACAATTTTTACAATTTTACTAACTTATTTCTAATAAGAATAAGTTTTCTGTTTGTCCATGTATTCAAACAGGTAAAAGAAGATTAAACGACCTTTTGCGCCAAAGTGATAATCGTGTATGTGCTGATTGTGGTACTCCTGACCCTAAATGGGCGTAAGTTCCTGTACCTGATGCCTCCGACTTTGTTAATTTGTACACACACAGCACATGTATGCATGTATGTATATGTATAATGTGAATATTATTTTTTATTGTTATATATTTTTAATGCATATAAATGTCCCTGTTTCCTGCAAATAGAAAGAAAGCTTATTGCTACTTCACTGTAAGTGAAAGGCAACCTAGCTTCTACTGTAATGGGTTTGCTCATAGGCTCAATGTTTTGTACAGCACATACTTTTGTGTAATACTTAGGACTGGCCAATATTTATAATTGGATAGAGTATAAGGGCGTCAATGTATCCTACTCTGATCTCTATGAAATTTCTCATAAGTATTGATGGAGAATTTAACATATGAGAACAGAGGCTGGAATATTAAACAACTGATTCTAGTGTCTATCATATTTTGCCAATAATATACTTGTATATCGTATATGGAGATAGTCATGATAGTAATGATTGCCCTACCTTCATGAATATCCTATATGGTTACAAACATCTGCAATGACTAGAGGACATAGCTAGATTCTCCACTTTTCTTCTGTTAGACATTATACATGGTAGGATTATATTTAGCATGGTATTAGGGATTAATGTGCATATTCTTAGGGATTGAATTCCGATCCTTACCTTAGTTAGTATATATCTTCTTGTATAAATATGTGTATTCTTGAGTCTGAAATATATGAAAAACATACAGAGTTCTCAATTTAACATCTTCAAATATGAGTTCTATCATCTCTTTATCCAGGATGTCAAATGACACCATTATTTTTATGTCTAAATGCATGCATGACTATGAAGAGCATTGAAGTGTAGCTCAAGGGAATTTGGAGTTTCTTTATTAATCATCTACACTGGATTGCAATGGAGGCATTTTGACACACACTTTCTGGTGTTTTTGCGTGTGTTCTGTGTTTGCTTTGATGCTTATATTATTTTCTTCACTTCTAGATCGGCCAATATTGGAGTATTTATATGCTTAAAGTGCTGTGGTGTGCACAGAAGTCTTGGCACACATATCTCAAAGGTAAGTTTCATTGTGCTGCTCCATTTTCCTCATTTCCTTCCTTCTAGAATTGAGAATATAATAAAAAGTGGATGACATGCCATGCAACTGACTAGCATAGAAACATGTGGTATGCCTTATGTATACATGCTTTTCTTGATGGTGAAGTTTGATGTGATTATGCACCTTAGTTTGATAGTGTGTTTCTTCATTTTGACATATTTATTCCATGTTAATAAGGAAAGATGCCTTTGCAGTGTAGACAGTTTATGCAGACATTTACTTTTTCTACGGAGTGTTTTTTTTTTTACCTGCTGGCTGAATATTAGCTGCAAGCTACCTAGATGGGATATTCTGATGCATTTTTTAGAGGTTATGTTAAATAGTATTAATCAGTTTTCTTTTCATATATAGATCAGAGTGTCCAGTTCTGTTATTATAACTGGGGAGGAAGATGGAGAGGAAGTAGAAGTAGAAGTAGAATAGAATGAGTTTTTATGAGTGTGTTGGGTTGAGCCACCCCTGGATACAAGTTTTAGTCATAAATGATATTAAAAATAAGAGTATATGTAGAGTGGTAAATGGAAACTGTTGTAAATACTATTTGTCTATTTGAATAATTTTCAGTAAAATCTGAGTACAATTTCTGAATGCCAAGTAGCAGAGTAATGGCCAATTGTTAGAAAAATTGAATCCTATTACAAGTGTTGAACTAATATTTATATAAGAATGTCCCCGGGAATAATAAAGGTCAGCAGACAAATTAATTAACTGACAGAACCAAGGTGACTTCTTGCTTCATGTGCGACATGAGGCTCCAGGTGTGAACACATTAGTTGCCATTAATGCTGTCTGAATTGCTCCCAAGTTAATAGGCTTCCAGGTCTGGCTGTGCCAATAACTTGATAAATGTGCCTGGCCAAATTGGGCTAGGCACCATTATTCCATCAAATCATAAATATGACCTGACACTCATATTTGGTGCTTTCAATTTATTCATGTCAGGATTTTTTTACATACTAATAGTGCAATCTGGAAAATTTGTGAATTCATTCTTCGACCTTTCTTTTTATGAACTCATAAGCATTAAATTTGGCTATAGCTTTAGGTTGTACTTTATTTATCCTTGACCTTACAGAAACACATAATTCAGTCCCTTTCTTCCACCTTCAGATCCCCTTTTCACTTCATTTTGTGGGAAACTGGGACCAAACATAGTTCCTTTTTTGACCTAATAGATGTTAAAAGTTGAAGCCTTCTTTTTTCGGGTGCTTCCATTGATGTGCTGGGCATGCGTAACGTAAACAACTTAACATTACAAAGATTGGTTGTTCAGCTTAGGATTTGATTTTTTGAGAACTAAAGATTCTCCTTGGGGGTACCTCAACCCAAAGTTACAAACAAGAGAACATCAAAAGCTGGTACAAGAAAGCCCCAAAACTAACTCATATTAAGTCAATCCAAAACATCAAATAAAGAAAGGTTATTTGCTTGTAGGAACCCTGTGAAACCAGAGAAATAAGATATGCTCAAAGCCTCAAATAAGTCATTACATTTATAACCTTTGAAGTAGCACCTGTCTTTCTTCCCAAAGTATCCAATTTAAGATGATAGGAGCTATGCTTCATGTTTTTTTCCCCTTCTTCCCGATCTGCTTAGGATTATTGGTTATATATTAAGTCACCTCCTAACTGAAGCTGACTAATCTAGATCCCCCAAGATTCTACTTACAGAGTATACTTTTACATTTCAAGCAAGGTGTGTCATTAATAAGGCTCTGTTTCCTTCCCTTGTGAATATGAATCACAGAAATATGCAATTCTAAGTTTATATATATATTTTTTCCTTCTCCATCTTAGAACTGCAATGCTGCAGGTTTTGTCTGTGACTCTAGATGAGTGGAATGATGATGACATTGATTCAATGGTTGAGGTTGGAGGAAATGCATCTGCAAATTCAATTTATGAAGCTTATATCCCTGATGGGATTTCAAAGCCTAGACCAAATGCAAGTCACGACCAGCGTTCTTCATTTATCAGGTGTCGTTGTTGATGCATCTTTACTTTTGCTGCACTTGTAATGCATGTCTTCATTGGGTTTCAGCCCTTCCTAAAATTGGACTCTTGAATGGTTTGTCAACTGGAAACTAAATCTAACCCTTGTATGCAATAATTTTGATTTCTTTATATTTTCCATCCCTCTTGTAACTTGGCTGTAGGGCTAGGATTCAAGAAGACATGACCATTTTTACCTCTAATAACCTAGCAGTGGGGTAGGCTTCCAGCAGACAAGTTCATGTTACAGTCTATATACATGATTTATTTTGATCAACTAAATATCATGCTGCCCTTTGTATTAAATTCATACACCTGTTATTTCAACCTTTGAATAATGATTAAACGAATCAACAAATACACAAGTTTTATCTAAACTCCACAGCATGTGATGTAGGCAGTCCTCTGTTTATTGATTTTAGGTCTAAATATGAACTTCAAGAATTTCTGAAGCCTAGCTTGCGGATTTCATCAAAGCCAACGAAGCAATCCCTTTCAGCCTCAGATGGTTTTGGGAGTTCAAGTCAGAAATCTGTAAGTTCTTGTTTGTTTGTATGGACATGCACCAAATTTTGTATTGGCAGAATGAAAATTGTGTTTTCTTTTTGATAAGTTAGAAAGACTCTAAACTATTTGTGATTTCTCATGCAAGTTTACAGTGGTTTACCAGGGTTTGTAGTTAGCTAGTATTACATTGAAGAGGACTTGAGTGGTTTTTTCAAATGATAGAAGAATCTTTAATTTCTCTCTGCTTAGGTCATGACTTCTATGCAGCTAATATTGAACTTTCTCACAGGAAGGCATGGTGGAGTTCATTGGAATCTTGAAGATTACAGTTTTGAAAGGGACAAATTTAGCTGTCCGAGACATGCTCTCAAGTGATCCTTATGTTATTTTGACTATTGGGCAACAGGTTAGTTATTCTCTACTATGGGGACACACAATTTCAATGAGGAATTATTGACTTAATTAGTTATGGAGAATTTGTCTCATGTCCAAATGAAGAAAAGGTAGACTTAATCTTTGTGACTCTATTTCTTCTTTGGCTCTCTCTGTTTTCCTTCTTTTACTTATAATGCCTCAGCTCCTATTAGCTATATGAACTTGCTAGACTGCCTAACCAATTATAACCACCTAGGTTTATTTTACTAGTTGTGTTGTCGTTCATGTTATGTGTTCAATGAGTATTTTCTTTTATATATTCTGTATCCCTACTTGTGCATACACTAATTTTGAGGAAGATTGTAGAACCAAGTGTTGAATCATGCCGGCTTTTTCATACCTCAGTTCTTTCTTTCTCTCTCATGCTTGGCTCTTTGGTTCCTAGAAAGCACAAACAACTGTGATGAGGAGCAATTTGAATCCAGTTTGGAACGAAGACCTCATGCTTTCTATTCCTCAAGATTATGGACCATTAAAGCTGGTAATAGTTTTCCTTCCATCTTCTTTTTACAATCATGATTTATTTTCAAATTAATACAACTTTTGGTTATTTGACTATAATAATATTTTGACTTTTAGTAATTAACTATCAATTCAACAACTTTTGGTCCCTTGGTTTTGCCAAATTGACTAAATTCAGTCCAAAATACCCTCATTCTCACCAAACTTCACCCTTCTTCATATTAGGACATTTCAAACATTTTAGACTGAATTTGGTTAGTTTGAAAAAGTTGTAAGATCAAAAGTGGTTGAACTGATAGTCGATGACTAAAAGGGGAAATGTTATTATAGTCAAAAGTGGAATTAATTCTTTTTTTTTTTTTTTACAATTTCATACCGGACTTTTATATTTTGTGACAATTATATCAATTTATACTATTCTTCCCAAAAAAAATTTGACATGATCCGATCATGTTGAGTTAGCTATTAGTTGACAAGCAAATTATTTTTTAAAAATTACATCAAATCAGCTAAAGGTCTAATAACAAATGGAATAATTCAAACCTCTACACAATGTAATAATTATGTCCAAATTATTTTGCATTTGATAAATAAATTCTAAACTACTTTTTAAAATCTTTTATTTTAATAATGAATATCAATTTTCTTTAAATTTTTCAACATAATGTATCAAAGTGTTTGTGTGATACATTTAAAATTTTTAATCTAAAGTTCTAAACTCCCTAAAGTAATATTCATTGTTATACTAATTTAGGTTTAAACATTGTAGTCGTCAACTCAAGTAGAGTTTTTAAGGTCAGATAGACATAGTATAATTGGATAGGTTGAAGTGTCCCATGTTGCAGCTTTCCATAAACTTTAAAGCTGAGATTATTAGTATAATTGGATAGGTTGAAGTGTCCCATGTTGCAGCTTTCCATAAACTTTAAAGCTGAGATTGCATGCATACTTGATGTCCTTGAAATGATTGTATATTTTTCTTCTCACCCATCTATTTAGGTGAGTGGTTGGTTGGTCATATGGTCTCATTATACTTATTGCATTTTAAAAGTTCCATGGACTCGTGTATAACTACATCACCACTTTAACAAACCTTCTAACTTATATCGTTTCAGGAAGTTTATGACTATGACACGTTTTCTGCTGATGATATAATGGGTGAGGCCGAGATCGATATTCAGTCTCTGATAACTTCTGCAATGGCATATGGAGATCCCGGAATGTTCAGTGATATGCAAATAGGAAAGTGGCTGAAATCAGATGACAATGCACTGATCGAGGACAGTCCTGTAAACATTATCGATGGGAGGGTGAAACAAGAAATAAGGCTCAAGCTGCAAAATGTAGAATCGGGCGAACTTGATCTAGAATTAGAGTGGATGCCTCTTGATCATTAGGTGTATATAGATTGTTTTGTTTTGACTTCCCATTTTCATTTGTCATTTTTAATAAATGTTTTGCATGGATTTTGATTCTGAATTACTGCACCATGTTGTTGTACACTTATTTTTTTTTACGAAACAATGCAGTAGAGGCTTTTCATCTCCGGTCTTTGTATATTGATTGCCTAAACGATGCACCATATATGCTATACAACGAAGGAGAAGATGCCACATCACTAAAAAAATAATATTGACCATTTTTTTTTTCTCGAATTGTTGGATTACAAATGAGCCTCATAAGGGTATTTATACTCATTCCATCCCATGGATGGTGGAGATTTACTAAATCCTACCATAGGAATTATTCTCTAGAACACTCCTCCCTAAACCTCTACACAGACCTAAGGTTCTACAAGGTTATATAGAATATTCCATACATCTCTACTACTAGTGTTATATACATGCTTTTAGAAAATTTTATAAACTATGGGAAACTATGTGAAAGTCTAAGAAAAGTCTAGAATGATGTAATAATGTATAGCAAAGGTGCACGGGCATTACACAATGCTCTATAGTTGTTTTTTTTGTTTAAATAAATATATTAAATCAAAATCAGGTTCACGAAAAAATTATAGGGAAATGAACAATAATTGCATTTATTCACAATTCAAATAGAGTACCATGATTTACAAGAACAACCACAATGAACAAGGATCTACCCGGAATTTTATGAGAAATTTAGAGCATTGGACCTTTCCCAAATGCAAAGAAAAGAAAAGCCCTGGCAGCTTCCTAATACTCACAAATCCAAAATTATTGTGGCAATTCAAGGTCCGGTCTGCTATCAAGTGCTTGAGCCGTTGAATCATCTGGAAACGCATCAGGATAAGTAGCCAAGATCTTGGCCTTCATGCTCCTAAATATTCCAGGAGAGAAGCAAGTAAAACTGATTTTCATAATGACATTCCCCAAAAAATTTAATACTCTGTATATTACAGCATCAAGTTATGGTCTTCAACATGCAACTACAACTATATAGTCTATGATACAAGATGCACAGTAATTAAAAGGTTTTAAAATACCATTGCATATCAAAGCTCCTAATCGTTTGAGCATACCATTGCTATTGAGCATCAATATTATAGAACATCACATTTTCAAGAAAAAGTTTGGAGTAAAGTGAAATCCAAAGATTTAGATCTTCTATCTGGTTATAGTTCAAACCATATAAAGATCCTCTTGGAGGCAATAAGCAAACTCAATCATCAGTTAGAAGAAACTATGATTATTACTCCGTAGTCTATAATGGATAATATACTATAGCTACAGCTAAACAAACACGTGAATTTCTTAGTAGTACAGTCTGCGAGCAGGAAACATGAGCACAAATGAAAGAAAATAACGCCTCATTAAACTGAAAAATTCTTAAAATAAATGAAAATGATGAGATGCTGAAATCCAATTCGCAACTTGCAACTACCTGCCGTATGCATCTAAATGGGTTACTCTATGTGAGCTATACCTTGCTCCTATATGGTGTACCCGGCCCATTTTAACCATCCACTATTACACTGTATTAGATGCAAAAGAACATACCTCAACTTCTGAAATATGTAATCAAGGTCCGACTTCATAGTTTTCAAGAGGCGTGTATTTCTGGAGAAATCAGCAGAGACCTCAGCAAAACAATGCTCTGAATAATCATTAAAGTGGGAAAGAACTGCATTGCTGTCCTGCAACCGTCCCAATCTGCACTTCCAAAGTCATAGTTTTAAAAATCAAAAGTATCATGGAAAAACAAACAAGAACAGGAAACAGATCATTTACAAGACATTGGCCAGATTTACAGTTAAAATGCTAGCTATTAAAACATTGAGAAACAGTAGCTGGGGAAAAGTCCAAACGCATTTTGCCAAGTTTGTACACAAAAAGACTCATTTTCCACCTCATAATACACTGTAGCTATTCAGCATAACATTCTTTACTAGTAAGCTTTGAGCAGGTCATGGTAAGAGCCTAAGAAAGGTCATTTTGAATTTTGTTTATTGAGTTGTTTCCATCATTCCTATATCATTAATTAATGCAGTGTATACCGATCAGTGGAACCTTAATTCATCAAAACTTGACATTACGATCATAGTGAACAAAAAAAAAAGTATAAGCCTCTAGACAAATCCCAGGAAGAAGAATTAACGAAAAATAACTAAATAATAAACTTCAAACGCATAAAAGATATGGGGGGTTGAAGAAAAGTACTCCTACATAAGAAGCTGCAACTGCTTGAGAGAATCCAAATCATGGGAATCAATTAGGGTTTTGACCTCTGTGGATATCTCTTCCGACGCCGTTTTGATTGATTCTTTCTCCCATTCCTCCATCACATTCCTCTTCTCAATCTCAGTTGTGAGAGGGAGAGAGGGAGCCATACACTCATAAACAAACAATGTTGGGCTTTTTACTAGTAATGGGCTTAATTTAATAAAACTGGCCTTTAATCAAATGATCGTCCTGACAAGTGACAACCCAATCATTATTGTGTGGTACACACATCTGTGTGAATCATACTATCAAATAATGCACATTTAATATAAAAATAATGTATATTCAGTATAAAAATAATGTACATTATATTCAGGGGATGTACATTATTTATGTATTGAATGTACATTATTTTTATAGTATAATGTACAAAAATAATGTACATTCAGTACAAAAATAATGTACATTTAGTACATTAAAAATGTACATTTTATTATGGTCCACACAATAATTTGCCGTGACAACCCATTCTAAGCCCAAAAATAAAACCCAACAAAAAGAATTTGACAAATTATTGTGTGAACCATAACAAAAAGTATATTTTTAAGGAAAAATGGTCAAATAGACCCTCAAACTTTACCCAAAAGTGCAATTAAGCTTTCAAACATTCAAAAAGTTCAATTAAACACACGAACTTGTCATTTTGGTGCATTTAAACCTATATGACCGGTTGTTCCACGTGAACAACCGGTCATAATTTTTTCGACGAACATTCCGATGGCCAGTGGCCAAAATGTTCATCCCCGACCAACGCGTCTTCTGATGACCGCACTGTTTGTCTTCTCCAATGGAGAATTGGAGAAGACGAACTAGTGTGTTCGGAGAAGTTTGTTTTCTCCAATGGAGAATTGGAGAAGATGAACAGTATGGTCACAAAGAAGACGACCATTGGTCGGGGATGAACATTCTAGTTGTCAGGCACCGGAATGTTCGTCGGAAAAATTATGACCGGGTGTTCACCTGGAACAACCGGTCATATGGTTTTAAATGCACCAAAATGACAAGTTTGTGTGTTTAATTCAACATTTTAAATGTTCGAGGGCTTAATTGCACTTTTGGATAAAGTTTGAGTGACCATTTTCTCTATTTTTAATATACTGAAAGTAAATTATTTGTGTACTAAATGCAAATAATGTACTTTTTTTTTTTTTAATGCAAATAATGTACTAAATTATTTGTGTGTTCTCTATTTGACCATTTTCTCTATTTTTAATATACTGAAAGTAAATTATTCGTGTACTAAACCCAATAATTGATCAGAAAGCTCGTTCAAGACGCTTTCAGAAACCACAAATTTGATTCTCAGAGGATGCTAAAACCCTCTGTTCAATTCGACACAAAGCCAGAAAACCAGCAAACGGTAGAGCTTGTGGACGATGTAGAAAGAGAAGAGGAAGAAAGAGGTGGGCGAGTATGGAGAAAAAGACCGTGAGGAAGAGAGACAAGCGGAAGTGCTTTGCCGGATGGGAATTTAAGTCGCCGAAATCCGTTGCCGCCGCAGATCTTGAGGCAACAGTGAAGTCGATTTGCAATTCGCAAAGCAAAAAGGTATACACAGTAGCGGGCAAAGGCCATTTGGGTTCATTTTTGGATCACAAAAGTGAGTACAATTGATGGAGATAATCTAGACAGAGTCATTCAGCAGCTTGCTTCGCCGGAAAACCATTTCTCCACCTGATCATCAGAAACGGGTGGTGGCAACGGCGGAAAAGATTGGGCGTTTCTTCTTTGTTAATGGAGATCGGAGTTAAGAGATTTGTTCCGATTGTTCCTTGTTGACTTGTAAATCGGTCCAGATGGGAATTTACGTGCAGCGGCGGATCTTTAGTACGAAATGAAGAGAGGGGGAGGGCTGAAGAGCACAAAGACCAAATTACCCATGCTTAATCGGACTACATGCCGGAGAACGGCCGGATGGTGTTATGTGACCAAAAATAATTAATTTTAGGGACCAAATTGATGAATACGAAGTTAAGAAACTACATTGACAGTTTGAAAATAATTGAGGGACCAAATATGTGATTTACTTTATCTTTATTGTAAAAGTACATAAATTTAGTGGACTGAATAGGAAATTGTTTACCACATCACATATTATTAACTTACACGCATTAGAAAGAGAAAACTACAAACTTTGCACGAACATATTCAAGTATCCGTTCTGAATAGTCACTACAACATAGGAAAACAACAACAGAAGCTATAAATGCTACAATATATGATGCTATAAAACTCCACAAAAATGTCTCTTTGAATGGATCACCATTCTCTATAATTGGCTCTGAAGATGGTTTAATGCTAGAGCTGTTGTTGCGGCTTTCTCCAAACAGTTGTCCACAAAGTAAAGGGTTACCTTCATAACTGCTGTTGTCGAATGTTGAGAACTGATTTTTGTCTGGTATTTTCCCTGATAAATTGTTGAATGCCACAGAAAATATTGACAAAAAGTGCAATTCTATCAAATCTTGAGGTATTTGGCCATTCAATCTATTGTGAGAGAGGTCCAAACATTCTATTTGCTTTAAGTTGGAAAATGTAGTTGGGATAGAGCCTGTGAAGTGATTGTTTGATAAGTTCAAGGTGTGGATATCACTCAAGTAGCCGATCTCATGAGGAATTGGACCAATAAAATTGTTGAAGGAAAGATCAATTCCAGACATATAGTTCAGTATGTTTCCTTTGTATAATTCAGACCTACTCTTTGTTACAAATTCCACTTCTTCTTCCTCAAATGAACCCGTATAATCGGACTCCAAAATTCTGTCTATTTGTTCATACGAGTATGCTCTCGGATACCAAACAATGGCCCATCGGTACGCTACATTAGACTCAAACTTGTCATCAAAGGTTGTTTTGCTCCCAAACAGTACTTTATGCAGGCAAGAAGGCAAAACCGAAGAAAGATGATTTGAGGAAAGATCAAGAATGCTAACATTCCTAAGGTCACAGAGTTGGGGAGGGATAGAACCTTCGAATTGATTCCCACCAAGGAGAAGAAACCTTAAATTTGAGAGAGAACTTATCCAACTAGGAAGTTTGCCAGATAAGTTATTATCTCTCATGTCTAGTGTCACAAGTGAGGAAGCTTCAGACAAAAGTTTTGGTAGAAATCCAGTAAATCCATTGCCATGCAAATGCAAGTATCTCAGTGATGAGACTTCCAAACAAGCAGGTATGGTCTCAACAAGTTTGTTCTTTGACAAGTCTAAAAAGCTCAGTTCCTTCACCTTGCAAAAACTCATTGGTATAGCACCTTGTAGAAAATTATTAGACAAACTAATTGAGCTGAGTTGTGAAAGGTTTCCAATCCACTCAGGAATTTCGCCTGTGAATGAGTTGTTGCTCAAATCTAAGAATTCCAACCTCATGCTATTTAATAAGCCACGAGAGAGCTCACCCGAAAAGCGGTTGTTTTCCAAACGCAAATACGTAAGTCTACTCAGGTTTGAATTTGTAGGAAGAACTTGACCTTGCAAATTGTTGTTTTCTAACATCAAAAATTGCAAGCTGATACATCCCTGGCCAAATTCTTCCGGCAGTTCTCCGGATAAATTATTGTTTGACAAGTCTAGCACCCACAATTGTGTCAATTTCCCCAAAGAGGGAGGAATACCACCTTGTATTGCATTCATAGACATGTTCAAAAAGCCCAGATTTGGGAAAAAACCACCTATAGAGTATGGAAGTACCCCTTGGATTTGATTCATAGAAACATCTAGCCAATTGAGATATTCATTCTTTGATTGATGGTTGTTGTATGTAAAAGGTCCGGTTAGGGAATTGTGTGCAAGGCTGAGAAATTCCATATTTGTGTTATTGATGAGCAACCAGGTTGGAAATATTTCTCTCACCCCTGTATTTCTAAGGTCAAGGACTCTCAACTCACGTTGCTTTAACAGGAAACTAGGTAGATTCCTGTCAGGCTCATTGAGTTTACAGTTGGCTAATTGAAGTACTTTGATCTGAGGTTGCAGAATCCAATGTGGGTTTTCTGTATCTACTGTCAAGTTACTACTAATGTTGTCAAGTTCAAAGATCTCAAGTTTGGAATTGTTTCCCAATGAGCTGAACGAGAAAGAACCTTCAAAGTAGTTGTAGGAAAGGGAGAGATACTCAAGTAAATTCAGAGTAGAAAAAATGGCAGAAGGAAGTGTTCCAGTCAAGTAATTTGATTGAAGATTAAGGACACGAAGGGATGTCAAATTGCGAAGACATAAAGGTATTCTTCCTTCAAAACTATTGGATCCCAAATCCAACTCTTGAAGGTTCCTCAACTTGCAGATGCCTGCAGAGTTACAAGTTAGAGCTAATAAGAAAGTACTGAAAATAATAAAATTTTAACCCCTTCAACACACACACACAAAATTCTTATTTTATTTATATATATTGTTTAGAACTTGGGAAACGGAATACTATTCAAGTTGGGATTAGGGATGGCAACGGGGCGGGCCCATTCCCGTCCCCAGCAATGAATGGAAAATAACCCCATCCCCGGCCCCGCGGGGAATTAGGCGGGGACGGGGATTCTCTGTCCCCGCAGGGAATTAAGTAGGGACAGGAATTCTCGTCCCCGGTCAATTCTTACTCAAAATTTTAAATTAATGTAATTTTAATTTTGAAAATTAAAATTTTCATTTTAAAAAATTATATATATATATATATATATGTTCAAATGTGGCCGCGCCTTCCCGTGCGGTTGGTACGGTTCGCACCACTCAATGTTAGAAAATGCACCACTCAATATTAGAAAATGCACCACTCAGTGTTAGAAAATACACCATAATGAAAATACACAAAAACACCATAAAACACAGCACACATCCAAAATAATGCACCATAACTCTCCTGCCCCTAATGGTGCAATTGTTAACACTGTGTGGTGTATATTTGCATACCTAGTGGTGTGTTTTTTGGTGATGCGTACCTAATGCTGCATATTTGTGTGGTGCATTTTCTAACATTGAGTGGTGTATATTTGTATACCTATGGTGAGGCCGCGCACTGACTGCACGTTAAGGGGCGACCACACCTGATTATGACTATATATGTTTGTGTGTGTGTGTGTGTGTGTGTGTGTGGCCGCGCCTTCCTGTGCGGTCGGTGCAGTTTACACCACTCAATGTTAAGAAATACACCATACAAATATGTACTATTAGGTTCACATCACCAAAAAACACATCACTAGGTATTAAAAAATACACTACACAATATTCAGAAATGCACAATTAGAAATAAGGGAGTTATGAGGTGTTTTTATGCATTTTCATTGTGGTGCGTTTCTTAATATTGAGTGGTGCATTTCTTAACATTGAGTGGGGTAAACCGCACCGACCGCACGGTAAGGCCACATTTGAACAGAAATATATATATATATATATATATATATATATATATATATATATATATATATATATTTTTGAGGCGGGAAGGGGTATCCCCTTCCGCGACGAGGAACTTTACAAATTCCCCGTCGTCCCTGTCCCCGACGGGGACGGGAATCCCAAATGGGACGTGGCACATTGCCATCCCTAGTTGGGATGGATTCAATGAGAAAGGATATCCACAACTAACACACACAAATACATACGATTAATGATATGAATTACCTCCATCTGTCAATGAGCCATTTAGATAATCATTGTGGCCGAATGACAAAAACTTCAAAGAGGTTAAGGACCCAAGGGATTGTGGAATTTTTCCGCTCAGTCCATTATAAGCAAAATTGAGCAGCTCCAGATGTTTCAAAGTTGTTAACTCTACGTACAGAAATAGGTGGATTAATATTGTGTTATGCAATAAATTACAATGCAATAGCTAGACAGACCATCCATGCATGAAAATGAATTATAATAATAATATTTGACGCACCTTCAAAGTGAGACCGCGTATAGATCCAGTTGCTTTCCATATTAAGGGTCCTAAGTGAGCGCAGTAAACCTAAACTTGGAATTTCATCAAACCAATTGCGACTTAAATCCAAAACCTGCAACTTGCTTAAATTTAGTACTCCGTAGAATCCTCGTATGTTATTATTAACTAAGCTCAGATTCCGTAGTTCCCGGAATGGAAGAAATAGCGAAGTATTTAGCAAAATAGAATCTGCAGGTCTCCATAGCCTAAGCCTAATATGGGCAAGGGAGAGTTGGGTGATATGGTGATTGGATAGGTCACACTTAACCCTTTCCCACATGCAGCAATCCTTTTCTTCTTCATCCCAAGAAGGAAGGAGGGTGGTTCCGTTTGGATACTTAAACACATCGTCTCTTAGTCTCAAAAGTGCTCTTCTTTCTTCTACCTCACACCCAACACTTCCATCCCCACCCTGCACCTCAACTACTACCACACAGCTTAACAATAATATCCCCAAACAAAACACACAACCACGATTCTCCATACTAATTATAATATTACAAGACCCAATATTTTAATTCTATATATATAGTACCTAGCTTCAATTCCATGTGTTTGATTCAATGCTAGCTTCGTTCTGTACTGTCTTTTAAAAGTTGGAAAATTCACAAAACTTTCTCTTTCTTTGATTTTTCTTTGAGGTTGACAACTGATAGTAGCTAGCGGAAATTCATTCCAATACTTTAAAACAGTTTGTAAGCTGATAGATTCAACTTTAAAATTGTTTTACTTAACTAGTGATTTGAGCGTGGTAATTCTAAGCTTGCTACCTATTTTATTTAGGAGGAATGACTGAAATAGGAAAATATGTATATACATTGACAAAAATATGAAGATTTTAAAACATATACTATTTTGAGAAAAATTCATTAGGGAGATGCTCCCAAATGAGTTTCTTCAAAAATGTTTAAAAAAAAATTTTTCTTTCGAAAAATATCTAGAGACGCAATACGAGAAACGCAGTTGTCACATGCGTTTCATCATTCCAACGTAGACGCCATTTAGACGCAAGTGGCACTTGCATCTTACATATAATGCTTGAGACGCAAGTACCACTTGCATCTCTAGATATTTTCCGAAATAAAAAGTTTTAAACATTTTTTAAGAAATTTATATTTTAAAATCTTCCTATTTTTGTCTATCCCTACACATTTCTTCCTATATCATTCATTTTCCCTTTTATTTACAAGCCGTGGCGGGATATTGGACTATTCTATGTGTGCATCAAATTTAAATTATTCTAACATTGAAAAAAAGTGAAAATTCAATTATTTAAAGTCCTGGGTTCCTAACAAGTCCTAATTGAAATCACATTCAATATTCCAAAAGAAGTATTTCTTAGTTTCAGTTTTGGTTTGTTTGAAAAGAAAAGTTATAAATTATAAGTGGTAAGAATTAAGCACTTATCACTATGTTAAAATTTATAATATAAGCGGTAAGAATTAAGCGCTTAACACTTTGTCTCTTAATTAGGCTGGTTCGGTGCAAACAGAGATTAGTTTAAGTATAGTATCGAGCGTAAATGTGTCTCTTATAGTTAAAACCTACTCAGGACGTACAACTCGATCGTAATCTAATAAAAAATCTATAATTAGTAGCAAATGCACAATTTTATTTTTTTGTACTTGTGTAGTAGTTACCAATTGTTAGGATTAAATGCTTACCACGACAAAAATTATAACTAGTAGAGAAAGCGTAAATTTATTTTGCTTATACTTACATAGCAATCAACGCCACGTTTCAATTGATTTAGTGGAGAGTATTACTTATGTAAATTTTCCTTTTTTTTTAAATAAGACTTCTGAAATTAAGCTGTTGGAACTAGTCAAATATGTCGATTGATTGACTCAGTCAAGTCTAATAATATTAATGACCTTCAACGACGAACGAATTAATTTAATTTGTTGACCCACACTCCACAGTCCACATCATAGGTTAGTCCAAACTCCAAAGTTATGCGTGTGACTCTTGTTAAGTTCAATGTTTAATTTACATGGTTTAGTGTTATTATTAGATAAATTTTTGGAGTTAATTCCACTTTTGGTCCTAGACTTATTGGGCGTTTGACACTTTTAGTCCTCCATAATAAAAATGGCCAGATTCTAGCCACGCTTTTTGGTCGTTGGACACTTTTAGTCCTCCGTGACTTTTGCCGTCTGCTGATCGTGAATTAGAAGGGCTTTTCAGTCTTTTTATGTTGTCTTGACCGT
>CP025653.1:19751740-19763576 GCA_003576665.1 Ipomoea trifida
TATTGGGGTTAAATTATAAATATAAAAATAGATTAGATATAAAATGTAATATATAATAATTAAATATTAAATATAAATATTATAATATATATATATATATAAATAGGTTAGGCCTGCGGGCTTGTAGGCTAGACTTTTAAATATAGGCCTAGGCCTTTTTAACTAAATAGGCTTTTAATTAGGCTTAAACCTGGCCTTTTTACTAAATAGGCTAGGCCATATTAGGCTCTAAGTAGGCTAGGCCGTAGGCCCCTATGAAGGGGCCTGGCCTATTCCCACCCCTACTTGGCAAGTAAGGGAGGGGGTCTCGACACTATAAAAGAGCCTTCTTATCTCCACTTTGGACATCACCTATTTGATCATTACATTACTCTTAGTCCAGTGGTGCATGGTCCTGACTCCCAACTCAGTTTCCAACCCACCGCTTGGGCTATAGTATTTATTATTTATCTATTATTTGGACCGTTGTCTCGGGTATTGTGCTCATTCTTCTGAGCCTCGTGTCCTGAACAATAATATTATCGACAAATGTCTGATTGTGACAAACAAATGAAAGTTAAGGATGTAATGTGACAAAAATAAAAGAATATATGGAACTATGTGACAATGTTACTGCTGGATTAATGGAAAACAAAATGGAGATTTTTATGAATTTTACTGATTTTTAAATAAAATAGACTAATTTAAGTTGGATGAAATCTTTTTTTTTTTATCAATTAAGTTATAAAAAAAAAAATAGTCGGTATTATTTAAAAATCAACAACAACCGGAGCGCACCGAAAATTTGCGCTGCTTTCAATCGTCAACTTCAAAGAAAAAGAAAGAAAGAGAAAGATGACAATTTTTCCATCAACTTGAGGAAAAATCGATCGAAGCATTGAATCAAACACTAAACCATATGCTGACTCCTAATATAAATATAATATATTGGTGCTATTGTTAGCATTATATAAATTCGGGATAAGGGTCAAATAGCCCCCTCTACTACTCAAGAAAGTTCAATTGGCACCCTGAACTCAAAAAACATTCAAATAGCCCCCTCAACTACTCAAAAAGTTCAATTAGCACCATGAACTCCAAAAACATTCAATTAACACCTCCAACTCTATAAAAAATTCATTTTCTAGTTTTTGTGTGTTTATATGAGTAACAATTTTAATTTTTTTTTAAATAAATTTTAAGCATAATTATTTAAATTTTTTTATTTTAAATAATTATTTATAAAAAAATTTATTTTACATATGTGTAAAACTTTTAATATAAAAAATGCTAATATAAAATAAAAAATGCTTACCATTTATGTTTAGTGGACTAATTTAATTCTAATTAATTTAAGCATTTTTAAAAATGTTTGTAAATTTAGTGCGAAAGTTAGAACCAGATTGTAAGCATATATGTGTAAGAACATTCTGCCAAAATTGGTTGTGGAAATGATTATAGTCAAAATAATAATTATTTATAAAAATTTATATTACATATGTGTAAAATTTACTATTGAACATTAAATTAATTAGTACGGAGTATTAAATTAGTCCACTAAACTTAAATGGTAAGCATTTTTAATTTTATATTAGCATTTTTGTATATTAAAAATTTTACACATATGTAAAATAATTTTTTAGAAATAATTATTTAAAATAAAAAAATTTAAATAATTATATTTAAAATTTATTTTAAAAAATAAAATTGTTACTCATATAAACACACAAAAACTAGAAAATGAATTTTTTATAGAGTTGGAGGTGTTAATTGAATGTTTTTGGAGTTCATGGTGCTAATTGAACTTTTTGAGTAGTTGAGGGGGCTATTTGAATGTTTTTTGAGTTCAGGGTGCCAATTGAACTTTCTTGAGTAGTAGAGGGGGCTATTTGACCCTTATCCCTATAAATTCAGATACATCCTTATCACTAAAATATATAATATTCCAACTTGTAACACTTCTCATTTTATTATTATTATTATTTCTTTAATAGCTATGGATAACCCTTGTATGTTTTGTTTATGGATATTGTTAAGCTTTGTGCTACTTCAGTTGCAGGCTAATGCAAATGTTGGGTGTGAGGAAGAAGAAAGAAGTGCACTCTTGAGACTAATGGATTATTAGACCAGATTTCCCGGTTCTTGATTTTTTTTTTTTTTTTTCTAAACCTTAATAGTAACTTGATAGTAGACACTGGAAACCATCTTGGATGCCTCAACCTCAGATCAAAATATTTAGATTATCGAATTGCAAACTCAATGAGCATAGTGGGAATCTACCTAGTTTCCTGTTAAAGTAACGTGAGTTGAGAGTCCTTAACCTTAGCCATACAGGGATGAGAGAAATATTGCCAACTTGGCTGCTCATCAACAACTCAAATATGGAATTTCTCAGCCTTGCAAGCAATTTCCTAACAGGTCCTTTTGCATGTAACCATCAAGCAAAGAATGAATATCTCGCCTCGTTAGATGTATCCATGAATCAAATCCAAGGGGTACTTCCACACTCAATAGGTGTTTCATTTCCAAGTCTGACCCTTTTGGACATGTCTATGAATGCAATACAGGGTGGTATTCCTCCCTCTATGGGAGAATTGCACAACTTTTACAACTTGACTTGTCAAACAACAACTTACTTGACACAACTGTTACAACTTCATTGGTTCAATTCCTCATGAGATCGGGTACTTGAGTAATATTCACACTTTGAACTTATCACACAACCACTTCACCGGCTCCATCCCAACTACATTCTCCAACTTAAAGCAGATAGAATGTTTGGACTTGTCTCACAATAGATTGAATGGCCAAATACCTCAAGAATTGGTAGAATTGAACTTTCTGTCAATATTTTCTGTGGCATTCAACAATCTATCCGGTAGAATAGAGACAAGAAGCAGTTCTTAACATTTGAAAACAACAGTTATGAAGGTAACCCTTGACTTTGTGGAATATATAATTGTTGGGGAAAAGCTGCAGCAACTATAGCATTGAGCCATCTTCAGAGTCAATTACAGAGACTGACCCGTTCAAAGATACATTTGTGTGGAGTTTTATAGCATCATATATTGTAGCATTTATAGCTTCCATTATTGGTTTCCTATGCTGTAGTAACCATTTAGAACCACTGCTTAGGTATGTGCAAGCAAAATCTAGCTAATTGTAGTTTTCTATTTCCAATTCGTGTGTAAATTAAATAACAGTTTATGCATGTAATGTGGTAATATAGTGTATGAATAATTGAGTATTTTGAATGGGTTGATATCAAATTGTTTTAACTTCAATAATTTGTTTTGTTTTAAGTCTCAGAAATTTAATTCGAAGTTACAAACAAGAGAACATCAAAAGCTGCTACAAGAAAGCCCCAAAGCTAACTCATTTTAAGTCAATCCAAAACATCAAATAAATAAAGGTTATGATAGGAGCAATGATTCTTGTTTTTCTTCCTGATCTGCTAACTGAAGCAGACTAAACTAGATCTCCCAAGCTTACAAAAAAATAGTTTCACATTTCAAGCAAGGTGTGTCAATCTGTCATTAACTTAGATTTATTGTAAAAGTACATAGATTTAGTGGACTGAACAGGAAATTGTTTACCACATTACATATTATTAACTTACACGCATTAGAAAGAGAAAACTATAAACTTTGCACGGACATACTCAAGTATCCGTTCTGAATAGTCAGTACAACATACGAAAACAACAGCAGAAGCTATAAATGCTACAATAAATGATGCTATAAAACTCCACAAAAATGTCTCTTTGAATGGATCATTATTCTCTATAATTGGCTCTGAAGATGGTTCTGTGCTAGAGGTAGTGCTGCAGCTTTTTCCCAACAGTTGTCCACAAAGTAAAGGATTACCTTCATAACTCATGTTTTCAAATGTTAAGAACTGCTTCTTGTCGGGTATTCGACCTGATAAATTGTTGAATGCCACAGAAAATATTGATAGAAAGTTGAGTTCTATCAATTCTTGAGGTATTTGGCCATTCAATCTATTGTGAGAGAGGTCCAAACATTCTATCTGCTTTAAGTTGGAGAATGTAGTTGGGATAGAGCCTGTGAAGTGATTGTTTGATAAGTTCAAAGTGTGGATATCACTCAGGTACCCGATCTCATGAGGAATTGGACCAGTAAAATTGTTGAAGGAAAGATCAATTCCAGACATGTAATTCAGTATGTTTCCTTTGTATGATTCGGATCTGCTTTTTGTTACAAATTCCACTTCTTCTTCCTCATCTAAAGCCGTATAATCGATCATCAAGAAAGGGCCCAATTGAAATTGAAATTGGAATTGGCTTTTATACTTGTATATGGCTCAGAATCCAAATTCCGGACCAATCATGCTGAACCTTGGCATCAAAGGTTGTTTTGCTCCCAAACAGTACTTTATGCAGGCAAGAAGGCAAAACCGAAGAAAGATGATTTGAGGAAAGATCAAGAATGCTAACATTCCTAAGGTCACAGAGTTGGGGAGGGATAGAACCTTCGAATTGATTCCCACCAAGGAGAAGAAACCTTAAATTTGAGAGTGAACTTATCCAACTAGGAAGTTCGCCAGATAAGTTATTATCTCTCATGTCTAGTGTCACAAGTGAGGAAGCTTCAGACAAAAGTTTTGGTAGAAATCCAGTAAATCCATTGCCATGCAAACAAGCAGGTATGGTCTCAACAAGTTTGTTCTTTGACAAGTCTAAAAAGCTCAGTTCCTTCACCTTGCAAAGACTCATTGGTATAGCACCTTGTAGAAAACTATTAGACAAAATTATTGAGCTGAGTTGTGAAAGGTTTCCAATCCACTCAGGAATTTCGCCTGTGAATGAGTTGTTGCTCAAATCTAAGAATTCCAACCTCATGCTATTTAATAGGCCACGAGAGAGCTCACCCGAAAAGCGGTTGTTTTCCAAACGCAAATACGTAAGTCTACTCAGGTTTGAATTTATAGGAAGAACTTGACCTTGCAAATTGTTGTTTTCTAACATCAAAAATTGCAAGCTGATACATCCCTGGACAAATTCTTCCGGCAGTTCTCCTGATAAATTATTGTTTGACAAGTCTAGCACCCACAATCGTGTCAATTCCCCGAAAGAGGGAGGAATACCACCTTGTATTGCATTCATAGACATGTTCAAAAGGGTCAATTTTGGGAAAAAACCACTTATAGAGTATGGAAGTACCCCTGGATTTGATTCATAGAAACATCTAGCCAACTGAGATGTTCATTCTTTGATTCATGGTTGTTGTATGTAAAAGGTCCTCTTAGGAAATTGCGTGCAAGGCTTAGAAATTCCACATTTGAGTTATTGATGAGCAACCAGGTTGGAAATATTGCTCTCACCCCTGTATTTCTAAGGTGAAGGACTCTCAAATCACGTTGCATTAACAGGAAAGTAGGTAGATTCATGTGAGGCTCATTGAGTTTACAATTGGCTAATCGAAATACTTTGATCTGAGATCTGGGTATCCAATGTGGGTTTTCTGTATGTACTGTCAAGTTACTACTAAGGTTGTCAAGTTCAAAGAACTCAAGTTTGGAATTGTTCCCAAATGAGTCGTTGAACGAGAAAGAACCTTCAAAGTAGTTGAAGGAAAGGGAGAGATATTCAAGTAAATTCAGAGTAGAAAAAATAGCAGAAGGAAGTGTTCCAGTCAAGTAATTTGACTGAAGATCAAGGGCACGAAGGGATGTCAAATTGCCAAGACATATAGGTATTCTTCCTTCAAAACTATTGGATCCCAAACCCAACTCTTGAAGGTTCCTCAACTTGCAGATGCCTGCAAAGTTACAAGTTAGAGCTAATTAATTAAAAAAAATGAGAAAATTGTAATTGATGTCCCTCCATAATATGTTAATTATCAATGTCATCCCCAAATTATTAGTGATGTAAATGTTGCCCCTCAATTTTCAAAACGGTACATTGCCCCTCTCATACCGTATGGGAGGGGCAATATAGGTACCTTATGGAAAATTGAGGGGCAACATTTACACTTGGGAGGGACAATATTTACATCATCACTAATATAATTGACATATTATGAAAGTGCATAAAGTACAATTTTTCTTTTTTTTTAAAAAAATACTGAAATAGAATTTTAACACCTTCAACAACAACAATAAAAAATCACGGAATAATTTATTCAAGTTGGGAATAGGATGGATTCAATGAGAAAGGAAATCCACAACACAGATACATACTAAGGGGGGTGTATTCAATCATGACTTTTATAGATTTTTAAATACTTTTATCAACTTTAAAAGTTTAGCGGTATTCAATTTAGACTTTTAAATACTCTTTAAAAGTCTACCGGTATTGGATTCAGACTTTTTAAAACTCTTTAAAAGTATACTGGTATTCGATTCAGACTTTTATAGAGTGTTTAAAAGTCTACTGGTATTCAAAAAGTTATTAACTTTTATTGACTCTGTCATAATAGGATTTGTATAGACTTTTTCTTCATTAATATAAATAGATGAAATCCAACCCATCAACCCCAAACTTTTCAAGATTCTCTACAAACTTTTTTTCCTCTATTTAAACTAGAAAAAATTTTCATTAATTTTACAGCATTGAGAACAAATTCGATAGAACAATTTTACGGCTGAGTTTTAGAGCTACACTCTATATGTATGCTGCTGCGCCAATTTGCTTCCTTAAATTCCTCGCCCTGCAATTTTTTTTCAAGTTAAATTTGCTACACTCTATCACTCTATGCACTTCTGGCATGCAACAGTGGCCACTGGGTTCATACAACACACAAATACTTGTTATGGTGTTTTTGGCTATAGTATGTATATGCTGATGGCTGGATTCCTTGCATATCACTCAAAACTGTGTCTCACAAATACCACCACAAATGAGATATCGTTATTAAAATTCTTATATTCATTATATAATTATTGTTAAGAATAATCTATATATTTGCGTCTCTCTGGACAATGCTTTAAACAATATTTGTTGAGAAAATTATAAATAATATATTAATAGAAGTTGTGGAATGTTTGTAAGGGTGTATTCAATTTAGAGTTTTAATGATTTTTGTAAACTTTTTAATATAAAAAAGTTTTTAAAAGTGTATAAATGTTTGTCTTACCGATATTTATAAACTCTTACAAAGTTTATCAAAGTTTAAAAGATTCTAAAAAAGTTTACAACAACTCTACAAAAGTCAATTAAAATTCATCAATTTAAAAGTCTTTGAAATTCTTTAAAAGTCTTAATTGAATACACCCCCCTAAGATTAAAGAATTACCTCCATCTTTCAAAGGGTCACTTATTAGCCCATTGTCCGTGAGTGACAAAAACTTTAAAGAGGTTAAGGATCCAAGGGATTGTGGAATTTTTCCCATCAGATAATTAGAAGCAAAATTGAGCAGCTCCAGATGTATCAGGGTTGTTAGCTCTACAAAAAATATATGTGGATTATTATTATATTGTGTTATGCAATAAATTAAAATGCAAAATTAAGAAAGCTAGCTAGACAGACAGACCATCATATCCATGAAAATGAATTATAATAATATTTGACGCACCTTCAAAGTGAGACCAAGTATTGATCGAGTTGAATTCCATATGAAAGATCCTAAGTGAGCGCAGTAAACCTAAACTTGGAATTTCATCAAACGCATTGAAACTTAAATCCAAAACCTGCAACTTGCTTAAGTTTAGTACTCCATAGAATCCTCGTATGTTATTATCAACTAAGCTCAGATTCTGTAGTTCCCGGAATGGAAGAAACAGTGAAGTATTTAGGAAAATAGGATCAGAACTACTCCATAGCCTAATATAGGCAAGGGAGAGTTGGGTGACATGGTGATTGGATAGGTCACACTTAACCCTTTCCCACATGCAGCAATCCGTTTCTTCTTCATCACCCCAAGAAGGAAGAGCGATTGTTCCGTTTGGATACTTAAACACATCGTCTCTTAGTCTCAAAAGTGCTCTTCTTTCTTCTTCCTCACACCCCACATTTCCATCACCACCCTGCACCTCAACTACCACACACCTTAACAATAATATCCACAAACAAAACACACAACGATTCTCCATACAAATAATAATAACTACAACTCTCTTTCAAAAAAAAAAAAAAAAACTAGAACTCTTACAAGACCGAATATTATATACATACATATATATATATATATATATATATATATATATATATATATATAGAAATCTGTTCAAATGTGGCCGCGCCTTCTCGTGCGGTCGGTGCGGTTCACACCACTCAATGTTAGAAAATGCACCACTCAATGTTATAAAACGCACCACAATAAAAATACACAAAACACACCACACACCCAAAATAATGCATCATAACTCCCCTGCCCCTAACGGTGCATTTGCTAATATTGTGTGGTGTATATTTGCATACCTAGTGGTGTGTTTAACGGTGCATATTTGTGTGGTGCATTTCACTTAGTGGTGTATATCTGTATACATTAGTGGTGAGGCCGCACTGTTCACACGTTAAGTTAATGTGTATATGTAATATGCATGTATATCCCAACCAAGTTGGTCTCTAACCTAACTTAGATAGGATCTTCCACCTAGCTAATAGGTCGATAAGTCACAATAATTTATCTTTGTATAATTCTGATCCTTTTATTTAATAAGCCGTTGAGTTATAATGATTCATAATCTTATTGAGAAGGTGTGGAGTTATTAAGACCGAGTAATTTTTATCTTGTGTGAATAAGGGAGCAAACAGAGTGAGAAGCCGAGAATTATTGACTTCTCATGAGAACGTGTTTCTCCGTAATTTGACCGAGGAAAATAAAACGAAGGCCAGAGGGGTCCACTTTCATAGGAATTCATAAAAGCTCATCAACTGAGGCAAGAGGAAATAGCTATATATGTCATGTACAAAGTTTTGTCCACTGCTTAAAAGTAGAATATGCAACCAAACATGTGTTGAAGTTTGCCAAGGGTGCTAACGAGCTACGTCTATCATAATAGGTGATTCCCCGAAAAAAACCAAATTACAAGATTCGTAAGACGGGTCGAGTTTATATAGAAATATAATACTTATAATGGAACGTATGATACCAATTATAGGATAAATTACTTATGAAAAAAAAAACAGCGTTCTATAATGTGGACTATAGTACATGGTATAATTTGCCAAGACTACATCAACCTATTCATAGATGAAAAATTATATCATCATGGACCATGGTTCATTACTATAATGTGGTAAGTTCATTAAAAAGCATCATTGATCATTGTTTATTATTATCATTTATACATATTATTTTTTAATTATTTATATAAATAAAATCAAAGTTACAAAATATATTATTAAAAATATATCATTGAGATCTTTTAATATATTTTAAAATTTAGTTATTTATTGATGAATTTGTAATATTGATTATATGAACCCTCTAAATTGTGAAAATAAACATCTAATATTCTCTTAATGTACATATTATAGATTCACCAGTATTATGATATAATTGCATTATTATCGTAAAGTTAATCATTCAATATTGTAAAAATGAACAATTTATATTGTGAAAATAACCTGCATCATTTCATTAATAAATATATTTCAGATCCATTATTATAATGTAGTTGCATTATAATTGTGAAAGCGAACATGTGGCATTTTGAAAATTAACTTGTTGTATTGTGAAACCTGTTCTATTTGTTTGATGAACTATATATAGCGACAGATATTTAACTTCGTCGCTAGACTTATAACATATTCAATATATTCAATGTTGAAGATGTCTCCATCGCGTACTACCCATCGCTAGACCTAAATAAAAAATCGTATCATCCACCGACCGCCAAGCTGGGCTCAAACTACCTCCATCGTCATTGCCGCTACAGACTGCCTCCACCGTCGACCGCTGCGCTGAAGGCTGAATGACGACCGTCGACCGCCCACCTGCAGACTCTGCGTATTGCCCTTTACCGGCCAACACTACCGTTAGAATAACGAGAATATAAAAAAAATATATGGAGAGTATAAAGGTATTGTATTGCTCTGAATTACATGTCCTCCCTCAGTTCAATCCTTATCAAACTCTATCGAACTCTTCGGTAGCTCTGTCTTGGGTCTTGGGCAAGAAACAAGCAAACTCAAGTGTGGATAGCAAGATTCAAACCGCAAACCTCTTGGTGCCAAGCATTATTCACCCGTGTATCTTCCACTCCTCCATATAGAGAAGTCCAAATAGGAGTTCTCCAAAATTATACATAAAACAAGTTTTCCATTTTTCATTCTTCCACCCCTCTAATTCTCTATTTTTCCAGAAAATCCTCCATTTTTTCATTTTGGTAAACGATCCCTTACTCTCTCTTGTGCTCGGGCAAGTGAGAGTATTAAAATTTCAATTATTGTTATAATTTCTGTCAATATAGTTATGTATTTGGGTTCATCGACCCTAGTTAATGATACAATTTGTCATGTTTACCTTTCTCCCGTACTTTATAACGGATTACTACGCAAGAATGGAGTTTACCCAGTATATATTTTCAAGTACTTAATGATTTTACTTGTTATTTAAAAAAAAAAAAAGAAGAAGAAGAAGAAGAAGAAGAAGAAGAAGAAGAAGAAGAAGAAGAAGAAGAAGAAGAAGAAGAAGAAGAAGAAGAAGAAGAAGAAGAAGAAGAAGAAGAAGAAGAAGAAGAAGAAGAAGAAGATTAAACTAATATGATATGCGCGTTAAAAACACACACACACAGAGTAATCATTTACTCCTTTATTTAGAAAGAAGTTTTGTCCAGGCCAGCCAGAAAATATGGTTGACAACAACCTTCGTTCTGTTCTTACTATCATTTTCCAATTAAGTGATATGCATGCCAGTTGGCCTGGTAAAATGTTCTTTTTTAGTTGTGTGTGAACTCTTGAAAACCTAGCTAGCTAAGATACATTTATCACGCGCGTTTCCTTGGTAGGGTTGTTGATGAGAAATCTCTTTTGATTAAATTAAAGCACTTTTGAATTACTTTATTTTTACTATTTAAGTATATTAATACTCCTAGCTAAGATACATTGTTAGATCGATAATATCAAATGTTCTTGTACAAAACAAATTTTGTTAATATTAGGAAATTGTTACTCATAAGTAGTAACTCTTCCACCTCTGAATATTACATTGTTATTTTAAAAATATATTTTCGAAATTAAAGTATTATATTTTTTCTTAAGTATTATAATTTTTTTATATAAAGTAATAATCAATTTATCCATAATTAGTAATACACTTCCCATCCTAATAGCTATAGCTTATTACACTTTTCATTTAGATCCGACTCGTCTCGCAAAATAGTCACACATACTTTTTAATTACAATGTAATATTTTTTATAAGTTAAATAAAAAATATTATATTTTATTTAAAAAGTATAATATCACACAAGAGACCTGCTCCTATAAAATTAGTGCTTAATAATGGAAAACAAATGAATTTTTTTTTTATGAATTTCTAAGAGAGGACAAAAAAGAGTGTTTCCACTTGCCTTTAAAAAAAAGTGTTTCCACTGGCCTTCAAAAAAAAAAAAAAAAAGTGTGTTTCCACTGCTACTTTAATTCGTCAACTAGAAAAGAAAAAGAAAGAAAGAAAAGAAAGAAAGAGAGAGAAAGATGGCACTTCTTCCCCAAACCATATGCCCAGTCGTAGTATATACAATTATGAATTTCAAGAGTCGGAGTCAGAAATTTCATCTAATAGATGTGAAAGATTAAAACAAATGTAATATTTTGAAGAAAAAAATTAATAAAGTAGGCTAGGAAAATTCAACCTTTTGAACTCTATTACAATATATATACATATTTAACCATCTAAACTAATTCATCTTTGAGTAATTTATATCGATATTATTATTTACTTTTATATAT